>QEPC01011363.1:1328111-1349478 GCA_003113815.1 Sphenodon punctatus
CTGTTCAGGAACAGTGACTAGCTCAGAAGGTGTTGGGACGGGGGGAGGCAGATAATTAGTTTTGTTTCTTGCAAGCCTCTCCACCCCTGGTGCCTGGAAGTCTGCTCCTCAGTGACTGACACCTCCCTGTCATGTTTGACCTTCCTGTGAACCTTTTTTTGCCACCCGAACTCACCCGAACGCAATCCGAACTGACCGAACTGTTCGTCCATTTTACCATTTGGTGTTCGGTTTGTTCGGTATGTTCACATTCGTGTTCGTGTTTGAGTTCGGTCGTGCGAACAGGCCGAGTTCGGGCCAAACTCTGAACTGCCGAACCGCGTTCGCCCATCCCTATTGAACACTGCTGCTACAGGGTCAATCTCAGTCCCCATGTGTGCCCCATGTGTACCCTGAGGGGCTGTGGAGATTCAACGGTGCCATCTAAGTGTGCTGGAAATTGCTGTAAAAGAGCCATAAAAGTGCTATAAAACTATTGTAAAAGTCCCCCAAAGTGACAAAAATGATGAAAAATGATGATGATATACTAGAAAGTGATGAAAAATATCCGAAAGTGATTAAATTGATGGGAAATGATGAAAAATCTTAGGCACCGATATCAACAGTGGCAGAGGTGTGGAATCACCAGAGACTGACAAAGTACTGACAAACATTTGCAAGTGCTCCCGAAATGTTTGTATTTCCCTGCAGAACAGGAACACTTACTCTCATCTCATTCCTAGTTTCATATTGCCCAACAGACTTGTAATAAACTAATGCTTTGTCAGTCCATTGGGGATGAACTATCTAACCCTTGATTGTAGTCTCCTGCCCCACAGGTTTGAGTCTGGTAATAAAAGTGACACAGTAAATTTATTTTATAAAACTCTTCAAATAATTTACTCAGTTTAAAAAATGAAATGTAATGCATGCAGTATTTTTTAACTAGGAGAATACAAAAGAAATCCAAGGGCTATAGTATATTGTATTACTGAACACATGGCATGTTGAATAACATTTATTAGAAAATAGTGCTTTAAGAGAAGCATCTAGTGGTTATTGCTTCTCTGAGTCTCTCACTGAAGTGGTGCTAATAATCCATGTCTCTTGAGAATGATGCCAAACAAAGAAATGCTTAAACATGGGTCTGAGGCATGGAGAAAATAAGGATGTTAGTGATACAAACAGAGAAATAGGAATGTTGATTTATCTCAAAATTATTTCTGTCATTTCATCAGCTAATTTGAAACCTGTAGTTGTACAAATGTAAGAACACATCCTTATTTATCTGGAAATATGAAGATGCCTGAACTGTTGGCAAACTTAAGTTGAATTTGAAGTGTAGCTTGAGAATACAACTCTGAGGTCCAAGAGTAATGGAGCAGGAGTAAAGCACTGATCATGGAAAAGCACTCCAGCTATCCTAGTAAGTCAGCATTCCATAAAAAACATACCTTCATACTGAAGGCAAAGAGCTCCACCAGTGGCCTGCCTTGTAAGTTTAGAGAGGAGGCAAAGATAACATACCACATTCTTCCTCCCCCAATTGTCAGAAGTACCCAACTTGAGATGTTGTACCAGGAAGCACTGGAAAACCTCGGTGGTATACCGATGGCTTATTCCAATGGCATAGTAGGATAGGGTATGTTTTAGGGGAAAGGCAAAGTCCTACCTTTTTTCTCTCTTAATTTTTCCCTTCATGTTCACTCAGCTGTTTTGGGGAGAGAGATAAGGACGACAGTGTTAGTCAAAAAATTTTGTGCCCACGCAGACACAAAGTTCAGGCAAACAGTTACAGTGAATGAGAAGTGGAGTTATTCTCTATTTTCATGGGCATACCATACAAATAAAAACCTGGCCCAAAGTATTTATACTCAGTTCACTAAAAAAATATAGATGCAGAATCCATTTTTGATGGTTTCATACATTGTCTGGAACTATAGAACCTGTATTAGTCTAAAATATCTAATAGTTGTCTACTTTATTCCATTTTAGGAGGTCTACTAATCAAGAAAGACTATTTAACAATATTTAACACTTGACTAACTTTAGACATCAATTAGACGAAAACAAGCAAAAACAAAGATGTTAATGAAACTATTGCAATATATTTACAGTTTCAATTTATAGTTCAAGTGATTTTAGTGGAGGAAAAAAGTTGATATTATCTCATGGGTCATTTACAATTGATTTTTAGTCTTCCTATGCACTGATCCAAAACAACAATATAGATAGTGGAACTTATTTCCATGTTATGATTGCCTGGAAAGCCCTGAAGTCTTTTCCTCGGTCCTGTTAAATTGCCACTGCATGTTTATATTTAAAACATGTTACATTTTATATAATGGGACAACAAGTCACTCTCTTACTAACATTTCCACATTTAATACCTGTATTCCAAAGCTATTTCTGCAGTATACATTTACAATCACTGATATTCAAACAGATTGCCTAGACATTTATTTATTTGCATTTTTAACCCACCCTTCCCCGAAGACTCAGGGTGGCTTACAAATAACATAATATAAAAACATTTAAAATCCCCCACCCCCAAACCCAACCCACTCCCACCCCACAACAACCTTCCACCTAATCCCTCTCCACCAGCCAATCCACCCCCTTAAATCCCCCCCCCCCAATTCGGTCCCCACTGCCCAAAACTCAATGGGACAAAATGGTCTTTTGTTGCCTCTGGAAGGTCACCAGGCTTGAACACAGGCGGAGGGAGTTCCATAGCAAAGGTGTGACAACTGAGAAAGCTCTCCTCATAGCTAAGATCTGGCAAAAAAAACCCTAAACTATTAATAAAAGGAAATGGCTTCCACACACTTTAATTATAAAGATATGTCAAGTATAATGCACAAAGATACAGCTAGTTTATTGTTCTGACTCTTTGAGAAGCTCACAAATGCATTCAGAAAATGGGTTGCCAATGAGTTGTGGCTTTACACAGACAAGAAATAGGTTCTTTTAAGGGTCTATATTGTAATCTCATGTGACTCATCCTTGAGTCCATACCCAGCCAACCTATTCAAGGCTCAAAAGAGGCATGGAAATTTGTATGTACACAGCAGCAGCATTTTTCAAGTACACATATAGATCATTTCAAAGAAAATAAAGCATTATTTTAGAAGTAATAACTAAGGAGCAAAAACTGTGTTTAATTCCCCATCCAAAGTTATGCATGTCTTAATCTGTGTGAACCATTTCAAGTGAACATGCATTCTCAACACTGTTTGCTCATTACAGTGGCTGCAGAACTAGATTAAGTGATGTGGAGGTTACACACTAAGCCATTGTTTTTCCCGCTTCCCAGCCCAGGCGATGTACAGAGAAAGGGGAAATGTGATGCAGGATGGGGAAGTAGCTGTGGGTACAGTGTAGTGTCTCATGATCTTTTCAGCCACATGGCAAGCTCAGTGCTAGCTGTTCAGTCCCTCAACTGTCAATTGGTTGCCAAAACAGAGTGTGGGTGGACCAGAGTCATATGTGCACTGCTGACTGACTTTCAGCAAGGTGGCCTAGGCTGGCAGTCTACATAAAGCAGTGTAGTCAGTGTAATGGTTAATAAGGCCTTTGTGACTAGAATTTGAAGTAGTTGAAATAGATTTCAGTGCAGATATGGCTTTAGAGTCAATTTTTCAATGGAAGTTGAACAGGCCTAATCCTGAGCTAGCATAGTTTAAATGACAGCACTCAGATGTTGTGTTGTACAAAGTTTTTTTCTATTGATGTATGCTAATAGAATATTTTCTCCAGGAAGAGGAATCAAGCTTCCAGCTCACAAGTGTTTAAAAGAGGAGAACACAATAGGTAAGACTTGGTTTGACTTTCAGAAGTACGGTGTTTCATTACTATATAGTTTATTCACAGCAAGTACTGTGGTAAGTACAAAGTGCTGTAGACTTTCACCTATCTTTAATTAGAATTAAACTCTTAGGACACAATTTTCACATCACAAATTAGACGCGAATGAAATTTGTGGGTTTCAACAATCTCCTGTAATCATACGACTCAGCATATGCATAAGTGCTGTTCACAAGTCGTCGTCCCCCTCCATTGTGCATGAAATGGTACCTGTAAAGCCGCATTTTGGCAATGGTAATTGGAGCAATCAGAGCATTCAGTTGGATTCAGTTAATTGGATTGAATTGGATTTAACTTGATACAATCCAGTTCAATTTATTGGAGCTTGTGACTGCTTTCAAAATGGCAATTGGAGCAAATGCAATCTCAGACGAGTGGCATTTAGACCTTAATCTGCATCTTTAGTGTGAGAGTTTGGGAATGCACATTCTGGAAGCCTTGATATTAGGGGTTCCAAAAACCAGATTAAGACATGGAAGTTGCCACGTAATATAAGCATGAGTTTTTCACCCGTGAGTAGATGCCAGTTTTAATTGTCATTTTATTACCTGCTTGCAGGAGTTTTGTCTCATCTAAAAATACCCTTAAACTATTACTGACATGTATTGCAGCAGATGGAGAGTTAACCAAAGTACTGTTTCCAAGCAAAACAAGGTTCAAAATGTAGCTTTCATCATTAATTTTGAAACCATTCAGCTTTATTCTAGGAATTAATTTGCTCATTTCCCTCTTGCTTCCAGTATCTGTCTTCTTGGAGATAGTGTAGACTGACAGAAATGCAAAAATAGATAAAAATCACATGAAGAAGCCAAAATCGTCTTCAGATGGAAGTCCTTCACTTCTATTTATAAGACTAGCAATAGAATTAGGTAACTAAACGTAGGCATTCAGGGTTGAAAATTATGCCCAAGGCTCCTGAGATTACAAGCAGTAATAAACAAAAACACACAATAGTGGCCACCAGACAAATAATAATTCTGTTTAATATTAATTCTATATAGGGGTGTATCAGGTAGTGCATTTGCTACCCACAGGTATATACCTGAATTGGGGGGGGGGGGCACTCCCAGCAGGCACCTGACACTTTTACTCAGCCCTAATCGGGTGCCTCGATGCCCCAAAATGTGAGTCTTTCCAGAAATTAGAATAATAAAATCATAAATTTGGAAGGTTTTTTTTAAATTCTTTTATCTTATTCTGACAAAATAAAAAAATTAAAAACAAACAAAATCATTCAGAAAAACTGAAATAGAAAAAACATTTTCTTATATATAATATAATCTCTATATAAACCCTGAATATTGTCAGAATAAGATAAAAGATAACCAAAGAATTAATCTGAGATCTTTGATCTCTGCTAAAGGTTAAGAGCATGATCCAGCTCTATACAAGTCAATGGGAGTTTAGTCATTGACTTCAATGGGAGCTGGATCACGCTCTAAACGTTTAAACTGAATGTTTAATATAGGGTGTGTGGGTGGGTGTGTCCTATATTAAACATTAATTTTAAACATTTAGAGCTGCTGACTTGACTCAACAGGGTATATACTACAATATTTTAACCACATACTTCCAAGATATCATTAATATACTAAAAGGTTCTGATATTAATGGGTGTGTGTGTGTGTGAAGCTGTCAGATGGTTGGAGATAACTCTGATTTACATTTTTCTTGTGTTCAATGCTATAAACAAATACAATACAATATTTTGAGTAGAGCAGCTTCCAAATAGTATTCAGAGTACCTTAGAACCACGAAGTACTTTAGCAATTTGCATACCTTTTCGTCTTTGTAGTTCAAAAATAAAAAGTCAAGTACAGTTAACATTTTCTAGCGCTCGTGTTTGCATTTTAATTTTTTTTTTTCTGTTTCAGTTTTTTAACTCTTAATTTTGTCAGAATAAGATAAAAGTTAACAAAAGAATGAATCTGAAATCCTTGATCTCCGCTAAAGGTTAAATGTTTAAAATGAGCAGGAAAAATCTGCAAAAACAAAAATGGGTGACGTTGCCTTTTTCAAAGCTCTGTTGCTTTCTTAAATTGTTTTACATCAAGACCCTATATACATAATATAAACATCTCTCTCTCTCGCTCTGTGTGTGTGTGTGTGTGTTTGTGTATAGAGAGAGAGAGAGAGATTGAAAAAAGAATGCAATGCATTCTCGCAAGAACATGTGAGATTCTCACATCCCTCAATGAGATCTCGCAAGATCATTTCAATATAATTTTCAAGAATCGTACAAGATTCTAAAAAATCCCCAGAACACTGGATGCAGGTGCGAAATAACTGTTGTGGCCCTTCTACACATGCACGGTTCCTGGTGGCTATTTTGCGTGTATGCAGAGAGTTTTTGAGGTTTCTTGAAAATGTCGTGAGATTCTCGAAAAACCCCAAATGCTCTGTGCATGTGCAAAATGGTCATCATGGCCATTCTCTGCATGCATGACTCCTGGCGACCATTTTTTGCATGTGCAGAATGCTTTGGGGTCATTTATTCAAGAATCTTGCCAAGAATTGTGGTGAGAACACCGATTCTTGCAAGATTCTCAACTATGAGAATCTTCACGAGGAGCCAGTTCTTGGTGAGATTCTCGAAGGGGTCAAAAACTTGTTTCACCTGTAATATATATTACACACACACATACACGTATACACAAACAGTGGAGTCTGCCTCAGTCAAATTTCTCTGGCTATGTGAAAAAGTTTGACATATCAGAAATTCTTCTTAAGCAGACCTTAGAAAATGGAGGTGAAGAAAACTGATGCTCAATTTTAATTAGCAGGTTTTTTTCTCTCCTCGGAAGCAGAGTCACTGCTGACAGAAGGGCAGTTCTCTCTCTCTCTCTCTCTCTCTCTCTCTCTCTCCTCTGTGTGTGTGTGTGTTGTCTGTGTGTGTCTATGTGTTATCATGTTAGCTCTGACTCTGGGAGTATTGGGTAGGCTAGAGACAGGGAAACCTGGTGCTTGCTTCCCTTGCAGCCTGCTTTAGACCTTTAGAGTCAGAACCAACAGGTTGGTTGTTGTCAGTGTGAGTTTACATGTCTGGAGAGAACTGATTTCCCCTAATGTCATCTCCAGCCTCCCAAGCAGGAAGACTTCCCACAACAGAGTATATACTGCAATATTTTAACCACATGCTTTTAAGAAATCATTAATATACTCAAAGGTCCTGATATTTTTATCTGGATGGGTATACTTGATACACCTTTAAAAAGATGAGTTATTGGGGTTCAGAATTCTACTTATCCAGATCAAGATGCAATACACCCCTATACACCTGCAGCTGGAAAAACAGAAATTCAAGTTTCTTCATCCACGCCTCTCCAGTAGAGGGGGTTTGGCACAGCCCCCCCCCCAGCAGAGGAAGAGCACAGGACAGGGAGGCGGCTGTCTTTACACTGTGTAGTGAGCCTGAACAATGCTTCTTTGTCGGCGCACCCCCCAAAGAGACGCAGAGACATAATCTTGGTTAAACAGCGTGGCCTCACTCTTTAATCAATCGGTAATCAACCGTAAGGCCGGTGGGGCTTTGCATAGCAAACATGGGTCCAGCATGCTAGGGAACCATCCTTATTAACTATAACTGAGTACTGCTCGGAAGCGCCTTCCATTAGCAGTACTTTAAACAGGAAAAAACCATCCCCTCCTTTGACAGCCTCGGGGCCATGGCCAAAGGGGGGCGTGCCCGCTGCGGGCATGAGTAAGTCAGTAAGTGCTGGGCAGGATNGATGTTTTGCTCCTCTCTGGGGCTTGACTGGGAGGCCTCCGTGCTGCGTGAGGGGGCACCTTCTGTGCTCCTCCCCTGATTCCCATTTTCGCGTTCATTTGCCGCGTTACTCTCTCCCCTCTGTCCCCTCTCCCTTAATTGAGCCTCGCACATCACGAGCCGCTCAAGGATTTCCCCAGGGGTGGGGCACTCTGCTGACCCTGCAGCCCCTTGCTCCCTTCTGCTTCCCCCGCTGGTGGGGTGGCCGCACCTCCCAGTGCCCTCCTTCCTGCTCCCATCGCCCTTTTTCTTACTCTTCCCCATTTCTTTCCCATCTTCCAGGCAGCAGCGTTATTGTTTGCTGCTGCTTTCTTCGCCTCCCTGACCGCAATGCCGCTCTCACGCGGCTCAGGGGATCCTCCCTTCTAAAGGGGAGGAGCCCCACACCCCGCGCAGCGCAATGCGCTTGCGCCTCAGGCAGTTTGCCAAAGCCTCTCCAATCAGAGAGAGCCCTTCTAACAGGGCTCTCTCAAACGACCACGCAGGTAGGTAACAAACAACCGCGCTCTTTTCAGCAGAGAGGGGGGGGGCTCGACAAAATGCCCGTCGCCGCCATTTTGTTGGCGACGGGGGCTTCTTGTGCAAAGGAACTCCCATGAGAGGTGGAACTTTCTGGGCACCATTTTGAATCAGCACCTTCCCACCGTAGTCAGTTGCAGCAAGGAGACAAGAGAGGACGCATAACCCACCCACCTGCCCCTTATCGGATACGTAACACTCTGAGACAACACTGGTCACCATCTTGGGGCTGGAAAGGAATTTCCCCCTAAGCCTTGATTGGCAGTTTGTGGATGGAGTTTTCACCTTTCCCAAAGTGTATGCAAAATTCAGCTGAAAGGACAGAAGGTGTTTGGTGTGGGGAGTCTAGGTCTGCAATTGTCATACTCTATAGTGGTTGGCAGAGATAAGGGAGGTTAAAAGTTCAAAGGTTAGAAGGTATATTGAGTATAAACATCTCCTTAAGAGATGGAAAGGGCCATACATAGTTATTCAGTGTCTTTGCCATCCCAGGGTGGAGAAGGCGAGCACCAAGTCTGCTGGGGGACAATGAGCGGGTGATGGTGTCCTCCCCCTTGTTTCCAACCCTCCAGAAAGGGGGGTATAGGCATATGCACCCTGGCCCAGAGAAAACTGGATGACCATGGCAGGGAGTAAATTATCTTTTGGGAGGTTAGGACACAGGAGACGCATACTCAGACTTAACTCGGGAGCCTCCTGAACAGTTAGCTGAGAGGTAGGAGGAAATTATCTGGGCTAAACCAGGAATCTCCTGGGTTACAAGATGGTTAAGTAAACAAGCTGGACCCCAGTTATAAAAACGGGGAAGAGGTACTAGATGTACTAGATGGTTAAGTAAAGAAGCTGGACCCCAGTTATACAAAGGAGGAAGAGGGGCAAAGATGTCCTTCCTCTTTTAATGTTGTGTAGTTGTAACAATAAAGAGTGCAGCCATTTTATCCTATAATGTGTTCTTGCGTTCTTCCAGGGTGCAGCAACAAATACAAGTTCTACTTACGTGGATTTCATTGAATGTATAATTGGCCCCCACTTGTCATCTTGAATAACCAAAGACACATCACGTTTGCAGAAGTTAGTCAGAAAACCCAATGGTTGTGAACTTAAAATCACAAGGCCATGCTCAATTTGAAGGTGGCTTTAGGGGTTGTACAAGAAATATTTGCACACCCCTACCTTCTCTTTACTTTTTCTCTCAAAAAGATATCTTCAACAAAATGTATGACTACTCACCCTTAATCAGTGTTAGTTATTCTGAAATAACAACCAGACACAATAGTAGGGTAGAAGTGTGCTAATGGGCTGTTAAACTAGAAAAGATTATTGTGAGAGCACAAGCTAAAACACAATAATCTTCCTCCTTTGTAAAGAGGTGACAAGACTCCAAATAAAACAATTTATCCTTTGTAAGCTCTCTCTCTCTTCTCTTTATTCTTTGTCATGTTTATCAACATTTTAAAGTGTTTTTCTGTTACTGTATAATACAGACAGGTTAACTGCACAGTAGCCTATCTTATCCTTTCTCTCTTTTGATTAAGGTTGTGTTGAGAGAGCCCTTGTGTATTCCCTCAAGCTAAATTGGACCTTTGATTATTTGGTACATGAGAATAGCTCTCATAAGATGTCTGCTAACCATACTTTTGGAGGGAATTATATATAACCTTATGGCATTCAATCCTATAATCATCTATGAAATCCAGTCTGGTCAGAACTTTGAAAATTGTATGACTTCATTTTAGTTTCTGCTGCCTCAATAAAGAGATTCTTTTCTTCTTTGGAAATTTCTCCCCCTGGCTATCTCTAACCATTCAAGCTTTCTGACTTCCCAGATATGATACATTGTACACCTTAGTTCATGCAATTGTTCATTTTTTTTTTGTTTCGTTTTATTCAGAAGTTTTGTCCCCATTTTTTATCACTTCTGCTCACCTTTCAGACCTGTTTGCCCCCAGGAACTTTAAGCCCAGCTAAGACTCTCTCCCCCACCAGTGGCACAGATATCCACAGGGATCCCAGGCAGAGGGTTTGTACTGTAGGGTCTACCCCATCCCCCACCCACCCATGAGGCAGTTTGTATCCTGCAAAGGTCCAGTTATCAGCCTCGATAACCATTTCAACTCTAGTTTATAATAAAACTGAAATGATAAACTAGTCAAGCTGTATGTTTTGGGGAAATATTTACAACCTTTCCATTTTCAAAGGTCTGTGTCTCATCTTAAGCATGCTGCCATTTTGCGCACAGTTAACTCTGAAGAAGATTGAGAGATCTTGGCATTACAAGATGGCACCTGGCAGCACAGAACTGCATCTTTAAATAAAATCTCTAGGTATCAGGCTCTTCCTGGATCTTCTTTCCTTTCAGCATTTATTTAGCTTATGTAACCCCAGAGGCTCCTACTACATCAGTAAAGTCAAGTTAATACATTTGCATGAGAGAAGAGCAGCAGAATCTGCTACTATTTTTGTCATAGCTTAGAGCTTCCTTGGAGCATCTTCATCAGCTAGGTTTCTTGCTCTAGTTCCTCATAGTGCTTCTGCAATGTAAAGGTTTTTATTTTGGTTTTGTAAAACTAAAGTAGGGACATAGCTATGGGAACAAAATATTATTCATGGCACAATGGAGCTTTATTTCCATTTAATGTTCATATTTTTCCTAAGCATTCATCTCTCTGAGCTTACTGTGAGGAAACAAACAAACATATGACATGACAATAAAAGGATTGCACAGGAACGACTTTCATATTTCAAGGTGACAACCAAGGAAATTAACAAACAATGGGAAACTAGTGCATTATTTTAAGTCTTTAAGGGAAATTATAGTAAACAAGCCAATACTATGGGCATTTTCATACAAGACATTCTCCACCCACCACACACCCACCCACTATACATGGGTAATTTCAGAAGTTATGCATTCCTGGGCACCACAGTAGATTCCCAAATGTGGTAAGTCAGCCAACCCCCTCCCGTGGTTCAGGAAAGCCCCAAAAAGACGTGACAGGAGTGGGACCATGGCAAGGAAACGGATGGACAGACCACAGCCCAGGGCAATGCAACAGACATTATGCCAATTCCGGACTGTGGTCAGAATACCCAGAGGACACCGGGGCGGGAGGCAAACATGGCCAACTGAAGGTAAAGGAAGGCAAAAGCACCAAAAGGCAATGCCCACACAAGTGAAATGGGAAGGGAGGGGGAGGAGGGAGAGGAGCGGCTGCAGCGGCACACACAACAGGCACAGGGAAGCCAAGGACACTGCAGAACACAGACCGCACACACACGACCGGGTGAAAACACACCCAAATGGGACAGGAAGGAAGGGGGGAGCACACCGGGAAGATCAACACACACAGCACCACAGACATTGCACGGGGGAGCCCCAGGCAAAGGGAGGGGAAGGGACCGGGCCAGGAAAAGTCCAGGACATGGTGAAAGGCACCCAGAACCCCACTGATAGCACAGGGAGCACGGGCCACCCAACAGCATCCTCATGAATGTTGCATCCCTTGTCCCTCCCTCAGTTCCCCTTTCCCTGTCTCCCCTCCCCCTGTCTTTAGATCATAAGACCTCAGGCAGGGACTGTGTCTATCCTAATCTCTTTAAAGCGCCAGGTACATTGCTGGTGCTATATAAAAGCCAATAATAATAATAATAATAATAATAATAATAATAATAATAAATAAGTCACAGCGGTCCACACTGGGATGGAGCAGGGTCACCCGGGGGGGGGGGGGACCACGTTGGAGAAGGCACTGGAGCAGTCTGAGGCAGGTCCAGATGGCAAGGATCCCGCTCGCTGATGCAGAAGCATGGCTGGGGACAGAGGCGAGCTGAATCCTGCGGGCAGCACATGCAGCCCCACCCCCCAGAGGAGTCTGGGAGGTGCTGTTCAGTGGCCCCAAGTCCCTCACAGTCACGGAGGCACCTAGGGGGTGGGGGTGAGGGGCAGGGCATGGATGCAGGTGTGCGGGTGGCCGAGCAAGGGAGGAAAACACTATGGCAAGGGAGGAAGACACCGGTAGCGGTGTCAGGCAGCAGGAACCAGCCAAAGGGGGGACCGGACACGGAGAGGAACACCACAAGCAGTGAAGGACAGGGGGTGCCAATGGATGGGGCACAGCGACACAGCCGAGTGGAACGGAGGCAAGCAAACCAGGCAGAACAGCCATGAAGCCAGTGCCCCGAGCCGGAAGGGAGGTGCAGGGAGCACACGGTGGGGCTGCCATCCATGACACCAAAGACACAGGGGGCCTCATAGCCAGCTGCAGGGGGTCACAAAGGGGGCTGCGACCAGTTGGTCCACCAGATGCACATAATGGGGTGACTGCAGCATGCCCTGATGGTAGCCCAGCCCCACTATGTGGTGGGCAATGAGGTAGTAGGCCTCAAATGGATCCAGCACAGTGAACCCCACCTGAACATCAGCACGGGTCCACACAGTGGCCAGCGCCACCAGCTCAGGTCCGGTGGACCCTGACAAGTTATAGTCAGCCGCAGGGGGCCATGGCAGGTGCCCAAGCTCCAACAGGTGGTAATATGCTGCCCCACATGCCCGGTGGTAGCCACGGGCCCCATGGATGCAACAGAAGAAGGGAACAGCCAGGACAGGGGCCCCCTCCTCCAGAAAGGTCATGAACCTGGCCAGGCTACACACTGAGAGGGTGGGCACAGTCTCTGCCATGGACCACACCACATGCAAGCACCTCATCTCTGGAACGCACCCATTGGGAAAGGGACAGAAGCCAAGCTCCTCCGCATGTAGCCGACACATGCTACTGCTCGCCTCATAGTCGAAGTAGCGAAGCCTGGATCTCAGACTCGCATAGGCACCAGAGAGGGTATCCGGGAAGCACAGGAGCAGTTGTACAGCCGGGGAATGCCACAGTTCACATAGGTCTCCCAAAAGGTCCAGCTATGGGAGGCGCCGGGCGATCTGGGGTGTGGGAGCCCAGGGGCAGCACTGCTGGCCATGGTTCTGAGAGCAGAGGGTCTGAGCAGCTAGGAAAGAGGGGCCTTACAATGCCATGTGGGCATGGGAGGGAATCAGGGGAGCCCCAAGGACACATGAGGCCCTAGCAAGCAATGCATGGGGCCCTAGCAAGCGATGCATGGGGAGCAGACCCAGCACAGCTGTAGGAACCGAGTGCACAGGCTGTCCAGCAAGCATTGATAGGGAGGTGATGACAATGGGCAACCAGCTGCGGACTGTACTGATGGGCACATGTGGGCCCGGGGCACAAGCCCCCAGAACGGGAGCACAGGAGCACCCAGGGGAGGGGTACTGTCTGAAGGGATACACTGGCCGGCAGGCGAGCCACTCCCCTGCCCCCTTCCTGTTACCATGAATCAGACAATACAGCTGTTGGTGTAGCTACACCTCATGTTTCTTGTCCCTACCATGCCCCCTTGTGCCCTATCCCCCTTCCCCTTCTCCCCACCTCGTTCACCCTCCTCTCTCCTCTCCCTTCCATCCTTCTCCATCCCACCACGTTCCCCTGCTGCAGTGTTCCTTTTAAATCTCCCGCCCCAGTCTGTGTGTTGCGTGTTGCCTGGCAGCAACGCTGCATGTTCTCACCATGGCTGGGGGCCATTCGTTCTGATTCCGCCTGGTGGTTGGTGTTCAGTCATTATGTTTGGCAGTTTCCCAGTGGGGATCACATTGACCATGCTTCCGGGAATGGTCCCGTCCCGACCTCCGGAAGTGTGGTTGACTTTGACCCTTACGGGTGATTGACTGTGGTGAACATCTGTATGCCACCGATCAGACGTTCAGGGCTCTTTGGTCACACCACGGGATTGTCTGTGGTTCACTGTGGTTGACTGTGATCTCGTAACATCTGAAATTACCCCATGTTGCAGGGCTGTAGTGTTGTCCTATGGATGCCCTGTAACATGTATAGTGGGTGGGGAGTGTCTTGTCTGAAAATGCCCTATATGAATCATTCATGCTAAAATGTAAAATTTGACATGAGACCCTTCATGGGTTTCATTAAGTTTCCTTAAATCCCTTTCAAGTAAGGTGTTACATTTTGACACCTCTCATCATTGCTTATCCATGAGATCAATAACTTACTAAGCAAGAATAAAAATGATTTTAAATATATATATATATATATATATATATATATATATATATATATATATATATAAATGCCATACTTTTCTGCTTACTTAGGGTCAGATCCATGAAGCACTCCAACAACCCATTGTGACCGGGGTGGGGGGAATTAGGGAAGCAAGTACACTGATCCACACGTTACCAAGACTAATTCCCAGGAAGGGGGGCACGCGCCCTACACGAAGACTTCCTGTCAGGATAGTATGTGGGTCTTCACCTCTAATTAAAGAAAACAGACCCCTATCATCATAGGGCATGGTAAGTACTGGGAAGCCAAGGTCTGCCCCAACAGTCCTGACAACACACACTCAGGGCAGACCTTGGCTTCCCAGTACTTACCACGCCCTATGATGATAGGGGCCTGTTTTCTTTAATTACCCTCTAAGGTGGAGGGTAAGGGGTAATGTGAGGTATTGTGCCGGGGGAATAGGGAAGGGAGTCCCACGGGGGAAGGGAAGAAGGGGAAACTCATGCAGGGAAGGAGAAGGTAGCCCAGGTAGGGGGAAGGGTAAACAAGGGAATACACACTTAACTCAAGCAAGCTAATCCTTCGCACTCACAGACGTCATCCAGATTCCAGGGGAGGGAGGTCCAAGCACACAATTCTATAGCCAAGCGTTCCACAAGCAGAGCAACAAACAACAGTTCAAGCAGGGGACCGGTCTCAGAAATCACCAGCGCCCCTGCTCAGGTTCCCACTAACTGAGTGCTTTGAGGATAGGAATGACCTTGACAATTCCAGATTTCCACCATGTCTTTTCCACAGACTATAGTTAGTGCAGAGGGAGTTTGTGCAGATACTACTATCTACAGGCATTGGTGCAACTGTCAATTCATTCATTCACAATTGTCTTCCTTCAATACAACTGAGATTAGCAGTGTAAAAGATGTGTAGTATATGATCTATATGATAGAACAGCTTTTTTAGTTGTTGAGAGAAGTGACAGGATGTGCTGTCTGAATAAAATGTTTTGCAAGCTCCCAAGACACCTATAGTAAAAGCAATTCAATTTGCATTCTTGTTGTGTTGCGAGCGGTCATTTCTCCAGTACTATCAACCAAGTGACAGTGGTGAGAGCTTTAGTTTGCAAACCATGAGCTCCTGCTGAAAAGAGTGCAGTTATTTGTTTAGCTTCATAACCGTGCCTCTTTAACAGTGTGTAGTAAATTGTGCATTTTCAGATTCTCTGCATTCATAAGAAAGGCATCCAAAGAGAACCTTGGAGCCTTGCTACTTTTGTTCTCTCTCTTTCTCTCTCTCTTTCATTCCCTCCCTCCACCCCTAAGCAAATATTTTCCAAATCTCTCTGCGTTTGTTGACACATTCTTTGAATTTTTGCTATTTAATAATAATAATAATAATAATAATAATAATAGAGACTGGAGACCAGCTCAGGACGTAGCTTTTTTTTTGGTCTGTTTTTAAATAAAAAATAACCAACTTTTTTTTTTTTTTTTTAAAGGCAATGGCTACATCATATAAGCTACCTTCTACATTTTAAATGTTGCTAGTAGAAGAAAAGCTAACTTCCTGAGATTAAAAATCAAGCGCCTCAATGCCACAAGTCTGGATCTGCACCTTGTTCAGAGTTGCATGCTTTAAAAAGAGTCCCTTTTGTTGAGATAGTAAAGTATTATATGCAAATTGTTCAGTTTGCAGTTAGTTATTTGACTGCAGGCAAATTGTGAAAACTAATGGTTGCTACCTACAGTATAAGCACATAACGGTTTACTTTTCAGTGTTAAGAATAAACAGCTGCAACCCATACTGGAAGCCAAGAACATTGACAAAAAGCCCTGGGATTACACATTAAAAGGTATAAGTGTGATTCTGAGAGATGTGATAATGGGTATTTTCAGACGTTACGAGATCACGGTGAACCACGGTGAATACCCACCTGTGGTCACCGTGGCTCAAACGTCTGTTTGGCGGCCGCCAGATGTTCGCCACGGTCAATACCCACAAGGGGTCAATTTGAACCACGCTTCCCGGGCTAGCCGGGGGAATGTCCCGGGAAGCATGGTCAAAAAGATCCCCAGCGGGGACCAAAAAAAAGTAACGTCTGGCCGGGCGCCACGGCTCGGGATCCCCGGTGGGATCCCTGGCCATGGCGCTTCCGGCCCGACGCAGCGGCCGTAGTGGCCCCGCCGCCCGCCCGTCTCCCTGGAGGGCGGCCGGCGGGGTGCGTGGAGGGGGTGGGGCCATGCGGCTGCACGTTGCGCCGCGCAGCCCCACCCCCTCTCACATTCCCCACCGGGATCTCCCCGGCACGTCTGCTATGGCGTTACGGGGTGATCCCGGGGGGGAATGATTTCGGTGATTTCGGTACGGGGCCAAAGGGCCCCGTAACGTCTGAAATCACCCAATTATTCTGTTTTCATTAGGTATGCACTTTAAACAGCACTTGTACATTTTTATCTATATTGATGCCTTAGTGGAGATAGCACTATAGTCCAAAACGTCCCACAAGCCAAAAAAGGACTAGTTCAAGATTGAGTAAATCAGAGAGCCAGTGTGGTGTAATGACTAAATGCACAGTACTTGGACTGGAAGGTAGGAGAAACCCTGGTACGAGTCTTGCCTTAACTAGAAACTTGCTGGATGACCTGGGGCCAGTCACAGTATATTCTCTCACCGTAACCTACCTCACAGGGTGGTTGTGAAGATTAAAAGTTGTGTTATATGTAACACAAGTGCTATGGCAGGGGGTCTCTATATAAAAATAAAGATTTTTATTTTATTTTTATTAATAAAATAGTGAATTTGAATACTTTCACATTTGAGATCCCTATGGCTTTGTTTTCAGAGTTCATGAACCTTCCTTCAGTAAGAGCTTAAGAACTGGTGGATATAAGAGGAGTTTATAAAACATGAATGGTGCAGAAAATGCAAATGGGAAGCCCTCCTTTACTCTCTTATAATACTAGGACAAGGTGATAACCAATGCAATTAACAGCATCAGGTTTAAAAGAAAGAAAAACTATTTTTCACGCAATGCATAACCCAAGGAACTCATTGCCTTGGGAAGTTTTGAAGGTCAGTAGTGTAAAGAGGCTCAAATAAAGACTGGATACGTTCATGGAGAATACGTCCATCAATGCTATTAGTCAAGTTGACCAGAGGATGTAATCTCTGTCTTCCAGGAGCTGGGAATGGGTAATGGATAGGCTTGAAACTTGGAATTCAGTTTTACTTGGTTTCAACCAGCGATTGCGGTACTTGACTTGGTTTTACCAAGTACCAAGAAACCAAGTAATGGACACAGTATTCAGTTCTTGGAAACATCTCGGTCAAGTAATGGTTACCTGATCCTGTGTTGGGTTGCTGCCGCTTACCCTATCTTTCTGTTACCATGTTCTCCTGCTTTGTTTCTTCCTTAAAGAATCTGCTCTGCCCCACTGTGCTGTAGGTCTCCCCACTAAGTGGCAGCTTACAGCTATGGCCACTGTTCTAATTCCAGGAGATTGGGCTCTGTCTTTGCTTTCTGGGATCCTGCTGTGAAATGTAGTCCAGCATGCTTCCAGAGATGCAGCAACAGGGACGGCACACTGGCACCACTTCTGTCAGTCCCTTTGCTTTGACTCTATGAGCTTCATCGCTCTTCACAATGAGTTTCCTGATCCCTGCTCCCCATTTCTGCCCACCACGCCCACCCTAGAAATTAATTGTTCTGATGCCTTATTTGGTCACAGGAGGACACATATGGGGCCACTTGATTGGATGACAAGAACACAGGTTTTGTACCAAGTACTGAGTATTCTACCAAGTACCAAATATTCATCACATTACTGAATAGCTTCTGTAAATTCAAGCCCGATCCTTGGCTACTCGAAAATATGAATAATTGCTGTTCTACTCATTTCTGCCCTAGTAATGCATCATTCCATTTATGCCACACTTCCTCCGAAGCTTCTGGTGCTGGCCTCTGTGGGAGATAGGATACTTGTCTTGATGAATTACTGGTCTTGCTGATCCATTAAATAAGTTCTATGCTACAACAGAACTCAGTGGGCATTGTTACGCACACCTTAAAGTGCTGGTCTTTCAGTCTTCTGGGTTTACAAGTCCACAAGTAAGTTCCGAATGCATTCTTCACACACACACACATGGCCCTGAGGCAGTTCCAGGATGCATTCTTCACACAAACACTGCCCTGAGGCAGCCTAAAGTAGCCACAGCTGTAGACATGAGGGCCTGCCATGACAACCAAGTGACCACAGCTGCCTGGAGCAAAGCAATTTACCAGGAGAACTTTTTACACACAAAAGTTCTGGGTGACGTTCAATGCAGAAGTTCAAAGAGCCAGATGTTTAAGATCTGGGTGAGTAATTAAGACACACAAAGTTCAGGATGTAACAGCAAACATGCAGGAGAAATGTGTGTGTAAAAACACCCTATATCCTCAATCTTATTAATTCATAATGTCAAAATGATTCTTTATGATTTCAGTGAGATTACCGATAAGCATGAGTGCACCTAGATTTACCCCCACTCTTTCAAACACTGTTCCTTTCCCAAGTGCAAGAGAAGGGAGTAACAAAAGATGGAGTTAGCCTTCTGTCTAATGTGTCTAGGTTTCAAATGTAAAAAGGAGTATTTGGAAATCATAACTAATCCTCATATAAAATCCATTTTGGATAATTCATTAAACCAGAACAGAAAGCACTTTGACTTGTTAACTCCCATTGGAGATACATTTCCTGACATGAAAAAGAGGCATGCCAAATTTAAATCTAGCTAATAAATTACTACTCCTCCCCTCATCTGTGCTTGAGCTTGTTTTTCCCTTTGATTTGGCTGAGCATGATTCAGTAAAAGTAGAAGCCATTTGTGCAGCTAAAGCAAAACAAAATTGTTTTGCTTTTGTTTAAAAAACAAAACAAAAAGAAAACATGAAGACATGTCAGGTTGATCAGCTTGCATCTCCCTCATAATGAGACACATTTCCTTTTTAATAGTCACTGCTTAGTGCTGAGGAACTCATAATTGACTGAGTTTGAAATTCATCAAAAGAATGCAACCTTTCAGCAGCATATTCCATTTAAACAGACTATAGTTGCCTCTTTGCCACCCTATGCTGTCATTCCAGATAGGTCTGCTTCTCATCTTTTTAGTTATACTATCCCTTTCTTTTCCTTTTTTCCACTTCCTATTCATCACTATGAACTCTTGACCCTTCCATTAGATTATCGGCCTACCTTTATGTCTGGATACTAGTCTAAACGTGATACCTGGTGAAGGTCAGCCTGGTACGGATGTTCTCTTCAGTGCTTTCTTGCATTCTATCTCAGTTGAAGTGGAATTGACTCAAAGCACCTTGCCTGCTGTGATGGAAAAAAATATTCTGAAGTGCATCAGTTGCAGATTAAATTAGGGATTCTATTCTAAAGACAGTTAATCAGGAGTGGAAGCAATTCTATTAGGAGAAAGACTGTCATTTGCACATGATTAAGCAAAGTCAGTGAGAGACAAGGAGAGAATGAGGAATTCAGTTTCTAAGGTGCTGTGCAGGGTTTTGAGTTAGGGTTTGCTAGCTTTGCATTTAAAGGTAGGATTGAATTAGCAGTTAAAGTTAGCTAACATTGGGTTAAAACAGATATGTTCTTAGGCCACAGTGGCCCACTTTGACCCACTGTAGCCTGAGATCCACCTGCATATGTGCACTGCCAGATGTTGGTCTGGGATTACCCCAGTTTGTGTGTTGGTGACTAGCTCAGGCTGTAACCTCAGAAAATTATTCAAGGTAGTTAAACATGACTGGGATGTGAAGAATTACAGGAGGATCTTTCTAGACTGTGTAACTGGGCATCTAAGTGGCAGATAAAATTTAATGAGAACAAGTGCAAAGTGATGCACATTGGGAAAAATAATCCAAATGTTGTGCGTTTTCAGACAAGACACTCCCCACCTACCTTCCGTCCACTACACATGTTTCAGGGCACCCATAGGGCAATACTACAGCCCTGCAACATGTATAGTGGGTGGGTGGGTGGTTAGTGGGTGGAGAGTGTCTTGTCTGAAAACCCCGTTCATGTACACAGTTCTGGGTTCTAAATTACGAGTCACCAACTAGTACAAAGACCTTGAAGTAATTGTGGACAATCCTCAGCTCAATGTGTGTTGGCAGTCAAAAAAGCAAACAGAATGTTAGGAATTATTCATAAGGGGATAGAGAATAAAACTCAAAATATCATAATGCCTGTATATAAATCTATGGTGCAACTGTAACATGAGTATTTTACCGTGAGTAAATAGAAGCTGGGAGTGAACAACAGGGAAGTAGGATTGGCCCAATGGGTGGTGTTAGACATACACGGGACTGGCCACTCCTGCAGCAGCTCCGGGAATGTCTGTCCATATCCATTCCCACATGGGTTAGTGTATCAGGGGTCAGCCTTGAGGGGCTGCTGCCCCTTTAAGAGCAACAGGCACAAGGTGGGGTGACACTGGGTAATTTCAGATGTTATGTTACCATGATCAACCACGGTAAACCCCCTGTGGTGATTGCAGTACTGTAATGTCTGTTGGGACCAAAGGAGATTCCTGCCAGATGTTCACCCCCGGCCGGAATCTCTTTGACCATGGGTGTTTTCAGACATTACATGGTCCTGAACCACCACAGTGGATCCCCAGCAGTGGCAAGCCAACCAACCACCTCCCATGGTCCAGGAAGGCCCAGAACAGACGTGACAGGACTGGGACCACGGCAGGGAATCGGACCGACAGACCACTGCCCGGGGCAGTGCAATAGACGTGACTCCGATTCCGGGCCGTGATCAAAACACCCAGAAGGCACCGGGAAGGGGCGGGAGGCGGACATGGCTGACTGAGGGCAAAGGAAGCCAAAAGTGCCAAAAGGAAACACCCACACAAGGAAAATGGGAAGGGAGGGGGAGGAGGGAGAAGAGCGGCTGAAGCAGCACACACAACAGGCACAGGGAACACAAGGTCACAGTGGAACACACAGCACAAACACTAGAGGTGGGACCCCGGGGCAATTACCGGATACCGGATTTACCGGTTTTCCGGTTCTCAAAGAACCGGATTCTCGGATTAAATCCGGTATCCGGTACCGGTTTTATTTCATTGATTTCAATGGGGCACTGTGTCCCCATTGAAA
>QEPC01011363.1:1350601-1361306 GCA_003113815.1 Sphenodon punctatus
CCCCCCCCCGGGAGGATGCCGGGATGCGCTGGGCCCCAGACCCCCATGGTCACCGAGTCACCTGGGGGGGGCACAGGCACAGGTGGGCTTGCGGCTGGACAAGGACGGACAACAGCACTGGGGGAGCCGGAGGCCGGCTCAGAGAGCAGGACACAGCCACAGGATATGGCAGCCACAGAGGGGAGCACCAGTTGCAGAGGAGGACAAGGGGGCCCGTGGAGGGGGCCCAGAGGCAAAGGCAGGGGCAGCGGAACCCCTGGAACCAGCCTGAATAGCAGTGAGCACGGGACATCATGGGGGGAGCGGGCAGTGACCCACTGCATCAGGGTGGAGGTGGGATCTCACAGCGGGGCCAGCTGCAGGGGGTCATGAAGGGTCCTGGGGCCGGGAGGCCCATCAAGTGCACATGGTGCGGCCACTGAAGCATGCACCGATGGTAGCCCAGAGCAGACATGTGGTGGGCGATGAGGTAGTATGCCTCAAAGGGATTCTGCATGACAAGCCCCACCTGGACATTGGATCGGGACCACACACCAGTCAGCACCACCAGCTCTGCTTCTGTGGGCTCCGACAAGCCATAGTCAGCAGCAGGGGGCCACGGAAGGTGACCAAGCTCAAACAGGTGGTGATATGCCACCCTACATGACCGCTGGTAACCACGGGCCCCCTGGACACAGCCAAAGAAGGAAACCACCAGGGCAGGGTCCCCCTCCAGACAGGCCATGTAGGCGGCCAGACTGCACACAGAGAGCAGACACGGTCTCCACCATGGACCACCCCACATGCAAGCACCTCATCTCTGGGATGCGCCCATCGGGAAAGGGATGCAGGCCCAGTGTCTCTGCATGCAGCTGGCAATCACGGGTGCTCACCTCATAGTCAAAGTAGCGCAGCCCGGAGCTCAGACTCGCATAGGCACCAGAGAGGCTGTCTGGGCAGCTCAGGAACAACTCCATGGCCGGGGAATGCCACAGGCCACACAGGGCCATGGTCTCGTGGAAGGTCCAGCTATGGGGGGTGCTGGGCGTGGTGGGGTCCACAAGCCCTGGGGAAGCACTGCCAGCCATGGTCCAGCAAGCAGCGGTTAATAACTGAAAGGAATGAGGGGCCCCACAATCCCAAGAGGGATGGGAGGGGAAGCAGGGAAGCTCCAAAGCCAAGCGATAAGGGCACAGGTCACAACATGGCACGGCAAACAAGCGAGGCGTGGGGTGCGGACCCAGCACAGCTGCTGGAACTGAACACACGGACAGGACAGCCTACCCAGAGATCAGGCTGGTGAGGACAACAGGCAGCCAACACAGATAGGTGGGCGGTGATGACAGCAGAAATGGAGCTGCTGCCTTCACCCCAGGCGGGCCCATGCTCTAGGCCCCATGCTGGGACTGCAGGTGCACTTGATGGGCCACTCCCTACCACCGCGCCCCAGCTGCCCTGCAGCAAGCCTAGACAGCCGGCCGAGGGGGCCGGGCAGAGGTGACCTGGGGCCCCCCTCATGGGTGCCAGGTCATGGATAGGGGGTGGGGCTAGGCCAGCGCCAGCCTATAATGGGTGCAGCTGCACCCCACCTGGGACAACAGCCACAATGAATGTGGGACAACTGGGTGCCTGATAGATTCACCTAGCCATCTCCACAGAGTGGTACCACTCGCACATGGGCCCCATGCACATCCAGACCGCGAACGTGCACCTGGCTTCCCAGCTGCGGGTGTGCATGGTCTGGAGCGCAGCTTGAGCCAGGCGAGCCCACCACGGGTGCAGGTGCTCCCTGGCCTGGCTATGGGCCCAGTGGGTGTCTGGGGTGACCCAACAGGCCCTCAGCCGTGCCTGGGAGCGGCAGCGGTGCTCCGCGAGGCAGCCAGCTGGTTCTTGTGGTGGAGGGAGAACAAGGGGCATGCAGCCCTGCTCGCTATGCCCACTGCCTGGTGGGTATGGGTCACAGAGCGGGCACAGCGGGGGTGGGCTCGGGCACTGGCTCACTGGGACGAGACCACCTTGAGAGTGCACTTTCGGATGGACAGGCACAGCCTCCTGTGACTCATGGAGCTGTTGATGCCCTGGCTGGAGTGGCAGCACACCCCCATGCGGGTCCCCATTCCCATGGTCCAGCATATGGCCATCGGGGTCTGGGCCCTGGCAACACCCAAATCCTGCTGGTCCGTGTTGCAGCACTTCGGCGTTGGGGTGAACACCATCGCCGGGATCCTGAGAGACATCTGCAAGGCGGTGGATGGTGTGCTCCTGGACCGAGCGATCCAACTGGTGGACCAGGGGGCCATGATGGCTGGCTTCACGGCTGAAGGCTTCCCCAACTGCCTGGGTGCCGTGGACGGCACCCACATTGAGATCCTCCACCCATCCAATGGGGAAGCCTCAGAATATGTCAACCGACATGTGTACCACTCCCTGCAGATGCAGGAGGACATGGACCACCGGGGCTGGTTCATTGACATCTACACCAGCCACTCCAGCCGCATCCATGATGCCCGGATCCTGACCATCTCTCCCTTCTATGCCCGGATGTACAGTGGGGACTTCACAAACATGGGGATGTCCCGGATTGAGGGGGTGCTGATGCCCCCCCTGCATCCTCGGGGATCCGGCCTATCCCCTCACCCGGTGGCTGATGAAGGCATACCCTGTGCCAGGAACCCTGTGGAGGTGCTCTTCAATAGCTGCCTATGTGCCTGCCGGACTGTGGTTGAGAGGGCCTTCGGGGCCCTCGAGCAGCGTCGGAGGTGCCTCGTGGGCTGGTTGGTCTATACGGTGGAGACCTCGGCCCTGGTGATCAGAGCCTGCTGTGTGCTGCACAACGTGTGAGAGACCCCCTCTGCCCTCTTGCTGTGTAGCCTCACCTGGGACCTCCAGCTGCTCCTGGGGCTGCTCAACAACGTCCCCCTTGCCTGCCTGTCCCAGGTGTCAAGGCGTGCCATGACCTGTGAGGACATGGGTAGGGGTGAGTGGCTGTAAGTGGGCCATGGCCCCCGGCAGCCCCTGGGCCCCCTGTCCATGGACTGGGGTGTCTGAGGTTGCTGGGGGCAGGCTGGTGGCCTGCCCCCCCACCCTCGGCCCATTGCCTCCAGTCTGTCTCCCCTCCCACCCACTTGCTTACCCTCGATGTTGGTCTTGGAGCCCTCGGAGGCCGGCCCTTTGATATTACTGGGGTCCCCCTGCATCCACTGGCTGAAGGTGACTGGTGTGCAGGCCTCCGATCCTCCTGGGTCAGACATTGGGTGAGGGCTCTTGGGTCTGGTGCATGAGTGGGGCCTGCTGCTCCCCGAGGTCCAGGGGCATTCCTCTTGGGGGCAGGGCCCCCCTAGCCAGTACCTTCTAGTGGGGAGGCAAGGGGAGGGGGTACCTAGGCCGTTCCCTGCCCTGGACCACTGCGCTCCCTACAAACCATGGAGCAACAATCGATCCTGTCATGTGGAGGATGCGGTCCAGGGCGGTCCAGAGCATCATAGTAGGGGGCAGTCTGGGATCTGTGTCCGGACCACCGGTTGTTGTCCTTTATGGCCTTGTACCCCCTCTTGAGCTCCTTCACCTTTCAGTGGCACTGGGTCACTGTCCTGTGGTGCTTCACCACCTCCATGTCCCGCACGATCTCCTGGTACATGTGCCCGTTCCTCTGGTTCACTGCTAGCTCCAGCGGGTGCTCCAGGGCCCCCCAAATCCTGATGAGGTTCTGGGTTTCCCTGTGCCCCCATTGCCCCCCTCGGTGGTATGGCCGTCTTCCGCAAGGGCCCTCCTGGTCCTCCTCCACCACCTCCTCCTCCTCCACATGCCCTCTGCCCGTCTCCGCTGGGGGCTCTGGCTCCCGGGCCCATTTCCATGTCTGTGGGTCATAAGGGAGGGGGGCAGTTGGTTGCCTAGGTACCTCGGCCCCGCGGCCATCATCTTTTCCCCATCCCACTGCCCCCCCAGGTGCCCCTGTGCTGCTGCCCCCCCTCGCTCCCCTTACCCATTTCCAGGGTGGCTCATCCTCCAGGCTGGTTGTCAGCTCTGGGGCGGCCTGGCCTGGCTGCTGCTGCTGTCCCTCCACCACCTCCATCTGCAACACGACCGCCTCCTCTGCCTGCACCTCCTCCTCCCTTCCTTGCTCACCCTCCTCTCTCCTGTCCCTTCCACCTTGCTCTATCCCACCATGTTCCCCCGCTGCTGTATGCCCTTTAAATCTCCCTCCATAGTCTGTGTTGCTGATCGTTGCCTGGCAGCAATGCTGCATGCTTTGTCCCTGACTGGGAATCTATTTGAGTGCTTCTGGCTGGTGATTGCCATTCATTCATTCGGTTTTGCTGTTTCCAGGTGGGGATTGCTTTGACCACCCTTTCGGAGATGGTCCGGACTGGACCTCCGAAAGGGTGGTTAGCTTTGTCCCCTGCTGGGGATTGTCTGTGGTGAACATCTGGCGACCCCTGATCAGATGTCTGGGGCCCTTTAGCCCCTCTGCGGGGTTGTGTGTGGTTCACGGTGGTTGACTATGATCTCATAACATCTGAAAACACCCCATGTTTCCAGCCCTCCAGCCACCCGGAGCTCCAGAAGCATGGTCAAAGAGATTCCCACTGGGGCTGAACACCCGGGCGGGAATCTCTTTTGGGCCCAACAGTTGTGATGCTACCGCGACCACCATGGTAGGGTTCACCATGGTTGACCATGGTAATGTAACGTCTGTTACTTCCCCATGGCCTGGAATCGGTGGAGGGTACCAGCTGTTACTGCTGCTGATTCCAGGCCATGGTAAATATCTCGGGGGGTGGGCAGGTGCTGCGGCCGAATTGGCCGCTGCGTCTGTCCATTTCCTGGTGGGCAGGCAGCTGTGGGAGCGTGGCTTTGCAGCCACACATTGTGCCGTGCAGACCTGCCCTCTCCCTCAATCCCCCTCTGGAATCAAAAGGTGATTCCGTGCCATGGCCAAAGGGTGGCCCGGCACGTCTGAAATCACCCACTGGTGCTAGGTGCGATAAGGGAAGCTGTTCAAGGACTATCAGCCTGGACTGAAAACAGACTGAAGAGCAAAGGGTTAAAGTAGAGTGCTACTGGGCCTCTAAGAGTCATAATTCTAGAGGGTTAGCCATGCCCCTACGGAACTATAAAGGAAGCAGTCTGAGACAGAGGAGAGAAGTCTGTGCCTGGCTGTGGTCAGGAGCACATCTCCTAGGCTGTTCCCTAGAAGATTGATGTCCGTCCAGTCCTGAAGTCCTGCTGAAGAAGACAAGAGATGAGGGATGCAACTGGGGAGAAGGCTGCTGTCCTGGGTATTGAAGGCCAGGCTGAGTAATGCTGAAGGAGTTGAGGAGGACTTGACAGCAACAGAAGTGGTGAAAGGCAGCCAGAGGATTCTTGTCTGGCTGGGGAAGGTTTGGGGGTTTGTTATTATGGTGGAGAACTGTATATGAGAGACTGTGTGGAGAGATGGCACTGAATAAAGAGTGTTGAGAGCTAATTCCCATAGAAACTGAGTGATTTTTGAAGCCCAAGTCCCTACTGAGAGGGACTCAGGGATTTGATCCTGTGGGGACTTACCCCACAACACATCACCCTGTATCAACTTTACACAAACCAGGAGGTTGCCATGGCCCGTAGTCTGTCTGTGCAATGCCCCCTCCCCCATACCATACAGCTGCGGGTGAATTGCCCGACATATTAGGCTGTTGCTGGCAACTCTGTGGTGGTGTCTGGGGGCAACTGCTGGCCGAGAGCAGAGCTTCAGTGGCCATACACTGAGCAGACGGACCACAACTCCATCTCAGGTCAGTGTCCCAGGTTTGGGCAGCTCACTCCATTGACAGTGCAATGGGATGTTCCAGAGCACAGCAAGCAGGACTTGAGCAGCCTGCTCTGCTTCTGCTCCACCTGCAAATCTGGTGGACCACCTCTAGCCCAAACCAAAGGGGTGAGGGGTGGAGGTGAGGCAGAGCAGAGGCAGGGCTGCCATTAATCTGTTTACGCACATTGTGACCTTTTGGGTACTTCTTTCAAGCTATCAAGATTTGACACTGATGGAGTCAGGTGCTGGGCTTGATGGACCATTGATCTAACCCAGTATGGTACTACTTATATTCTTATGTTGATCTTTTTCATGTATTTAAAAAATAATATTCCTTAAAATATATATTTTTTTAAATTAAATTATTTAAAATATATATAATTTAACAACATGGGCCAGTTATCTCCTAAGTGAAAAGGAGTGTGAGCTTACTACTATGGATGGTATCTTGAAAAGAACATTGACAAAGATATGGGAGCTCACTGAATGTGTATTTCCATGTGCCTCATGCATGTTAAAGTGGCCTGATTCTTCATTACAGCTAAATATTAAGCAACTGTTTTTTTATTAAACAGTCTTTGGGATAAGAATAGGAATGAAATGGGAAATTGCAGGGAATGCTGTTTCTGTTGGAAACAGGCTATTCTTTTCCATTCACTCAACGAGGAAACTTACTGGCATTTTCACCATTTTTTGCTATTTTTCAATATTTTCTGACATTTTTTGGTATTTCCCTAGTTTGGTAAATTGTTCAGTAATTACAATAGTTCTGTAAATCAAACACCCTAGTGAGAAGGGACACTTGCAGCCCTATCCCTAACACAAAATGAACAGAAGGGAGAAAACAGCAGTTTATATAGTACTGGCTAAGAGACATAAAATTGATGGAAAGTGCCGTAAAGTGTCTATGACAGGGTGGCCTAGACAGGCCCTTTCCCTTTGGAGCCAGAGAGAAGAGGCTCCTTTTAAAAATCTAGCTGCAGGTGAAGGCGATGGCTGAGTGTAACCAGCCTGTCTGTGAAAGGAACTAGTTTGGAATGAGTCAGCTGGAGAAAGGGTCAGACTGCAGCAGAGAGCCAGGAGGCTGCTTAGAATTTGCTGCAATAGATCAGCGGTGGCCACAGGAAAAAGCCACCCAGGCTGGGAGCAGGAGGCTCTCCTTGGAAGTGGGTAATTTGGGACCCCAGGAGGAGGTTATACAGGGCGGGTTAAAGTGAGTGTTACACTGGGCTTGACCCTACAACTGTGTCCTAAAATGACAGAAAGTGATTAAATTGACAGAAAAACCCAGAAATTTGCTGAAAATTGATGAAAATACCAGAAATTGTCAGAAATGACAAAAATTGACTAAATTGATGGAAACTGATGGAAATGAAAGAAAAATGCAGGAAACAATCTTGCAGTGGCCCAAATGTAGAATAACTGAACCCAATCCCAAATGCTGCCGATCGCGCATCCAGTCATCTGTGCGTTGAGTAGCACGGAGCCATGCACATTCCAATTGCGGGCAAATAGAGCCCCACGGATCCCACGCGCATGCACACATGGGGGAGCACCCATGTAAAAGTGGCAATGGGTGGGCATGCACTCCTGAAACCCACCCATTAGGGATGTGTGAACACAGGGGGATTTGGTGTTTGGCTTGTTCAGGGTCCCCCCCCAAACCGTTTTGGTACGGGCTGCTTGGCCCAATCCTGTTCGGTTTCACCAAACCCATTGGGGGGGCAGGGGGGGCAGTTTTCCCTCCCCCCACCAGGCTGCACTGGTGGAAGGGGCGCCAGGGCTCACCACCCCACCTGCCCAGCCTGGTAATTTATTTATTTAAAAAAAAAACCAAACCAACCCCACCCCAGGGAACGACCTACCTGATGGTGCTGGAGCTCCAGCACCGGGTCCGGCACCACCGGCAGGTCCAGTTCTGGTGGCATTCTGTAGCACTTCAGGCCTCTTCTAGGCCTTCCGGGAACTGAGGAGGGGCTGAACCCCAAAACTCTGTTCGCACATCCATACCACCCATCTTCACGCATGGACCAACCAGTGAAAAGCCAGGTTACTCCATGCGTGAAGATGGATGAAGGTGGGTTAGAGATGGGTGTGCACTAGGGCTGAAACTCAATTTTGACATTTTCTCGGTTATTGCTGAGAATTGTGATTCTCGTCTCATTTCAAATGAGAAATGATAACTGACAATTCTCTTGACAATTCTCGGTCAAGAATCTTTTCTTGAATTACCGATTACCATTTATCGGATTGTCATTTACAGTTGGATTGCTGGTTACTGAGTTACCATTTACTGGGTTGTTGGTTACCGAATTGCCTGTGAGCCAAATCCAATAAGTAATAAATATGGTAACTAATAAACCAATAATCAATAAACATGGTAATAAATCAATAAACAATAAACTGAGGGTGATTTCAGATGTGACGCGGTGAAATCCACCACAATGAATCCCACCCTGGTGTGAATGACTTCACCGTGGGCCGGGGTGAGACACGTGGCCCCAACAGACATGACAGGGACGGCACCTCCACCCGGGGCCAACCAGAGAGAACATGGTCCGGGGGAACCCAACAGATGTGACGTGGTGGCGGGAACCACGGTGGGAGCCCCACAAGGCACCAGGGTTATGCGGATGTAAACATGGGCGCCGGACAGCAAACAAAGCCAAAGATGGTGGAGGGCCCCACCCAGGGAAGGGGAACACAAAGGGAGGGGGTGGAGGGAGCTGCAGTGCAAGAAGCGCTTGCAAACAGTGGCCGCAGCATGGAAGGCGCACGCACTTGAAAACGAGAAGCGCACACACACAAATGAAGCAGCACACCCACACAACAAAGGGGAGCAGAACAGGGGGGCAGAGGGAGGCACACACCAGGGGGGACAGGGAACACCACTCGGCTGGTCGGGCACCATGGGAGGAGGGGGGTGGCGAGGGGCCGGCACGGCCAGCCCACCAGGAGGGGGAGGGGGCAGGACCCCAGCGGGGAAGGGGGACCCAGCAGCCCAAGGACATAGGAGGCAACACAAGGCACAACGCACAAAGGGTGTTTATTGAGGACACAAGTAGCACTGGCCCGGCGCAGAGACAGACGCGGGGGATGGGGCAGCAGGTACCAGGTGAGAGGGTGAAAGGCAGGCAGGCAGATCCGGGTCACAGGGGGTCCCGCTGTCCCAAAGAGGCAGCAGGCATTGGCACAAGCACTCAGGCCACTGGCGGAAGGAATGGGCCTGGAGCTCCCTACACCCGGCTGCAGGGGCTCCCATCGGGGGTGGCAACAACAGCAGGTGCATTGCCCCCAGCAGAAGCCGCGCCCGGCCATGTGCCCGTTCACATATTTTAAACATGCAAAACCTCTGGGCCACATCAAAATAGGTGCATGCTATTAACAATACCTGATCACACAAGCACGTTCGTATTTAGTACAAATTGCATGTGAGGAGCCACTCGAAGAACAGAAGGTTGCTACCTTGTAAATAAGGTTCTTTGAGATGGTTCCAAACATATTCATATATACCCACCCTTCCAGCCTCGCATAGAATTTTTTCCTTCTGTTTCTAGAAAGGGTTGGAAGGAACTGTCATTCTGAGGGGAAGCGCACTTTTTATACTAGAGGAGCTCGAGACCATCATGTGGCTATTATTTGAAAAGGGCGAGCATGCACAATCCAGTTGTGAGAATGTTAGGTGCCATCTCAAAGAAGCTTCTTTACAAGGCAACAACCTTCTGATTGGCACATGGGGAGGAGCTGTTTGTAAACAAACAGCTTTATATCCCAGTCTAATTGCTGCTGCAGCTGCTGCACCTCCTGCACTTCCTCCTTGCCCTCTTGCTCCATCCTCTACTCTGTTTTCTCCACCCTCCCCTCCATCAACTGCTCCGCCACATTCCCCTAGTGCTGCCTTCCCTTTCAATCTCCCTCCGTGTGCCACTTGTTGGTTGCCTGGCAGGCGCTGTGTGCCATCACTACTACCCGTGGTCATTTCCTTCCACCGCGGCTGGGGTTTTCCCTTCAGACGTTACGTTTCCTTCACCCTTGCCGTGGTGAACATTCACCACACTTCTGGACCTCCTCCAGTCCCGACCTCACAAAGCGTGCTTAGGTTCACCCTGGCACGTGTTTGACTGTGGTGAACATCTGGATGCAGGCCAACAGACGTGCACGGCACTTTCACCACCGCCCGTGTTTGACTGAGGTTGACTGTGGTGAATGCAACAAATGTAACGTGTGAAATCACCCATAGTAATAAACCAATAAGTCAATAACCAATAAACATGGTAATAAACCAATAACTAATAACAAAAACAAACCAAATAACCAATAACCCAATAAGCAATAAACATAATAATAAACAATTAAACAATAAACAATACACGATAGATAGATAGATAGATAGATAGATAGATAGATAGATAGATAGATAGATAGATAGATATTTACGACCAAAAGGTCAAATCAAAACTAAAAAAATATAGAAATATCATACAGTTCCCCTGTCTCTCAGATTGTAAGCCTTAGGGCAGGGGCTGTGTCTATTCTATTGCTTTGAAAAGTGCCAGGTACATTGCTGGTTTTATATAAATGCTTGCTAATAATAATAATAAAATAATTAATAATTAATAATTAATAATTAATTGAAATCAATATTAACATAATAAACCAGCAAGACAAGCATAAAAATATAAAAACCATTTGGTTGCAGCTAACATTGTGACAACACTACCAGCCTCTTTTCCTCAACTTTTCTGCATAGGAGGCCAAGGCACTTAAAACTCCCAGTAATGTGCTTTGCAAGACCATATGATCCTTTTTAGTTTATTATTATTAACAAACATTTATATAGCACCAGCAGTGTACCTGGCACTTTACAAAGTAATAAAATAGACATGGTCCCTGCCCCTAGGGCTTACAATCTGAGAGACAGGAGCTGGGGGAGAG
>QEPC01011363.1:1364669-1381403 GCA_003113815.1 Sphenodon punctatus
CTGAGATGGGTCATCAACATGAATGTTGAAGTCACCAAGGATGAGAGTGGGGATATCAACAGAGAGGAAGAAGGTGAGCCAGGACTCAAAGTCAGAAAGAAAGGAAGAGAGAGGACCAGGGGGACGGTAGATGACAGATTGATTGTATTCAAGTTTATCCATATTACCAACAAATTCTAAAACTGACACTAAATACCTCTGTTTTATCTCTTGATAAAGGGGCAGCTCCAACATATATGAGGAATATCGTCAACCTCATTCAAGGCATAAGAGCAAAGCCTCTGAGCATAAGAAATACCTGCCTACCAGCCTTCCTAAAATGCTGTTTCTAATTCAATAAAAACCAATAACCAATAACCAAAAACCAAACAAATAACCAAGAAACTAGGGGTGTGCATGTCGTTTTCGTTATTACAATAATGACAATGAAAATTGTTATTTTTTTTATCGTTATTGCAATAATGAAAGCAACAAAAAATAACAAAAATAGAAACATGAACAACTTTTTTAAAATAAAGGGGAGGAAATGAAAAACATATTTCCGGCTATAACATTTTTGTTTCTTATTCAATTCTGATGAAATGTGTGTAGATTGTACCCCAATGGAGGGCACTATGTGTGCCACATTTCAAAATAATTAGATAAAGGGGACCGATTTTAGATGTAATTAAAAGTTGTGATTTTAAGAAAAGATCCATACACATTCATGGCTACAACTTGTTTATCTTCCATTCAATTTGCATGAAATCTGTGAATATTATGTTCCTCTACAATTTTAATACTCTTGCTAATTTTCAGAAAGATTGGATAAAGGGGCCTGATGGTATAAGACATTAACTTGAACATGCATTTCCCAATGTAACATTTGTATATTCCATCCTGTTTACAAGATATTTGGCAGATATCTACCACATACCTTCCCTGTTATCTCTGTCAAACTACAAGACAATTTGATAAAGGGACCCGATTTTATAAGCAATTGATGTCGTCCTTGTGAAGAACATTATTCAGATAAGTGGCAGCACATGCAGTGCTAGTCAGAGGCAGTCACCCTGTATGGCAGGGGGAGAGAGACTGTAGGGGGGAGGATGTAGAGCAACCCAAAAGACTGACAGACACATTCACTGGCCAATTACTGCATGCTTCCAGCTTTACAGGACAAATTGGTAGTGGCTTTGAGGTGGGCATAAGGGGCGTCCCTGAGGCGGACATAAGGGACATATCTGGGACTTTGGGGGTAGCATCCCAGAAATCAGGAGACATAGTATATACATCCAGGTTGGCTAATTATCATCACAATCACATCCTGTAGCACTGTGACAGAGGACATAAAAGAATCTCTATTGACTGTTTCCTAAACAGATGCTTCTGACTTCCCAGTAACAAGTGAGGGAGAGATGTTGGGATGGTCATAGCACAGAATGAGGATATTTGGTTGACATTTCTACTGGCCAATTGGCATCACAAACCGATCTTATACCACAGTGTCATGTAGAGAATCCCTGGCATGGGCTTCTTCTCTGCATATGCTGTGCAGGCATATACAATTGGGACCCTTTATCACATCTTTCTGATATTTGGCAGAAATGATTGTGAAAGTGTGATATATAGCCCTGCCAAATTTCATGTACACTGGTTGGACTACAAAGTTGTAGTACAACGTCAGAAATACATTTATTTAATTGCTTATACCACCAGGACCCTTTATCCAATCCTTCTGAAAGTTTGCAGAGATTCCCCCCGCCAAGCGCATCATGCACTGTGGGGGACTTTGTGCCCGCCTCTTGGATGAATGTGGCACTGGGTTGGGGGGAGGTGGATTTCTCCCGCCAGTTCCGAGAGCGGGGTCGAGCTGGCTGCAGCGTTACAACCTGCAATCCGCTTGGGATTGCAGCTTGCAAGCCAGAGATGACAGCACAAAAAGGTGCCTTTCTGATTGGCTGGTTATGGCCGTGTGGTGTAGCATGCCTCACAGCCCTTCATTCGGTTGGCGGCGCACGAATGAAGCCCACCCACCCACCCCTGGACTGGTACTGTGGATCTAATCCGGTCGCTGTTAGGGATAGGAGGGGGGAAAGGGGGAGAACTAGACTCAAGTACACTCTTCCCTACCCTACCCAATTCTTGACCAGGTCTTTCACCCCAGGGGTCAAGTGAGGGAGACAAGGTTAGCACCAAGGGAGAACCAGGGAAGGATAACTAAACACACCAGGGAAGTTCAGGGTGGGGGGAAGATCCCAACTAAGAGGGGGAAGATAATGCAACTCAGCCCAGCGTATGGTCACCCACGTCCTCACCTCCACACCACCCCTGTCCCGCTCCCATATACACACAACTCACCCATAGTCACACACACTCAGTCCACACATGCACTCACAAAGACACTCCAAACCTCTCACACTCTCCAAGTTCCAATTGCGGGGGGGGGGGGTCGGTCTCACAGTGAACTGATCTCCAGAGACCCTGCTGCAGCAGACCGCCATCTTTATTGTCGTGACTCTATCCCCACTGCCCGCAATTGCGTGCCGAATGCCGAAGCACTCCTGACGGCCCAGCTGGACTGCTGTTGCTGTTGGGTCCTGGCTGCAGCGTGTCATTTCCTAGGCTGTCTCCCAGGGGTGCAGCAACACCCTCCACCCATGCACCAGACCCAGAAGTGCCCCGGCTCCCAGGGCATACTCGTCCCCTGCGGGTCCATCCCTGACCTCGGCGGAGCCACTGGCAGTGGTGCCCAGCAAGCTTCTGGTAGCGGTGCCTGAAAAACCCCCCAAGGCCACCCCCCTGCAGAGAAGGGCTGGGCTTAAGAGGAAAGTGGGCATGGAACAAATGAACAAGGCGGGGAGAATGAACAGCTGAGGCAGGTTCCCAGGAATGGTCAGAGGCATCATACCCCTTCCAATCCACTAAGTAATAAACAGTACCTCGAATGAGCTTAGAGTCCAAAATCACCGCCACCTCAAATTTGGGGTCCACAGTAACAGGAGAGACCGCGGGAGGGGGCGCAGGATCTGGAAAAAGAAGAGGGTGAAAGTGTTTCAATAAGGAGATGTGGAAAACAGGGTGGCAGCGTAGGGTTGGCAGGAGTGCCACCTGGTAAGTAACCAGATTCACTTGGTGCACTATAGGAAAAGGTCGGATATAGCAGTCATCAAGCTTTGCGGAGGGTTGAAGAGATGGGTAGTGACGTCTATCTACCCAAACCAGGTGTCCTGCAGTGAACGGAGGGGCAGGCATACGTCAGTGTTCCACGCTCTGTTTGTATTGATGCCATGCCTGAAGCAACATGGAACCCGCCTGCAAGTGGATTTGCTGAAGGTGCAGTGCCATGGCTCCGGCAGCAGGGACCTCAATCACAGGGAGTTCAGAAAGGCAAAGGCGGGGTGGTATCCATAAGATGTAAAAAAAGGAGAAGCACCAAGGGAGGCATTTGGGGCCTTATCAAATGCGAACTCAGCAAGGGCCAATCGGTCCGCCCAATCATCCTGGAGGTAATTGGTGTAACATTGCAAATACTGCTCCAAAGCCTGATTTGTGCGCTCCACCTGGCCATTTGCTTGGGGGTGGTAGGCGGTTGTGGGATCAAGGTGAACCCCCAGTGCTTTGAATACAGTACGCCAAAATCGGGCAATGAATTGTGACCCCCTGTCTGATATAATCATCAGGGGAAGTCCATGCAATTTAAAAACGTGTTGTACAAACAGGAGCACCGTTTGTTGTGCTGTAAGCAGTCCCTTGCATGGAATGAACTGACCCATTTTAGAAAACTGGTCCACCACCACTAATATGGCCATATATCCCCGAGAAGGGGGTAATTCCACAATAAAGTCAAGATTTATCCTTTGCCAAGGCCCTCGTGGAAGGGGAGCAAGTTGTAAGAGTCCTACAGGGCCCCATCAAGATACCTTGGTTCTATTACAAATCTTGCACCCTTGGACATAGATCTTCGTATCCTTCCTCATTGTAGGCCACCAAAACTGTCGCTGAATTAACTGGAAGGTGCGATGCTGTCCCAGATGCCTGGCTAAAGGGGCATCATGGTGGGCCTTCAATACTTAAGGACAGGCTGCAACTGGTACAACAATAGCATTGTTATGATACTTAAGCCCTGTTATCTTGTCTTTGGGCAAACCCTGAAAAAAGGGATCTTTGGCGGTTGCCTTTTTAAACTGGGCCACGGTTAGTCCTATGGCCACAAATACCTTACGTTCAAGGAGGGATTCTCCTTGCTGTGCTGGTGGTTCAGTAACTTCATAGCTCCATGATAGGGCATCAGCAATGATGTTGTTTTTCCCTGGTCGATATATAATCTGGAAAGAGAATCGTGCAAGAAATAGTGCCCATCGGGCATGATGGGCATTAGATATACATGCAGTTTGGAGGTACACTAAGTTCTTGTGATCAGTTATAACTTGCACGGAATACAGGGCCCCTTCCAAATAATGTCACCAGGTTTCAAAGGCGGCCTTGATTGCGAGTAGTTCTCTGTCAAGAATAGTATAATTTCGCTCAGCTGGTGAGAGCTGCCGAGAATAAAAGGCCCAAGGTAACAATGTCTGGTTCTCAACGTTATGCTGGGATAACATAACTCCTATTGCCACACTAGATGTGTCTGTCTCTATATAAAAGGGTAGGGCAAAATCTGGATGTTGAAGAATCAGCGCTTGCATGAAGGCTTGTTTTTAACATTTAAAGTCTGCCTGTTGTTCTGCTGCCCATAGGTAAGGTTGTCCCTTTTTCAACAACTTGGTCAGGGGGCCTGTAAGATCTGCATAATTAGGAATATATTGTCTGTAATAGTTTGCGGTACCAAGAAAACGTTGCAAGTGTTTCACTGCTTGAGGTGGGGGCCAAAGTGTTATTGCCTGAATCTTAGTCCATTTCTATTCCCCGAGGGGATATAATGAATCCTAGAAACTGTAGCATTTGTTTGTGAAAGGCACCTTTTTCTATCTTGCAATACAGATGGTATTGTCACAACTGTAGCAAGACGGTGCAAACATGACGTACATGGTCTTGTGGATTCTGGGAGTAAATAAGGATGTCATCTAAATATGCCACTACAAAATGGTCCAGCACATCACAAAGGATGTAATTTATTAAGTGCTGAAATGCAGCTGGTGCATTGGCAAGTCCATAGGGCATCAACAAATACTCGAACAGTCCATACCTGGTGCAGAAGGCCGTCTTCCACTCATCCCCAGTCCTAATATGAAGAAGGTTGTACCGCCCCCTAAGATCAAGTTTTGTGAAAATAGTAGCTCCCTGGAGCTGGTTTAATAGTTCAGGGGTAAGGGACAACGGGTAGCGTTTTTTAATTGTTATAGCATTCAGCCCTCTATAATCAATACAAGGGTGAAGCCCCCTGTCCTTTTTAGGGATGAAGAATATGGGAGCCCCTGCCGGGGAGGAGGAAGGGCGGATGAAACCCTTCTTTAAATTTTCATCAATATAGTCTTTTAGGGTTTGTAGTTCCAGGCCTGAAAGGGCATATTTATTTTTATTTATTTATTCAAAACTTATATCCTGCCCCTCCTGCCCAAAGGCAGCTCGGGGCAGTGAACAACATGCACACACAAAAAAATTCAATAATAAAACATTTAAAAATAAATCTACAAAATTTTAAAACAAGTAATAAAAACACACTCTCCCTCCCAAGCCCCACTTCCCCCACCCTATCCCGCCCCCTCGCCAAAAGTCTGGTGGAACAGCCAGGTCTTACACAAACGTCAAAACGACAAGAGGGTGGGGGCCAACCAAGCTTCCTCTGGGAATGAATTCCACAGCACAGGGGCAGCCACTGAAAAAGATCTCACATCAGTGGCCACCCGTCTCGCCTGGGGAACCTCCAAAAAGGCTCCCACGGACGATCTCAGGGGTCGCATGGGCACATGGGGAGTGAGGCAATCCCTCAGATAGGCAGGGTCCAGGGCGTGAAGGACTTTAAAGGTCAAAACCAGCACCTTGAACCTAGCCCAGTGCTTTATAGGCAGCCAGTGCAGAGCCCGGAGCACAGGTGTCATGTGCTCCCTGTGGCCTGCCCTAGTAAGGAGACAGACCGTGGCATTCTTCACCAGTTGCAGCCTCTGGACCAACTTCTCGGACAGCCCCACATAGAGCGCGTTGCAGTAATCCAGTCTCGAAGTGATGAAGGCATGGATGACAGTGTCTGAGAGATACGGCCGAAGCCACTGGACAAGATGTAACTGTTGGAATGCACTCCCCACCATGGCCACAACCTGAGATTCCAGGCTGAGCCGTACATAGAGGAGGACACCAAGACTCCGTACCTGTGGGACCATGGGAGGGCGAACCCCCCCCCAACAAGAGGAGATTCAACCACTCCCAGGTCCCCCAGGTCTTCACTCATCAACATCACCTCCATCTTGTCAGGATTCAGCTGCAGATGGCTCAACCTCATCCAAGACCCCACAGCCAACAGGCATTGGAAAAATAAAGAGACTGCATGGCCTGGGTCGATGGAAAAGGAGAGGTAGAGCTGAGTGTCATCAGCATACTGATGACACTGCATGCCCTGAAGCCCTCTCACGATCTCTCCTAACGGCTGCATATAGATGTTAAACTAGAGGGGGGACAGAATGGCACCCTGCGGGACTCCAAACATGAGGTCCTGGGTGGAAGACGTACACTCCCCCAAGACCACCTGGTGAGTTCTCTCAGCCAGGAATGAACGATACCAGTCCAAGATCATCCCGCCAATCCCAGCACGGTCCCGCAGACGAGTCACCAACACCTCATGATCGACTGTGTCAAATGCAGCCAAAACATGTAGCAGGACCAAGAAGGTCTGACGCCCTGGTCCAACGCCAGACGGAGATCGTCAACCAAGGTCACCAATGCAGTCTCAGTTCCATAACCAGGCTGAAACCCGGACTGAGAGGGGTCAAGGAAACCGGTGCGGTTCAGATGTTCTTGGAGCTGCCATGCCACAGCCCGTTCAATAACCTTCCCTAAAAAGGGAAGGTTAGAGACCAGCCGAAAACTGGCAGGAGCATCAGTGTCAAGAGATGGTTTCTTGAACAGGGGCCTAACCACAGCCTCCTTCAGGCATTCAGGCACCCTGCCCTCCCGAAGGGAGGCACTAACCACCCCATCCAGCAATGGCCGTAACGTCTCCTGGCTGGCTTTCACCAGCCAGGACTGGCAAGGATCTTGTTCACAAGTGGTGGCATGAACAGATCCCAACAAGGACTCCACATCAGCAGGCAACACCTTCTGAAACCGATCCCACAAAACAGGACAGAATGGGGCATCCATAGCCCCAAGATGATCCTCTGCAATAACTGCGGAACCGAAATCGTGGTGGATGCGAGTGATCTTATATAAAAAGTACTTGATGAATCAGTCACAGCAGTAACTGTACTGCTCCAGGTCCATGCAGAGACAGGCAGGACTAACCAAACCTTTCACCACCAGGAAAAGCTCCGCTAGACGTGACTTTGCAGATGCAATAAGTGCAGCAAAGAACTGCTTCTTTGCTACCTTCACTGCCACAGCATAGGCCTTTAAACTGCTCTTGTGCTGCAATTGATCATACTCAGAACCAGTCTGACACCACCATCACTCCAACCGCGTGCTCTCCCGCTTCAAGCACTGCAGGCCCTCAGTAAACCAAGGAAACCTGCGGGAGACTCGGAAGGGCAGCAGACGCCTGGGAGCCACTCTGTCAATGGTCTCGGCCAACAAGGTGTTCCAGAAGGCTATGAGATCATCGACCGAGCAGGTGTCAAGATCAAGGGGAAACTCCCCCGGAGCATTCCAGAACCGATCCAGTTCCATAAGTCTCCAGGGGTGGACCGATCTAATAAGTCCTGCACCCTGTTGGAGGCTGACATGCAGCAGGATTCACGCCTTAAGGAGGTACTGGTCAGACCATGACAACAGCTCCATCCCCCTGACTTCTACTAACTGACCCCCTGCCTCAAGGCTGATGCAGAAAATCAAATCCAGTGTATGTCCCTTTTCATGTGTGGGGCCACAGATGATTTGGGACAGACCCATGGTTGTCATGGAGGCCATGAACTCATGCCTCGCTCCTCCAAGATTGGTGTCAGTGTGGATGTTAAAATCCCCCAGGACCACTAGTTTTGGGGTCCGGAGGATCACATCTGACACCAGATCAGTAAGAGTATGTAGGGATGCCGCTGGGAATATCCTACCATATGGTGATGAAGTGCCCGGGAGCAGGTCTATGGGACAATCGTAACTGCGGTGTGGACGTAAATCCAACATTTCTTGGTCACGGAAGATGTTGTGAAGGTCACTGTACTCCTGTGGGAGAAAGGACAAGGTAAGGGTTCCGACGAACGAGGCTTTCTGTGAAGAAGATGGAAAAGGAATGTTATGGGTTACACATAAGGGAGAACAAAATGTCAATACCTTGTTTTGCCAGTCAATGGTAGGATTATGGGCCCTTAGCCAGGGGATACCAAGAACGACAGGGAAAGCGGGGGGTTTTACAATGTCAAAGTACAATATTTCCTGATGATTCCCAATCATTCCTCGCAAGGCAGGAGTGCATGAGGTAATAGGACCTGAACATAAGGAGGAACCATCAATAGCGAACACTTCTTCAGGTCTGTTTTTTTCTTGTGTAGGGATATTCTGCTGGTTCATGAAGTTCACATCAAGGAAATTCCCAGAAGCTTCCAAGTCTATGAGGGCCAATGCCACCACGGACCTGGAATTAGTGACATGCAGGGTCACTGGAACCTGGAGGTGATTCAAACCCTTGCTGAGCAAGAGGGACTCCATAACTACAGATGTAGGAGGGGACTGTAGCATTACCGGGGTGTCCTCTGTCCATCCCGGTTCCTGTCGTTTCCCACCACTCATCTTTCTGGTGGAAGTTGGGGACACTTGTGGGCATAATGTCCAGGATTACCATAATAAAAACATAGGTGCCCCGTCTGTCGGCATTCTTTTTCCTGTGCTGTCAGCGGTCCCCTTGAGGCTCCTAGCTGCATGGGCTCCAGATCCTCTGTTTTTCAGTTTTCAGGGCAACCGAGATTGGGCCATGGGAGCCGGACTTACCACATTCGCCCCCCTTCTTGCCTTCATTTTCGCCAGCGTTCTCCTAGCCGCTCATCAATCTGAGAGGTTAGATTTACTAACTCTGCCCAGGTATCGGGCATAGCCGCAAAGGAGAGCTGGTCCTAGAGTACCTTTAGAACGTTATCAGGCCAATCTAATTTGACGGCTAGGTGTTGAAAATATGTTATATACTCAAGGAGAGGGGACTTTCCTTGCCATAGTGCCAAAATGGCACTTTCAGCATCCTTTACCCTTTGGGGGTAGTCAAACAAAAATTGGAACTCTTGTAGGAACTTCTTCAGATCTTTAAGAAGGGAGCTATCTTTAATTAGCAAGGGCATGGCCCAATCCAGGGCAAGTCCTTCCAGATGGCCAATAATAAAAGCCACCTTTGTAGTATCCATACATTATGTTTTGGGCTGCATTTGGAAGGCTAGTTTACACAGGGCAATAAAACTTTGGAATTGCTTTTTGTCACAACTAAATGTAGCGATAGGCGGGTGTTTAGGTTCTCGCCCCACTACCCCCGGGTTCCCCTCTAATGGTGTAGGTTCCATGATGGGGGGGGAGGCAGCTGCCACTCCCGCCACCTCTTAGCCTTCCCCTGACACTTCCTGTTCTCGTTGTTCCTTAATTTCCCTGATTTCCATGGCTAGAGATTGAATAGCCCTAGTCATCTCTTCCAATTGCTGGGCTCTATCCATTTTTAGGTCGGAGATACTGTTAGGTATAGGAGGGGGGATAGGGGGAAAACTAGACTCAAGCACACTCTGCCCTACCCAATTCTTGACCAGGTCTTTCACCCCGGTGGTCTTATGTAGTGATAAGGAGAAACAACTCCTCAGGATCTTATAGAGCCCAATATCCCCAAATGGGGAAGAGGCAAGATCATCATAGGGGGGGGAGATGCCAGTGCCCTGTATAAGACCCCCGTACTACCACCTCCACCTCAGATCCACGCAACACCCAGCCGTACCTTAACTGTGAGATGGAGAGGGGGAGAAGTGAGGGAGACAGGGTTAGCACCAAGGGAGAACCAGGGAAGGATAACTAAATGCACCTGGGAAGTTTGGGGGGGGGGGAAGGTCCCAACTAAGAGGGAGAAGATAGTGCAACTCAGCCCAGCGTATGGTCACCCACGTCCTCACCTCCACACCACCCCTGTCCCGCTCCCATATACACACAACTCACCCATAGTCAAACACGCTCAGTCCACACATGCACTCGCAAAGACACACCAAACCTCTCACACTCTCCAAGTTCCAATTGCAGGGGGGGAGGTCTCACAGCGAACTGATCTCCGGCGACACTGCTACAGCAGGCCGCCATCTTTATTGTCGTGATTCCACCCCCACTGCGCGCAAATGTATGCTAAATGCTGCAGTGCTCCCAATGGCCCAGCTGGTCTGCCGTTGGGTCCTGGAAGCAGCATGTCATTTCCTAGGCTGTCTCCCGGGAGCGCAGCAACACCCTCCACCCTTGCACCAGACCCAGAAGTGCCCCGACTCCTGGGGCATACTCGTCCCCTTCAGGCCCATCCGTGACGTCGGTGGAGCCGCTGGCAACGGTTCCCAGCAAGCCACTGGTAGCGGCGCCTGGCAGCTACCTATTTAGTGTGGGATCAGGAAGGATTTTTTCCCTCCGAGAAGGGTTTTCGACTTACTCACGGTACCATTCTTATTGGAAATGTTGGGGGTGGATGTGTAGGCATGTCAACTCAATTGTCGCGGCTGTTTTGGTGTTCAGTACCATAGGGTTAATTTGGTATGGGCTTTATAGCCTGGGTGTATGGGCAGATGATTGGGTTCATTCTTCACGATATACCTGGTGGGTAATTTAGGGAATGGGTGCCCCAGATTATCACAGGAAGAAAGGGCAGGCGTTGTGTGCATACGGGTAGGATTTAAGCGGTCCCGAGGTTTGCATCAGCAGCATCTGTCCTTCTGGGAAAAGGATCAAGTTGGTCCATTGGAAAGGGATTGGACCGGTATCTCCAATCCAGAATGGTTGGTATTATGGTACTGAACGCAGGGAGTGAGAGATAGTTGAAGTGTTAAGTTATATCATCTCGTCACCCCCCCTTGTTATTCACCCAAGTTAATTAGGTATAACTCTAATCAGCATTTAATTGGCATTCTAATGAAAAAGGTTTGATTAATTGGATATTCTAATTTACCTCACAATTTGGCATGGGAAAGATTCAACTTAGGGTAATTGGCCTTTAATTCTATTCACCATTATGCATGGTTGTTAATTGGATTTAATTGACTTAATTGGTTTCTTGTTCTCTTAACAGGTTATTAATTAAGTTTGGCTTTAATAAAACAAAACAGCTGCGGCCAGTTTTACCCATATCCTTTGTGTCTGTGCCTTATTACTAGTGCGGTTGCAAAGTAAATATGGGAATGGGTATAAACGTGCCAAGTTTCATCTACAGCAAATGTGAGACAAAGCAGTTATGGCTAAGAATGTATCTGAAGATTTTTGCAAAATAAAATAATACAATTGCTTCTAAAATTGGATTCCTTGATTAAATCTTTTTGGAATTTGGTACACATAATTCCTTCTGTTGGAGGTATATTCACCCCAAGTGTCAGCTAAATATAGTGAAAAACAAAAAGGTTGCAGCTGAAAATGTGTTTTCAATTGAAACCAATGGAAAACAAAAACAAAATAAAAACAAAAACAATAATTTGATATTTTTGAAAATTAAAATGACAGATTTAAATAACGAAAACTAAAAACAAAAATGAAAATTACATGGGCCCCTGATGCACACCCCTAATAACCAATAAATAAGGTAATAAACAAATAAACATTGTAAATGGCAAATCACAGTAACTGGTAAATGTGGCACATGTTACTGATACAACAGATAAGAGGCAAAACCCCATGGTAACCAATAGATATGGTAAATGATAAATGGTATTTTGCAGTAACCGATAAACTGAGTTTCATCCGAAATCTCAATTAGGGTTTGAAAAAGCTGCGAAATCTTGACAGCAATTCTTGATTCTTGTGTCAGCACTAGTGTGTCTCCATCTGATGCCTCCCCCCATGCAGGGCCACCGCAGTGGTGCATACACAGACACCACCACCACCCACATGGTCTCTATCAAAACAGCCAGAGTGAGGTCTTCCTGCCTGATGGAGACCTGGAACTGATAAACTGGATCATTATTCTGCCTGATTGTTCCAAGTAGCTTGGACATTTCATAGGACACGAAATGGTATCTTCTTACATGTACTGTGTTGATTTGTTTAGAACTTTGCTTTTGTCAGTATCATTTGGGGAGGGGTAAAAAAAAGGAAATTTTAATACATTTACAGGCCTCGGAGGCATTAAGGATTAAGCACTGAGCTTATGTGTTTCCTAGGATGGCTTTATATCAGAACTTGAACTTTGAACCCAGTCTTATTAACACCATCTGAGGAGACAGACAGAAGGGTTACAATAAATAGATATGACTTTTGTTCCAAGGAACTTTTAGACAAAGAACCAGATTGTGAATTATGAGTGAAAATGCATCTTCTTCCCCTTCACTCAGAATCTAGTTCCCTGTAACCAAGGGTTGCTTTTAGATGAGCGGGTTGCAGTCGTGCGACCCACTCGCACGATATTTCAAAATCCCGCAATGCGGGATTACACGCAACGGCCGCCGGGGATCAAGCATATAAAAGGCGGTTGCGCATTCTTTGCCAACCGCAAATTAAATACCTTGATTGTGAGGTATTTAATTCATGGTTGGCAAAGAATGCGCAACCGCCTTTCATGCACTTGATCCCTGGCAGCCGTCTCATGTGATCCCACGTTGCGGGAATTTGAGATATTGTGCGAGCGGGTCGCGTGATGGTGACCCACTCATCTAAAAGCAGCCCAAGTGAAGCACATGGGCCTGCAAATTCTCAACCACTTGTCTCTCCTGATGTACCTATCCCTTCTCTCCCTCTCCCTTGACTCTTAGATTGTAAGCCCCTTAGGGGCAGGGACCTTTCCATAACTATTGATTTATAGTACCGGGTACATCTCTGGCACTATATAAATAATAAATAATAAATAATAAATTAAATTATTCTCATTCAGTAAGTTAATTAGTTGATTTAGCAAGTGTTGGTGCATATAATGATGGGTTTTGTTATGTCAGTTGATTTGTACCTCTTTCATAAGGCTTTCCCTCGCTCCTTATCTTCTTAGTCTTCTTCCTATATCAGTATTAAATAAATAATAATAATAATAATAATAATAATAATAATAAATTCAAAAGACTATCTTTCTGAGCCAATTCATGAGTTATAACAGAAGTTAATCTTTAGCAGTTTTGAATAAGCAGCCTTGCTGTGCTTGCAGATCAATTCAGAAGTGTGTGCCATACAAAGAGGGCAGCATAATAAATCTAGGGCTGAACGAACAGCCAAATTTGGTTCTTGTGAGTAAAACTCACAAACTCAAGTACTAGGGCCAAGATTTTGATGAGACTCCAGTCCTCGTATGAGTTCTCAGTGAGAATAAACAAACAAACAAACAATCACAGCACATGCGTAAAATAGCTGTCTGGCTGTTTTGAGCATGCACAAAATGGCCACCACCCATAACGAAAATGGTGGCAATAGCATCACTGAAATTGGGATGAACCAAAAACTTGAAGTTTTCAGTGGGAGTGCTCACTTTTTCAAGCTCTCATTTCAGCCCTAAATAAATCCAGTGACATCTTTGAAATTATGGAAGGTCTCTACTAGTGGCATTGTTTGACTAGACAACACAACAGTTGCCATAAGTTTTGCCCCATGGGATTGTTTGTGCCATTCTATTGATGTACAGGAGCCATAAAGCCACCAGTTTTGCACCAGCCCCTCTCCTCCATCCCCCTGAGTCGCCTAAGCTTAACAGTGATTATGTTGGTGCTAAGGAGTAAAGCTGCTGCTAAAAAGCCAGAGAACATCTGCCTCAAGTTGCCTTGGCAAGAGAGCATGGGATACAAATAAAAAGGGGGGGGAAAAAGAAAAATAATGTTGTCCAACTTTACTTGTCATTCTCTTAAAGAGCACAGTGGTTACCTACTGGTGGGGGGCAACTCCTTTCAACTAAACTGAATTATTTTTAAACTTAATCTTTTTTTTTTTCCCCCTCAGCTGGATAATTCAAATGAAAAGCAAAAAAAATTGTTTGCTCACCACTCTGCATAGCTCTGTGTCCGTAGAGGAAAAATAATAGTGATACCATAGGCAACCTAAAGATAAATGGGGAAAATGCCTTAATGAACTGTGGAATGAACATTATGATTTGAAGATGCATCATTTGCTGAAAATATTTATTGTAAGAATCTCTTTTTTCCCTACCACCCTATTTCTGTGTTTATATTTCTGTCTAGATGTGGTTCTCTGATTCAGTAGAAAGACTGTTGGCAGAAACATCCATCAGTTTTACTTCTTTGGTTGGTCATGTGTGTCATCTAAGACAAATTCAATTCCATATAGGTGCACAAGGATCTCTTAATTAGCTTTTCTGTCATGAGTTAAAGTTAAGTTTTATCCCCACTATTGTTATAAAGGATTTTGAAAAGAATTAAAGCGGAGTAATGTAGAAAAATATCTTAAGTATAAAGGTTATTATTGGGATTTATTTCCTAGCCCTGCAGTTTTTTGTTTTGTTTTTGTTTTATGAATCATCACCTTCTGAAATGGAAGCCTGAAGCATGCTACCTGCAATGGTGATTGCAAGAGTAGTGAAATGCTGTTTTGCCCCGATAGCATGATAACTCCTAACCTGGGGTCACAACTATTTGAAGCACAGCCTTGACAAATGCCGGTTTGGCACAATTCCACAGCCTCTTTTTTCTCTGTAAATTACAGAATTATAGATGGCTAAAAAAGAGTACTTGGAACCAAAACCTCACTATTTTGGATTGGAAATCCTGACTGCTAGAGCTGAAATAACTAGTGAATTTATTAGCTGCAAAAAATAACTGAATTTGTGGGTTACCCTTCAAGTACCCAACTATATACTGTAAACTTGTGTCTCAGTTGGTATCATGTTAAATAGAATTCAGGCAAAGACTTTATGAGTGAAGCTAACTAGGGAAAAAGTCAGGTGAAAATTGGACATGCTGTAGGAAGTTGTTGATATTAAAGAAGTAGATAAGAAGGCTTAGTTGCCGCTGTGTCTGTAACATTTCAAACAACTTTCTCTTCTTGAAATAAATGATACGGAAGTCATTTCCCTGCTACATTATGAGCTGCACCATCATTGCATGACTATAGTCAGAGGTAACCCATCCAGCCAGTCAGAGGTAGAGTTGAAACTCAGTACTTGATTCTAGGGATGGGACTATCGGTATCGGATTAATCTGATAATGCCGATAATTGTCGATATCGGATTAATCCAATAATACTGATAATACCGGTATTGGTATATCCGTTTTTTAACATTGCCGATTTTTCAGAACTTTAACATTGCAGCCATTTTTAAAAGGCCATTTAAAATTTTTTAAAGATCTGAAAAATCGGCAATGTTAAAAAACCGATATACTGATACCAATAAATCTGATATCGATAAAATCCAGTATCAGATACCAATAAAACCGGTAACCGATAGTTCACCTGGAGTCCCACCCCTACTTGATTTTATTCAGATTTCACCAGGGATCACAGTATTTGGTTCTGAATTTCTGAGTTCTGAAGTTTTGAGAACCAAGGCCGGTCCTCGGAAACGTCAGAACCCTTGACTGAGTGGCCATTCTGTGCATGACTGGAGTGACCCAGGGTGATTTCAGATGTTACGCGTTCCGGAGTCACCACAGTGGATTCCCAGCGGTGGTGAACCGAACAACCACCCCCCGTGGCCAATAAAGGCCCGGAACAGACGTTACGGAAGCTGGACCACAGCAGGGAATCGGGCCGCCAGATCACGGCCCAGGGAAGCGCAACAGACGTGACACTGATTCCTGACCGTGGTCAAAACACCCAGAAGAAGTCGTGGAGGGGTGGGACACAGACATGGCCACCTGAGGGCAAATGAAGTCAAAAGGGAAACAAGGGAATGCCCACACAAGGGAAACAGGAAGGGAGGGGGGAGAGGGAGAAGAGCTGCCCAGGTACCACACACAACAGGCATACAGACAGTGAGGGCACAGCAGAACACACAGCACTAACACACACACCTGGACAGGAAAGGGAGGGGGGGAGACACAGCGGGACAGACACCACACAAGGCACAATGGGCAAGGGGGAGGGGGTGAGGGACAGGGGAGAGGAAGGGAAAAAGCACAGGGGTACAGCAGGACACAGGCAACAGCAACCAGAACCCCCAATACAGAACAGCCCGTATGGGCACCCTCATAGCAACACAGGCAGTCCCGGAACGGGGGGAACCCCAGGCATTCTAGGCACAGGCACAGCGGGAGCACACATGGAACATGGAGTGGGCTGGGAACAGTCCAGGAGGCACACTCTGAACCCAAGCACGAGCAAGGGGATGATGCAGGGGAGATAGGAGGTCCAGGGCACTGAGGCAGGTCCAAAGTCACACACACACACACACACACACACCGGGAGGAAGCCGGGGGTGCCAGTCCGGGGGCCCCAGAACTCTGAGATCACACAGGCACCCAGGAAGGGGGTGCGGGGTGCAGAAGGGGTACAGGTGAACAAGGACGGTCAGCAGCACCCTGGGGAGCCGGGGGGGGG
>QEPC01011363.1:1381975-1414460 GCA_003113815.1 Sphenodon punctatus
GATCAGGTAGTAGGCCTCGAAGGGATCCTCCATGGACAACCTCAACTGCACATCAGAACGGGACCACATGCCAGACAGCGCTGACAGCTCCACCGTGGAAGGCTCAGACACACAGCAGTCAGCAAAAGTAGGACATGGCCAGGGCAGGGCCCCCCTCTGCCAGACAGACCGTGTAGGTGGCCAGGCTGCACACAGACAGGACGGACATGGTCTCCACCACAAACCAGGCCACATGCAACCACCTCATCTCCGGGATGTGCCCATCGGAAAAGGGAACCAGCCCCAGCGTCTCAGCTTGCAGCCGGCAATCCCAGGTGCTTTACTCATAGCCAAAGTAATGCAGGCCAGAGCTCAAGCTCGCATAAGCCCCCACCAGGCTGTCCGGGCAGCTCAGCAGCAATTGCACTGATGGGGTATGTCACAGGTCACACAGGGCCATGGTCTCGTGAAAGGACCACGGATGGGGGCCCCCATGGGGACTGGGAGCTGGGAGCCCGGTGGAAGCACAGCCAGCCATAGTCCAGCACACCAGGGAGAATAACACCATGGACGGGAGGGCCACATTCCCTCCAGGGGTGGAAGGGGCCCGGGGGGGCACCAAGGCCGGCCGAGAAAGCCAAAGGCTGCAACAATGTATGGCAACAGAGCTAGACGTGGGGTGTGGACTCAGCACAGCTGCAGGAACCGAGCACACAAACAGGACAGCCGACACGCTAATCAGGATGGCAAGGGCACGATGTTGCAAACAGGGAGAGGTGGGAGATGATGACAGGAGACATGCAGTTGCAGCCTGCATGCCCAGGCGCGTGCCGGCCCGTGTGCACAGCTCCTGCCATGGACAGCAGGTGTGCTCAATACTGCGCGCCCGCCGCCCAGGCCTGCCTGCCCTGCAGGAGCCAGCACAGGCAGCTGGGGGGGAACGCCCATCCCAGCCTATATCAGGGCCACCAGTGACCCCCCCCGGGGCTCACCTCACCATGGAGTGGGACAGGTTGGGTGCATGCGGGATGCTCTTTGCGCTCTGTGCCAGGTGGTACCGCGCCCACACCGATCAGCTGTGCATCCAGACCCGTGAGGTGCACCTGGGCACCAACCTGCAGGTTACCACAGCCTGGAGCACTGCAGGGGCCCGCAGGGCTCACCAATCCCGCAGGCAATCCCTGGCCCGGCTCAGGGCGCAGCAGGTGTCTGGGGTGGACTTACAGGCCGTGAGCCACAGCCGGACCAGGCCTGCGGCGATCCGCGAGGCTGCCGGGCACCTCCAATGGAGGAGGGAGACCATGCGCCAGGCCGCCCTGCTCGCAATGCCCATTGCCCAGCGGCTATGGGTCACAGAGCGGGCCCAGGGCTGGTGGTCCTGGGCGCTGGCTCAGAGGGACAAGGCAGCTTGGAATGCACACTTCCGGATGGACAAGCTCACCCCACTGCAGCTCACAGAGCTGCTCATGCCCTGACTGGAGTGACAGCACACCCGCATGAGGAACCCCATGGTCCAGCAGGTGGCCATCAGGGTCTGGGCCCTGGCAATGCCTGACTCCTGCCATTCCATCTCATAGCATTTTGGTGTCGGGGTGAGCACCGTGGCCTGTAATCTCCGGGATGTCCGTGAGGCAGTGGAGGGCGTACTCCTGGACAGGGCAATCCAGCTGTAGGATCAGGGGACCGTGATGGCCAGATTTGCGACTGGGGGCTTCCCCAACTGCATGGGCACAGTGGATGGTAGCCACATCGAGATCCTCTGCCCCTCTGCAGGGGAGACCACGGAGTATGTCAACAGGCACGGGTATCACTCCCTGTAGCTTCAGGCGGTCATGGACCATTGGGGGAGGTTCATAGACATCTTCATGGGCAACTCCGGGTGCAGTCATGATGCCTGGATCATGACCATCTCCCCCTTCTATGCCCAGATGTACCAGGGGGACTTTGAAGACATGGGGATGGCCTGGATCGAGGGGGTGCTGATGCCCCCCTGTATGCTGGGGGACCCGGCCTACCCCCTCACCCGGTGGCTGATGAAGGTATACCCGGTTGCTCGGACCCCGGCAGAGGCGCCCTACAATACCTGCCTGTGTGCCAGCAGGACCGTGTTCGAGCGGGCATTCACTGTGGTTGAGTGGTGGCATGGGAGAACAGACTGGTGTTACTCGGGAGCCGCTGCCTACCATTACCAGTATCTGCCTGACGTGTGTGCTGAGAGGGGTCACCTGTGCACAAATCCAGTGGCTGTGAAAAGGAGGCGGCTCGCCCAGGGGAGCTGTGGCATGGGAGAACGGGCTGGTGTTACTCAGGAGCTGCTGCCTACCAGTACCAGTATTTGCCTGATGTGTGTGCTGAGAGGGGTCACCTGTGGACAACTCCATTGGCTGTGAAAAGGAGGCAGCTCGCCCAGGGGAACTGTGGCATGGGAGAAAGGGCTGGTGTTACTCGGGAGCCGCTGCCTACCAGTACTGGTATCTGCCTGACGTGTGTGCTGAGAGGGGTCACCTGTGGACAACTCTGGTGGTTGTGAAAAGGAGGTGGCTCGCCACGTGCCTGAGGACCGTGCACAAAAGGGCATGCCCTTGTGCGCGCGCCCTTAGGCGCGGGCCAGGTGTGCCAGGTCTCTCTCTTGAGGGCCCATTCCTGTTGGACAGGTATGAAGAATTCCAAGCAACCTAGGGTGGAGCCAGCCATCCCGTCCTCCCCACCAAACAAAATGATAAAGTAAAGACGAATGGAGAGCTTTCTGATAGGGCCTTGTGATGGCCTGGTGCCGGGTGGTAGGTGTGTCTACTCAGACCTTCCGGTAAGGAACCACTTTGCGGTATTGACTTCCCCCTCTATGCCGGCAGGGGAATGCCCCTGGGACTTGCTTTCCCCTTGTTTTCAATCGAGAAGCCCCACTGATATGGAGTTATGGACACCTGCTGATGGACACTGTCTAGAAGGAAATGAGGAGGCTGGGTTAACGGATTTTCTTTCTAACCATGTTGCTCTCACAACTGAGACTTTAAGATTTATGTTTCTGCAGTTGAATCAATTGAATGATAAGTTGGAGGGGTTACATTTATTCCTTTGCCAGGGGAAGGATTTTAAAATTTTGGGCGGTACCCAGAAAGAAACTAACGACTCTTGTATTCTCCCGCCTGTTGTCCCAGGGGAAGAGACGGGGCAACCCTGTCTTAGTCTGGGGCACCCTATGCTGTGATCCATTACCCTCAACCCTGTTGAGACATTGATTGTTGAGAGACATTCTGTTCAAGTGGAGCAGCCTGGCTCAGTCCATCTAGAGGGGATTGCTCCATATAAGGTGTCCCCAAGTACTTTAGTTTTTACAATATGCCCGCTTGTAGGCAGCTATCTGCCTTCCTGGAGTACATTGTTGGATGTTGCAGAACACCTGCGTTTGTTGCTCCATAAACCTATTATCAGTCAAAATATTGTTGATATTGTTATTATTGCTAGTCAAAAGAACCGTCAGGTGGTTAAAATCCTTTTTGATTCTTCCGCTTGGGTTTCTCTAATTTTAGGGAAACAGGAAATTTTGAGGGGGAAACAGTATATATTTCTAGAGTGGCGCAGGTCGACTCAGAGCGCTTCTATGTGATAAATGCCGGCTGTCACCACCTGGGGAAGGAGCTTGATCCACCGGCGCTTCCAACTCCAGATCTGGCTGAAACAATCCCTTCCTACTTGAGAAACCCTCCTTTAAATCTTCCCCCTGCCACGAGGGGCAGTAGTGGCCCCGTAGGATGTAATTCAGCTAGAGATCCTCATGTAGCTGCCTCAGCTTTGCCCAGGGTCCAGGATCCAGATTTTGCTGGACTCATTCCCATGTCCCACCCTCCTCAGGATGATGCAAGCATAGCCTCCTTGCTGGCCTTGTCTGGGGGTGGTTCCGGGGTGGGAGCATGGAAACTGATCAACCGTTCCCTAGCTTGCCTAATATAGTGAAATCAAAATCTGCGGACTCTTGTTCTGCATCAGTACAGGATGCCTTATGGCTAGGACAGGATATTTTTTTAGGCAAACTTGGGTCGCTCACTAAAAGACTTGAGAGCTTTAAATCATGCAGGAGGTTATCGTGCTCCGCGTATGGGCAAGACAGGGGATGGGGATCAGGAATGAGAATTAAGAAACTTGATGTGCCTTTTCGACCCCCGATCTCTTCCTCCCTAATAGACCTGGACGGAGGTGCCGAGACAGGAGGAAGTCCAGTCACTGTGGACGTAAGTCTCGGCCGTGAGGCCATTCTATCTATGGATCCATACTCAGCTCAGGTGTTATCCCCCGCCCCAACTGTTGTGGAGGTGGGGGTGACAGCCAAGGAAGGGCTGGATGATGCGAGGCCATTTTTGTTTGACCGGGCCCCCCTTGTTGCTGCCCTTCCATCGGCATGCCCCCAGGGCTCTGGAGGGAGTTTCTTGGTAGGGGCTCAGGTTTCTCTTGCCTGAGATGGTAGAGGCAAGTGTCCCCTCCAGCTGTCTGTGATACAACCTCCTCCGGCTAAATGACAGACAAACAAGGTCTTCCCTGCTCTAAAAATCCTTAGTTGGAATATTGTTGGGTGGAGATCCTGCCTGCCAGACGTAGATTTTCTTCCTTTTTTGTCGGAGTATAATGTTGTTTTGCTCCAGGAAACCTGGGCCTTAATGGATCTGGTTTGTACTGGATTTTCGGTGTTCAGTCTGGCTGCTACATCAGCTGCCGGCTTTGGCAGGCCAAGCGGGGACCTAGCCCTCCTGATTGCCTCGGACCTTTGAGTAGAAACTAAGTTATGTGCCTCCCTGGGATCTTATTGTGCTCTATATTATTGTTTGTTTCCTTCAGGATTGGAGATTTTGTTAGGCAACTGCTATCTCCCGCCATCTTCTTCTTCCTGTTTCTTACTGGATTTTTGGTCTGGAATTAGCCAGGAATTACATGAATTTTGTAATTTATATCCAGGGGCTATTTTATTAGTTGGGGGCAACTTTAATACTAGATTAGGCAAACCAGCCTTGTCGGTGGAGCCAATTAGGCTTGAGGATTCAGAATGTTTCCCAAGCACCTGCGCCTCAAGAGATTGTGTCGCTAGTTCAGGGGCTAAGTCCCTGAAGCAGTTTTTGGCTGACTTTAAGCTTATGGTGTTGAATGGCTGCTCCCAGGGAGACCTTGAGGGGGATTTTCACCTACCATTCAGTACAAGGCTCAAGTGTCATTGACTATTTTTTACTCTCAGAAATCTTTTTCCAAAATGTTCTTGAGTTGCGAGTTCTCCCCAGGTTTGAGACAAGCTAATTTCCGCTCTCTCTTTTATTGTCGGACCCCTTTAAAGAGCTAAGTAGTGACTGGGCATCAAAGAACACAAGGATAGGATTGGTGCGAGCCAAAAGGCAGTATTTGCAGGGTTCACGCAATCACCGGAGGTGAGGGAGATAGTAGGTAGGATTATAGCCTTAGGAAAGGATCACTTAGGGTACTTTGAAAGATTGATGTCTCTTTTATTGCCCCTTCTGGTCACCGGGAAAGCGGAGAGTTCTCAGCAAGTGAGGGTCCCCCCCGGTTCAATAGGGATTGCAAAATTATGAGAAGCAAATTGAGGAGATTGGCTAATAAGCTAAGGAAAAACCCTTCCTTAGTCCTTAGGCAAGAACTACAAGTCAATTGGAGGAAGTATTGCCATCTGATTGCATTCCAGAGACTAGATTATCAGAAGCAAGGTGGGCCCAGCTGCTGAAGGCAGCCCTACAGAATGGACAAAAGTCCTTTTGGGACCTTATCCATTTGGGTAGGCCTAGGGGGAAGGAGCTGCAAATCCCTGGTGTCGTATGGGTGGAGTTTTATGCCGGGATTTTTTCCTCCCCTCGGGAAGGTGTTATCCCATTACCAATATGGGATAGCCTCCCGGAGTGGGCTCCCATCTCTAAGGAAGAAATCGTAGCTTTTATTTCTAAGCTGAAGGCTGGGAAAGCCCCTGGGGAGGACTTTGTCCCCCTCTGAGCTTCTGAAGTCTGACCCCGAGTGGTGGGCCAGTTTTCTGGCACCTCTTTTTTCTGCCATCAATTCCTCTGGGATAATCCCCAAAGCATGGTTAAATGGTATAGTGGTCCCAATATTCAAGAAGGGCGGCCCTTCCCTCCCTGGGAACTATCGACCTATCTGCCTTCTGAGTATCATTGGGAAGCTATATACCCGATACCTGTTGGAAAAGTTGAGATCTTGGTTAAATGAAGAAAATATAATATATATTATATTTTATATAATATAATATAATATAATTGAGCTGGAACAGGTCGGGTTCCAGAGTGGGAAATCTACTGTTGATCAGATTTTTGTTCTTTCCCTCCTCTCTGATAAGTATGCCACTGGTCAAGGGAAACTCTATCTATGTTTCATAGACCTATCCATGGCCTTTGATTCTATTTTTTTAATTTATTTATTTATTTATTAGGCGTGACCAAAGTCATTGCCAAAAATGATTCACAAAGCATAATAATCAACACAGCTAAAATAGTACCTAATAAATGGTAACAATAATGTACAATAATCACGATAAAATCATAACAAAAACCCAAATCATACAAAAACAAAATTTCCCGGTGGGCTACAGATTCTGTCCATACGTTTTACATGTGGACGTTTGTAATCACAAAATCCCCTAACCGCACAAAAGCCCTGTTCTCTCGAGGAAGTTCTGTCTCTGTAGTAGCGCCCTCCTGGCAAATTCAGTCACTCGCCTAGTTATTTCCGTATTCCGAGGGCTCAACAACTTCCTCAGCAATATATTATCGGGCCCTGTCCCAAGTCCCACCAAATGTCTAGATCTTAACCCTTCATTTGATTCTATAAATAGAGAAAGGCTTTGGCTTAAATTGAGCGGTACTTCTATCAATCGCCGGTTGCTTTTTTTACTCATTAAGATACATAGCAACAACAAAATCCTTATATGCCCAGTATTGGGCCAAAGGCTTTCAGAAGAAGTTGACGTGAGCAGAGGAGTTACACAAGGGTGCCTATTAGCCACCGCATTGTTTAATTTCTTCTTGAACGATGTGGTCTCCTTTTTGAAAGATGTAGATACCCATGCTCCCCGAATCGGTATAAGGAGAGTCCCGGCCCTCCTGTATGCCAATTATACGGTCCTGATTTCCCAAACCCTGGTGGGGCTTAGACGAACAATGCAGAGTTTTGGGGACTATTGCGAAAAGGAAGGGCTTAAAATCAACTTTATGAAGATCAAGGTCATGGTTATGGGGAGGCAGGGGACAAGTAAAACACACGTTGGGTAATTGGGAGGAACGTCATCGAGCAAGTGAGCTTGTTTAAGTACCTGGGAGAGATTGTTTCCTCTAACCGGAGCTGGAAGTCACACTTCAAGACTGTGGTGACACAAGAAAGGAGCTCCTCAGCAGCCATTCTTAGTTTTTTTCTATACCTGGGGGGGGCGATTGGTGCTGCCAGCTATACGACTTTTCCAGACCAAAGTCATCACCCAGTGCCTGTACACTATTCCAGTTTGGGGTCTCCCTTTTTTAGATAGCCTGGAAATAATACAGACCCAGGTTTTGCAGTCTATCTTGGGTGTCCCAAGTGGTATGTCCCTGGTAATCCTGAGGCAGGAAACTGCAAGTCTCACTATCAGGATACGGGCTCTCCAAGTACTTTTGAGTTTTTGGCTGAAGGTGGCCCTTTTTCCCCCTCAGGATAATTCTCTTTTTGCGCAGACTGTGAGGGCCGGGCTTCATAGCTCTTGGGCAAGCCAGGCGGAGGCTGAAGTAAAACTCCTGGGGTTTTCTAGAGAATCTTTAGGACATTTGGGATTTAAGGGAGCGGTATCCCTTATAAAAAGGAGACTGTTAGACCATGAACTGCAGAATGAAACAGCTTTCTTATCAAGCCAGAGAGTTGCACCAGACTATCCTTTAGCTTGTCATTTAGACTTGGAGAATAGTTACTTATTCATATGGCAGAACTTCAACCAACGAAGGGCTTTTATCCGTTTTAGATGCAATTTATATCCATCTGCCCTGTTGGAGGGATGCTATAAGGGTATCCCTAGAGCCGAGAGGTTCTGTCAGATGTGTGACATTTTGGAAATAGATACATGTAGACATGTTCTTCTTTATTGTATGCCCTCACGGGCCCTAGGCAAGCCCTTTTGGGCAAATATATCATGGGATTTTTAGACCCTAAGATATTGGTAAAGAGGTTGCTGAATTGTGTAGACTCGGAAATGTCAAGGGCTGTTTCAAAATTCTGTTTAATCTTTTTATGATGAAGGGAAGCCTGTCTAGCCAACTGTGTTGGACGGCCGGTGGCAAACCTTGGGGTTTCAATGTATCTTCCACATATAATGTGTATATTACCTACCTTGTTAGTGTAGTTTAAGCTGTTTATTGTTTATTGGATATTGTAATAGCCTTTTGGCTTCACAATAAAAACGTTTTTACTTTACTACACTGTGGTTGAGCGTGATCTCGTAACGTCTGAAAATACCCCCAGATGGCTGACCCTAGTTTCTCTGAGCTAGGAAACAAAACAAAGGCCCTTTTCACACAGACACTGTGACACCGATAAAATGGGAGTTACATTTTATTATACATGTTGCAGGGCTGCAGGTGTGCGCTAAGGGTGCCCTGCAACATGTATAATAAAATGTAACACCTATTTTATCAGTGTCACAGTTTCTGTGTGAAAAGGGCCAGAGTGCCATATTTGGTAGGCAGTGTGGTGTGGGAGGGGACAGGTGAGTGATGGACAAGTAACAGGATAGTTTTGATTGGCTGGCAGGGGTAAAATAAAAGTATCTGTATGGCCATTTTCCATTCTCTTCAGTGAATTTGACTGTGTGCTTCACTGCTAATCTGTAAATATTTCAACTGAGGGGTGTGGCTGGCCTGGCCATAGGGACAATGTTGAGGGTTACTTAACCAGTAGCCACCATTCCTTTAAAAAAAAATAAGTGTAGCGCTGCTTCAACTGCTTGGCACCATAGAGGCCAGAGAGATCCACCTTGCACCACTTCCCCTCAACTCGGCTGTCCATAGGGGCAATACTGGGAGTTACTAGCCAGTGCCACCATGCTTAATATATTTTAAAGTGGGTACTGCTTGCACTGCATGTTGACACCATAGAGGCCAGAGAGGGATCACTTTTCCTGGGTTTTTATTTGGGGGAAGGGGGCACTCTAATTTTGATGTGGGTTCAACTTTCCACGAATGTACCCAGCTGGGGCACAAGGAAGATACTTTCTTTCTGGTTAATTCATGATGTGTGGAGAGGGGGGCGTGCCTTGTATAGGTGGAGATAATAGAGCACTGGAGGCTTTTGGGGGGGATGCATGTGTGGTTTCTTGTGGGTATTATGCCTGCTGGGCTGGCTGGTGGCCACGTGGGCCAAAAACATGTTGAAACTTGATTGATTGATTGATTGATTTGATTGATAATGCTATGTTTGGTGGGCCATACTGTGGGTATTTTGGCTTTTGGATTTTTGCAGTTGCACTTTTTGGGTTTGTTTTGTGATTGTCTCACTTTTGCTAGCCTGCTTTTTTGGACACTGTACTTTGGCTGTGGGTACAACTTTGCCAAGAATGTGCCCAGGTGGGGCACAAGGGGGATACTTTCTTTCTGGTTAATTATGGTGTGTGGGGAGGGGGCTTGCCTTGCATACCCGGGCACAATAGAGCAATTGAGGCTTTTTTGGCGGGGATGCATGTCTTGTTTCTTGTAGGTATTATGCCTGCTAGGCTGGCATAATAATTTTAAAGTGGGTGCACTGTTGCTGGGCCATGCTGTCGGTACTGACTTTTTGCTTTTGCACTTTTGGGGTTTGTCTCGTGATTGTCTCACTTTTGCTAGTCTGCTAGTTTGCTAGCCTGCTTTTTTGGGCACTGTACTTTCTGAGGTCCGGAGTTCTGAGTTCCTATTTCCAGGTCCTCGGAAAAAGTTTTGAATTCTAACTGAGGACCTTGTCTCTGTACTCGGAAATCCTCACAAGTACTCAGATCGCCAATTTGGTGCAGTCATAGTCATAGGTAACTCATCCATTAAATAGCTAACTACTTTAGTTGTCATCTTTAGGGTGGGATTTATTTATTTTTTAATTAAAATTGATTTATTTTTTATGCATTGGGCAAAAGATAGTGTCTATATAAGATAAAACTTGTCCAAACCAATTCTGGTCTTAGGTTCCCACACACTTGTGCATACTTAATGTTAGTCTATTGTGCTTTTATAGGTTACAAACAAAGAAACAACTTTATTTATTTATTTATTTAATTAATTAATTTATAAATATTTGTTAGCCGCCTCCTCATGCCTACGGCATCTCGGGGTGGCTTACAGCATAAAAACACAATAAAATTCTTTAAAACAATGTTTTAAAAATACAGTCCCCCCTACCCCACCCTCCCCTCCGAAGGCCTGGGCGAACAGTCAGGACTTAAGAGGTTCTTATTCTGGAACAAAAATACACACTTTGAAACAATTAGAGGGTTCTTATATCTGGACTCCAAAGCTACTCAAAAAGGTCAAGGTAACTCTGAATAATGAATTTAAACATCCAGAAATAAGTACAGACCGCAAAATAGTTAGGAATTCAGGTAACGCTTATTCAACTAATCCATCCATTATGTGGCCTATACAGCCTCAGAAACTCATCACTGAGTGTGAAAGTCACCAAGCTTCAATACAACATTTGCCACAACACTTTCAGTCAGCAATGAAGAGACTATTTTCATAGATTTCCACCACAGTGGTTGGTCAAATGTCATGATGGGTGTAAAGTCATATTGATGAGCCTGTGTGCTGATAAACATTAAGGTTGAGTATATACAGCTTTCATCACTTGCAGAGAGGTCAATCATTGGGAGGAAAGCTATACTTGCTTTACCTCGATGATTGCCAACCATTATAGTTTGCATCGTACCATTCCAACCAGGTCGTGGTTGCCTAAGAAACCAAGAAGCCAACCAAAGTACATCAAGATTACTGAACTAACTGCCCTTCAGCTACTTGTGAGGCCTTCAAAGTCCCAGTACTGGCTGCTGAGGCCTCTTGCTAGGCTCTAGGAAGAGGAAATGCCATGCTCTGAACCAACAGAAGTGGAATCTGTTAACTTCCTGTTTGGTTAGATCATGTCCCCTCCCTTGTCAGAGCCTGAGAAGAGGCCTCAACAGCCACATTGGACCTTTGAAGACCATACGGTTGACTGGAGGATGGACTGTGGTGCCTGAGGTGCTTGCCCCTATCCACACTGTGGTAAGGCCAACCTGACAATTGGGGACCAAAAAGTACATTTTGCATCGAGTTGGACATTGCAACTTTTAGTATGTTGTTTCTTATGGTAGTCTGATTGGTGTCTCAAAAAATCATTTCTTTTGCAAGAATCTTAAAGTTTGCATGAATTTCTTGCTATCTTTACTGGACTAGTTCCATTGTCAGCATCTCAGAGGATCAGAACACTCCCCCCGCCCCCCCATAGCAAGCAGACCTGATTTGGAGACACCACTACTCTCCTAGAAAACCCAGGCGTCCATGCACCAAGGCTCCCCCCACCCCCCGATCTGTGTCTGTTGCCCTCTCCAAATGAACCACACAAAAAAACAAGTGATATTTAGGGGGTGGGTCTGGGGGCAAGTGTGGATTGAGGGGCAGCAGCAGGGCAGCGGGCAGGGCTGGGAAGGCAGCATATGGCGACTGAGGGGCAGAAGCAGAGCTGGGGGACAGGCTGGAAAGGGGGTTTGCACATGAGAATGGTGGGTAGGAAAAGCAGGTGGAAATGCAGCAGCTAGGATGGGGGATGTGACAGAGTGTCTGTGGAGATAGGGAACGTGTAGCCCCTTTAAGAAGGCAAGCCACAGGGGAAGGGTGGCTGAGGTGACCGGGCTGAGTAGAACTGGGATGCAGCTGAGGAAGTTCTTGGTGACTGTGGGGTGGATTTGGTGGGCCCACAGCCCAGCCATTTGGAAAGAGAAAGAGAGAAATCTGACGGGTGAGCTGGGGCTGAGAACCGTGAAGTCTGAGGCAGGTTTGACTAATCCAGTTGTAAAAAGAATGCATGCGTTGCCCAGCACCGCTGTTTCCAATGGCACCTGGGCGACTTCCAGTGCAAGCCCTCGCTGACCTATTCCCAGGGAAGGGGGGAAGAGGCATAGTGCTGGCCTCCAGCCCACTTCCCCGCACTCGGACATGATTTTCCAAGTTCTGAAGTATCAGGGGACCTTCCTCAGAACTTCAGATCTCAGTAAATCGAATAGAATGCCCCAGTCCTCAGTGTTTTCCAAGGAAAACCGAAGACCAAGTTTCGGCACTAGGAGGGTTTTCGTAGCAGAGTGTGTAGTAGCAAAAGAGGCAGGGTGTGGCTACTAGAAGGGGATTGTACCTTCTGCTAAAGGATGAAGGTGCAAGTTTAATAGGAGACAGTAAGTGACATACGCCTATCAGGTATAGCAACCCTACGGACTTATGAGTATATAAAGGCCAAACCCTCAGTCTGTAAGGGGGAGAGGGGAAGCTGTTGAGTAAGGCGCTCTAGGATGTCACAGATCCCTCAAGGCCCTGGTTCAGTCCGAGGAACTGTCCTGGGCCCCTGCTGCTCAGTAGGATTGGGCCCCCAGGAAGAGCTTCCACCAAACAGCTGATGGGGGGGCAGAGGTTTGCTATCACCCCACCAGAGGGTGTGCATCAAACAGCTGATGGGGGCACTCTTAGGTGAGATCCCTATCAGCTGTTTGGTGGGGCCTGGAGGAGCATGGGCACCCAGGCCCCACTGAACAGCTTATTGAGGGGGCTGGAGGAGCACGTGCACCCCAGCCCCACTAAACAGCTGATAGGTGGTTGGAGGAGCATGTGCACCCTGGCCTCCACAAACAGCTGTTCAGTGGAGTCAGGGTGTGCATGCTTCTCCAGCAACAGACCAGACATATAGGTGAGTCCGGTTAAGCTGGGCGATCGTACGCTAAAACAAGCTAATGTCACATCTGTTTTCACCCTTGGTGGCACAGGCTGGCAGAAGGAGAGGTTGGAGCCCATTGTTTAAGCCACTAGGCACATTCTTACCCAGAGAGGCTTACCACAGGATTGGGACCAAGCTAGAAGGACTAAAAGACTGTGTATCTCCAGTGAAGCTGGGTGATTGAACTAGAACCCCAGAAGTTTTCTAAGAGCTCTCCCATAGGTAGTTGACACCCCTGTTACTGTCTTCGTCACTGCCCCCCACCTCCTTTGGAGTAAGGGAGCAAGTGTTTGGGGCCATGCTAGGTCAGGGAAAGCTGGCGTGCCTGGTGTGGGTTGCCTAGCAACCCCCTGTCTGGGCATGAAGATTAAGCCTTGTGAGGCTTAGAAGCCCCCACTTTGTGCCAGCCAATCAGCCAATAAGCCAGCCCTCAGTGTGGCCCTCAGTGTGGCCAGGGACAAGGTACAGGAATGATATGCGAGCACCCACCTACCTGCCATATATAGGCTTCAGGTACAGGTAGTACTGTGAGCTGAAGCTGACTGCCAATTTGGGGCCAAGAAGGAATTTTTCCAGGAACTTCACATTGGCTCTGAGGCAACTACTTTTCACCTTCCCCACAGTGTTAGCAATTAATTGACTTTAGTACTGGGCTTTGCCCAGACATTTGATGGTCAATATTTGTCACACTCTGGATGGAGTCCAGTGGATAGCTGATATTGAGAGGGATACAGTTCACTAATTCAGAGACATCATCTTATGAGATGGGAACAGGGCAGACACAAGGACAGGGGGTAGCCCAGGGCTGACCTTCACAGGGTTTAAGGAGACACAGAAGCAACCTGTAGGACAGATGCAGTCCCAGGTGACACAGGTGCCCACCCTTGTTTCAGGGGCCTTGATATTTATTTATTTATAAATATTTGTTAGCCGCCCCCTCATGCCTACGGCATCTCGGGGCAGCTTACAGCATAAAAACACACCAATAAAATTCATTAAAACAATGTTTTAAAAATACAACCTGCCTCAACATAAAAACTCTTCAAAAATCCCCCCCTACCCAACCCTCCCACCCTCCCCTCCGAAGGCCTGGGCGAACAGCCAGGTCTTGCAGGCTTACTGAAATGCCAACAGACCTGGAGCCAGACGGGCTTCCTCCAGGAGGGAATTCCACAGCCTCGGCCCAGCCACCGAGAACGCCCTCTCCATTGTGGTCCCCCGCTTTACATGGGGGACCTCCAAAAAGGTGACCACAGTGGACCGCAGGGATCGCTCTGAGGTGTGGAGGGCGAGGCGGTCCCAAAGCTATGAGGGGCCCAGACCGTGTAAGGCTTTATAGATCAAACACTAGCACCTTGAATCGGGTTCAGTACACTATAGACAGAGCATAGGTGTTATGTGCTCCCGCCTTCCCATCCCCTAAGGAGACAGGCTGCCGCATTCTGCACCAGCTGCAGCCTCCGAACCAGAAACAAGGGAAGCCCCATGTACAGCGCATTTCAGTAGTCTAGCCTAGAGGTGATGAAGGCATGAATGAGGGTGGCCAGGTCTGGCCTGGAAATATATGGACACAGCCTCCGTACCAGATACAGCTGGCGGAAGGCGGCCTTAGCCACCATCTCTACCTGACGATCCAGTCAGAGCCCCGATTCCAACACCCCCCTCCCCAGACTCTGAACCTGCTGGGCTACAGGAGGGCCAACCCCCCACCCCCTCACTAGGGGAGCCAGTACCTCCTTCGCCCTACCCAACACCATCATTTTCGTCTTATCAGGATTGAGTTTCAGTCTGTTCTGCTGCATCCATTCCACCACAGCCTCCAAACATTGGGAAAGTAATGAGACAGCAGGACCTGGTTCAGTTGAAAACAAGAGGTACATCTGAGTATCATCAGCATATTGGTGACATCGCACCCAAAACCCTCTCACAATCTCCCCCAGGGGCTGCATATATACATTAAATAACGTGGAGACAAGATCGAACCCTGCGTAATGTCACAGGTCAAGACCCGGGGGCTTGATGTTTCAGCCCCCAGCACCACCCACTGGCTTCTCCCCAAGAGGAATGAGCAGAACCACCCTAGGAAAGTCCCATCCAGACCCCCCAGGTCTCGCAGCCATCTCAGCAGCAGCCCATGTTCCATGGTGTCAAATGCGGCCGAGATATATGGGGCCTCAATGTGCACCCCTCACCCCACCCCAAGATGGGTATTGTTTGTATAGTTTCAGCTTATAGTTATGGTTGTTACAAGCCTGAGGAAGAACCATACATGGCTCAAAATAAGCTTGCATACCCCCACCAACAGTAGATGGTCCAATAAAAGATACAGGGTACAGATACACGTTACAGATAACATGCATGGCGACCAAGAAGCCACTCATCCAACCACCTGTCTGAGGGTGGTGGAGGGGGATGTGCATTCCCATAGGGATGTGCAAACGCAGTTCAGAAGTTCGGGGTTCAGTCCGAACTCAGGGTGTTTGGCCCATTCACGAACACCCCGAATCCGAACTGATCCCCGACCGAACCGACTGAACTGAGTTTGGGTATGAACTCGGTTTGGGCGGGGGGCAGGGGACAGGGAGGAACACAGTTTTCCCTCCCCCCTCCAGGCTGCATAGGTGGAAGGGGCACCGGTGAGCACCTCCACCCCACCCTGCCCAGCCTGGGATTTATTTTTAAGGGGATCGCCCCGGGATCGCCCACGAGCCTACCTGGTGGTGCTGGGGCTCTGGCCCCTGGTCCAACAGCGGGCAGGTCCAGCAGTGGATAGAGCGGCGGTGGCGCTCCAGAGCGCTTCAGGCTGCTACTAGACCTTCTGGGTCAAACCGGAAGGCATAGTAGCGGCCTGAAGCATTCCGGAGCGCCGCCCCCGCCCGACCCACAGCCACTTCTGCGACCACCAGCGGACCTGAGGCTGGAGCCCTGGCACCCCCAGGTAGGTTGGGCTACAGCCCTGGGTCCGGCGGCAGCCATGGGAGTGGTCATGGGTCCGGCAGGAGCGGCGCTCCAGAGCGCTTCAGGGCACTACTAAGCCTTCTGTTTGACCCAGAAGGCCTAGTAGCGAACTGAAGCACTTCAGAGCGCTGCCACCACCAGACCCACTGCTGGACTCGCCCGCCACCGGACTCAGGGCTGGAGCCCCGGCACCACCAGGTAGGGTCGCGGGCGATCTTGGGGGAGGGTGGGTTTTAAAAAAAAAGCCAGGCTGGGCGGGGGCATAAGCACCCCTTCCACCCATGCAGCCTGGAGGGGGGAAGGAAAACCGCCCCCCCCCGCCCGAACTGGTTCAGCCCATCCAAAGAGACCGAACTGAATGGTTTTGGGTTCGGCCAAACACTGAACGGGCCAAACAGTGAACTACTCCATGTTCGCACACCCCTACACTCCTGTGAGGCACACAGCATCCACTCATGGCCACTCACCACACCCTGCCAAGAAATCCAGAGTGTGCTGTGCAGAGTAAGCCAAAAACGTGTGTGGCAACAGGGGCCTATGCAACCCCTTCCTGTATGAACTGGGGTGGCCACCCATGCCAATAGACTGATCCACTGCTCATAGGCACTGTGGACAGGGGACATGGTCTTTGCAGGGCATAGGAACTGGCAATGAGTGCTGTGGAGCCTGAGTTCCCCAGTGCTTATGCAGGGACATGTCAATTTCAAAGGCCAGCCTGGCACACTCCCCCTCTCCTATGGTCCACAGCAGGGAGAGTGTGAGGAGGCGGCTGCCAGGGTAGCCACATTGGGAGCCACCCATTAGAATCCCAACCAGCGGTCATGGACCCCCCTCCCCTCCACCCAGCAATGCTTGTTACACCCATCATAAGAATGACTTGGTCCAAAAAGTAACAGTCTTCTATCTCTGTTTGGTGGAATACAAGTGTGGGAAAGCTCATAACTGTTGCCTGTTTCCAAGCCCACTAGGTTTTAGTTGGCTCATATCTAAGCAAAATGATTTGAAAAGCATCCATTCATCCCAAATATATTTAGACAAGGAGATCTAGAGCATGAATAATACTACAGGTTCCTCAGACTGTTTTTAGACGAGCGGGATTTCTCCCACAGTTTAAACATGCAGCGCTGGGGAAACACCATGGGGTGGCTTTAGATACTCCTCCATGAACTAGGAGTTGCTCGGGAACCATTAGAAATAGCTGTGCCGTGCGACTCATGGGTGTTTTGATACACGGCATAGATAAGACCTTAAAATCAAGGTGTTATCTATGCTGCGTCTCAAAACACCTGCGAGTCGCACAGTGCTGCTGTTTTTAATGGTGCCTGGGCAACTTCTGGTTCATGGAGGAGTGTCTAAAGCTCTCCCCCACCCCCAGGGGTTTCCCAGTGCTGCATGTTTAAACTGTGGGAGAAATCCCACTCGTATAAAAACTATCTCAGAGTGATGAGTGATTAGCATGAAAGAGTTTTGAAAAGAAGGAAGGGACTGTTTCAGAAGACCTTTTGTGTCAATATAGTTCAAGTTCCGATAATGTGTTAGCAAAGGAATAGATTCTTTTTCCCCAGGAGATAAGCTACAGGAGATAGGAAAACCACACCAACCTTGGAACATGGTTAGAAGAAGCAAAGCTACATTTAATCATTAAATAACTTTTTTCTTTTGATGCCAACTATCTGGCATGTTACATCCCAAAATAGTTCTTAATGCAGCTTTTGAATTGTCTTGAGAATCAAGAAGCTGTTTTGTCTAGTCCCAATGCCTGTGAGGTGCTTAAAAGTGGGTTATTCCTGAGAATAGTGAGTGTAATCACCCAGTAAAGCAGAAACCTCTTTTAGCTTCACCATGAAAGATAGATATCCTAAGCATTATATTTCCTGAACTAGAGCTATACTTGGTCTCAGAATTAATAAGCCTTTTCGACATGTGACACAGTTTCTTTCTCATCTAGAATAAACATGTACAAGGTATATTTTTTTTCTGAAATTCAGAGTGCATTAGACTTCATTGTTATTTTCTTATTGTGATTAAATAAAATATTTTGATGAGAAGCTCTTGCAACAGCTGGTTAACTTTAATCCTAAAACTAGCATTTTTCTAGAAAATACAGGAAACTTGGGCCAAGGATATGATAGAGCTGGAACATTTAAAGTCCTTTTGTCTTCCAGCCATATCTTTAAGCTCTAGGGGTCACCCGAGCTCTGGCTTGGCCTGTTTTATTTCTGAAAGTATACCTATAACCATAGTGCAGGACGTTTATGCTCCCCCATGTTACTACTAGGGGTAGTAATAAACTATGATACTGTCACCGGGATTGGGGTCTCCCTTTCTCTAGGCTGTCCCCCGAATGCCCACTAGGCCAGCCGCAACCCAGTTGCCTGTGCCCACATGGGTTCCCAAGTGATCAGAAACCCTCACCATGATCAGGGAGCTTTTGGAGGTCCGCACCCCCAGAAACGTCTCCCCTTGTTCTCCCAGCCCAGCGGTAACTCAGAGAACCTTCTCTGGCCACCTGTAGCTTGGAAGATTTCACGGTGAAGTTGTCTTGTATAAAAAAGGTCCGTCTAGGCTCTCACCTAGCTAGAGTACCCCCTTTGTGAGCCCCCCAAGGCCGAATAAGCACACAAGCATGGTAGGCTTGGTTATAAAACATATATTTAGTTCATACAAGTATAAGGCTGTTGATCAGATAGTGCAAGTCAATAAATCAAATATAAAACAAACGCATTCTAAAACACACCAAGCTCGTAGCTTGGGGTTTGTCTTCGACTGTCTCTCTGATATCTCCACCTGGATGTCCCAACGTCAGCTCAAGCTCAACATGGCTAAGCCTGAACTCCTTATCTTTCCTCCCTACCCTTCCTCTCCCTCTTCCCTGTCCATCCTTATTGATGGGGTCACCATCCACCCCATTCCCAAGCCTGTAGCTTGGGCTTTGTCTTCAATACTCACCTTTCCTTTAAACCTTACATCGACTGTTGCCAAGTTCTGTCACTTCGCCCTCCACAACATTGCTCAGATTCTCCCCTTTCTCTCTGTTTCCTCAGCCAAAACCCTTGTACACGCCATGGTCATCTCTCACCTTGACTACTGCAACCTCCTTCTTACTGGCTTCCCCCGCTCTCACCTCTCCCCCCTTATCTCCATCCAAAACTCCGCTGCTAGGGTCATCCACTCAGCCCGTTGCTTCGACCACGTGCAGCCTCTTCTCTCCTCACTTCACTGGCTCCCCCTTCCCCAACACATCCTTCACAAACTCCTGGTATTCATTTACAAATCCCTTCAAAACCTGGCTCCCCCTTACCTCTCAGCCCTAGTCTCCCTACACACTCATGTATGCACTCTCTGCTCCTCCTCTGCCCCCTCCTTCACTCTCCCTCGTCTCCCCTGCTCCCCTAACCACCTTTGTCCCTTTTCCCTTGCTGCTTCCCATGCCTGGAACTCCCTGCCGGCCCACATCTGCCTTTCCACCTCCCTCCGCACCTTCAAATCCCTCTTAAAAACTCACCTCTTCCTCGCCGTCTTTCCTGAAGCCTGTTAGAACTTTCTTTTCAATATTTACTGTCTGCCCTCCCACAGACTCCTGCCTAACTGCAACCAAGCCAAGCACGTGCACCTGAGACTTTGCATCTGCTTGAATGTTATTTTTCCTTTGTCTCTCCCTACGTCCCCTCTCCTTGTCTCCCCCTCCATGTCTATTAGATTGTAAGCCGTAGGCAGGGTCCGCTTCTATCTGATTGTTCTGTAAAGCGCCAGGTACACAGCTGGTGCTATGCAAATGCTAATAATCATAAATAATAATAATAATAATAATAATAATAATAATAAATCTTCAACTCACACCTTACCTTCAAACCCTACATTGACTATGTGGCCAAATTCTGCCTCTTCTCCCGCCACAACATTGCTAAGATCTGCCCTTTCCTGTCTGTCTCCTCTGTCAAAACTCTCATCCACGCCCTAGTCATCTCACGCCTTGACTATTGTAACCTCCTCCTTGCTGGCCTTCCCCGCTCTCACCTTTCCTCCCTCATCTCTATTCAAATCTCTGCTGCCAGGATCATCCAGCTAGACTGTTGCTTTGACCATGTGCAGTCGCTCCTCTCCTCTCTCCATTGGTTCCCCCTTCCTGAGCGTATTCTGCACAAGTTCCTCGTCTTCACCTATAAAGCCCTTCACAACCTTGCTCCCCCCCACCTCTCAGCCCTAATCTCCCTCCAAACCCCTGTGTTTGAGCACTCCAATTACTCCTCCATCCCCTCCCTCACCCTCCCACACCTCCCCTGCTCCCCCAACCGCCTTCGTCCCTTGTTCCCTTGCTGTCCCGCATGCCTGGAACTCCCTCCCTGCCCACATCCACCTTGCCCCCTTCCTTCGTACCTTCAAGTCCCTCCTCAAAACCCACCTCTTCTGCTCTGCCCTTCCTAACTCCTGCTAATCATCCCCACCCAGGATTATCCCCCACCTGTTATCTGCAAACTCCCATTGTAGTCTGTAACCAAGCCAAGAATTTGTACCTGAGTTCTCACATCCTCATGATTGTCTCGCCCTCTGTTCCCCCTTTCCTGTTTCCCCGCCCCCTGTCTTTTAGATTGTAAGCTCTCGGGCAGGAACCGTGTCTATCTTATTCTCTGTAAAGTGCCAGGTACATCACTATATAAATGCTAATAATAATAATAATAATAATAATAATATAATTAATAGAGCTTGAAGATCCTGTGTCTTCCTTTCTTTGCAGGGGCTCGGGTCACTTCCTACCTCCTGTTCCTTTTGTTATTCTGAGCTGGTTGCAGATCCCACCTGGGTGTTACCTTAGCAACAAACTGCTTGTTCTGTCTAACAATGGTTCCTCTGTCCCCCCATCCTGCCAAACCAGTTTAGCAGGGTGGTAAGGCTCACAATCTTCTAACATTTATCTTTAGCTGTCCTTGTTAGTAGCCAAATTTACCCCTAGTTCCCCAAATTCTGTGTCCCATTACCCCAAATAAGTGTGTTGCCCCCTTTTCCCCATGACAGATACCCATTTGATTATTTTGATAACAGCATATTTCGCCCTGTAATGCTGGTTCTTTCAATGTTAAGCCCTGGTCTATATTTGGAAATATTACTGGTGAATTATTAATTAAATATCCAAAGGCTCTTTTTATTCTGACGGGGGATTTCAACGCCAGGTTGGGTTCTGAAGACACCTCTCTAGTAACATATTGCAATTTTTCTGCCTTTGCTCCCTCCGAGATACTAAACCCTAGGATCTCGAAGGACAAGAAAATCAACTCCTCTGGAGTTAGATTTGCAAACTATCTTGCTGGGATTAATTTGCATATTATCAGTGGTTCGGGGTTTGGTGACAATAAAGGGGAGTTTACATTTGTGGGTCCTCAGTGCTCAAGTATAGTGGATTTTGTGGCTGTTACAAGCAATGTTTTGAAATTTCTTAAAGACTTCTCTGTTGGCTCATCTCTAGAGAGTGACCAACTTCCGCTGGTCTTGATTTTGAAGTTTTCTTTGAAAGTCGACCCCTCCCCTATACTGTCACCATTACATTTGACTTATTTAGATAGGCATTGCCCTGCCAAATGAAATCCTCTGCTTGCTAGCTCCTTAGATTTATAATATAAAACAAAGTTGTGTATGGATCTTAAAGATGCTATTCAAGGGGAAAAGGAGGATCAGGGTACCCTTGATGCTTTTAATTCCCTAAGCGTGCACCTGTAACAGCATATTGCTGCCTTTTCCTTATCTACACACTAAATCCAGCACTGTTAAGAGTAGGGGTGGGACACCAGGGAGAATACCGGATACCAGATGTACCGGTATTGGATCTTCCAGGTACCGGATTTTTAACATTGGCCATGGTACCGGATTTTTTACATTGCGGCTATTGACTTCAATGGCCGCAATGTTAAAAATCTGGTACCGTGGCCAATGTTAAAAATCTGGTATACCAGTACAGGTAAATATCGGATTTATTGGATTAAGCCGATACACCCAAATACTGGCAATATTGGATCTCAGGAGAACTGGAATTCCCACCCCTAGTTAAGAGTAACCACCAAGTTTGGTTTGATCAGGATTGTAGGAGAGCTAGGGCGAAAGTCAAATCAGCTTATAGGGAGTACCATTTGGTATCTAGTCCCGACATCCCTAGCCATTATTTTGTGCTTAGAAGGGAACATAAAGAGTTAATTAGGGTTAAGAAGCAACTCCTTGTAGGGAAAAACTGGTCAGCTCTTTGGGATGCAAGTGAGACCAAAGACTCGCCCAAAAATTGTCAAATTATAAATGGCTCAATACGGAGAGAACTGAGATCGTGGTCCCTCCTGGTGCCCCCCAAGTCTTGGGAGGAATTTTTTACCCCTATACAAACAGGAACAGAGATGTTGGACCAATCTGATATAGCTGGGAAGGAATTTGACAAATCTCCAGCTTGGCCGCCAGTGGAGGAATTGGAAATCATGACCCTTTTAGGTACTTTTAGATCCAATAAGGCCCCGGGACCAGACCTGATTCAAATTGAACTTATCAAAGCCAAGTTGGATTGGTGGGTCCCGGTGTTATCGGCACTCTTCATGGCTATAAACAATACAGGGGTAATCTCCGTTGGATGGGGAAAAGCTGTTGTGATACCAATTTATAAAAAAGGACCACAAGATAACCCCTCCAACTACAGGCCAATCAGTTTGCTAAGCGTTATTACCAATCTCTGCACCAAATATCTATTAACCAGACTGACCCATTGGATGGAACAAGCTCAAATTGTATACCCTGACCAGGCGGGCTTTCAGAGGGGGTGATCGACCATTGAGCAATGCTTGGTGTTGGAACATCTGATAGAGAAGTATAGGGCTGTGAATGGTAAACTATTTGTAGCCTTTCTCGACCTCAAAGCTGCCTTTGATTCTGTGAATAGAAAACTTTTATGGACTAAGTTATCAAAAACCTCAATAGACAGAAGGTTGCTCTATCTTATTCAAAACCTTTATGTAGATTCCTCTTTATCGGTCAAAGTTGACAACCAAGGGCATGTTACCAATAGTATCAGTGTGAGCTGTGGAGTAAGGCAAGGTTGTGTATTAGCTCCCTCTTTATTCAATTTATTCAATTCATCAATGATGTAATTCCCTTATTGGCGCAATCAAGTTTTTTCCCTCCCAAAGTGGCATCAAGGCCGGTGGGTGGCCTCCTATATCCTGATGATCTCGCAGTAATGTCACAAACACGCAGCTAAGCGCCTTTGATAGCTATTGTGGCAGAAATAAACTGACTATAAACTATGATAAATTGTATTACTTTTTAAAGTGCCAGGTACACTGCTGGCGCTATATAAATGTTTGTTAATAATAATAATAAATCTAAAATCATAGTTTTTCCCAACAGTCTTAAGAGCTACAATTGAACTATTGAAGATCATCATTTTAAACAGATTAAAACCGACAAGTACCTGGGAATTTACTTTCAAGCCTCTGGTAAATGGGGAGAACATTATCAGAAATCTCTCCTGGCTGCGAGGGGAGCAACGCAAGTGATTTTGAAGGTTTTTGCTGGCATGGGTAGAAAGAGAGTAGATCTGGCATTTGTGGGCCCCCCTCATTGACCAAAAACAATGTTTAAATTTGAATGTAGTGCAGTCAAGCTTTCTTCAAAGCTTGCTCAGGATCCCTAGGGGCACCCCAATGGAAGCTGCTGGGTTGGAGTTTGGTCTAGTGAGCTGGTTAAGAGCAGCATGGGAGCTCCCACTTAAACTTTGGCTTAAGTTTTCTAAAACTAATAATGATACTGGACTTTGTAAGCTCATGATGGAAGACTCATGGGTTATAGCTATTGATATTTATCTGCTTAGGTTGGGGTTTGCACCAAATTATTTTTTTAATAAGAATACACGCAGTGCCAAATCTGAGATCCTTGAAAGAACTTGGCAGGAGGCCTTTTCTAAAATAGAGAGCTCCTCACACATACTTGGTTATAGGCATTGGGCACCAGAGTTTGGGAAAATGGCAAATTATCCTTATCTTCCTCCACCTTTAGAGCAAAGCATTTGTTTCTAAGTGCTCATACCAATGTGTTGCCCTCCAAAGTATTGGAGGGACATTTCTGTGGTACTCCGTATGAAAATTGTCTTTGTCCATTTGATATGGAATGTGTGGAATCTGCCCAACGTATTTTATTTCAGTGCCATCTATATGATAATCTGCATAAGGAACATTTAGTTCCCATTTTGGAAAAATTTCCAAGAAGATCTGATTCATGTTTGTTAGAGATAGCCTTAAGGGATAAGTCCCCCCAGATAACACAAGCTGTGATTAAATTCTTGATATTAGCTTTTGATTGGAGAGCTCTTTTCTTACAGTTTAAATTACCTATGAACGCTTGAGTTCAAGGATGTGGGTACTGTGTCTATCCAGCGGCTTTGACTGAGGGTATGTTAAAATTTGGCAAAGTGGGTTGGGCCATCCCCTTTGGATGAATTGTATTTGTGTTTGTGTATTTCTGTGATTTGTTTGCTTGTCCGCAATGACCTATGGTCACGTGAAATAAACTGATTTATTATTAATTATTATTATTATTATTATTATTATATCCTGAAACCATTCAATCTCTTATGTATGTTCTTTTGAAGAGTTAATGCCAAATTAGTATGTACAGTACAGGAAGTATAGTTTACTTTATTTAAATTGGAAGTAGGGGAGTGCAGCAGACACACATACTGTTTGATAACTTTTTATATTGAATAACAAGAAAAATATGTTGTATTTATTTGTATTTACAAGTTGTATTTAATTGACTTCTAAAAACTACTAGGAAATAATTAGTCAACCCAATTCAAGCAATTTAAAAAAAAAGTTTTTTAAGCTTGGCAGATAATACATTGCTTTCTTTAATAGAGAGAACAATGACAACAATCTGAACATAGTAAGGGAACCATAGTTACTAATTGCTACTTTCAGTTAGGTGTGAGAGTTGTGATGCATTAAAATTTTAAAGTTTAAGAGTATGGCATAATTATATTGTTCATGCAATAAGACATTTCAAACTTTAGAGGTGAAAAGTACCTGGTGAACATAAGTTTTCCATATATTCTTCTTCCAAGGATTGTAAGGCAAGATTTTTCAGATTCCCTAATCTAAAATTATCTATAAATGTTTAGATTAGAACCGTAAGACATTACTTGATTTCACTTACCTTTCAGTCTTTATGACATTTTATCTAAGCCTTATTCTATCATGTCTTTTTAATCTGTCCTCTTTTTCTTACTAAAAAACATGTTCTAAGACTTTTACATCACACCATCTTTCTTTCTGTTTTCGAGAGGTAATTATTTAAGAAGAACCAAACAGTAGGAAAGAGAGATGGTATTTTCAGATGTGATGGTGGCAAGGGGCCAAGCCGGATGGATCTGGTCCAGAGAACCACTGCTGACCTGGTCTGGACTAGTAGGGTTCCCAGGACAAATGTGGTGTGGAACCATGCCAGCCAAAGAGCAGTCTCACTGTCACTGTGGACCGGGGTGCCAGAGAGGCAGGAAACAAGTGTTATGGTGACCCAGTCCAGCCTCACCCTGCTCCAGGAACCACGGCCACCATCATGATGTGCAGACTTGGCAGACTGTGGGCAAAAGATGTCACCGCAGCTGGTTCCTCCCACATACAACAGGACTCCATGAGGGCAGGGGAAAAGGGAGAAACAGGCAAGCAGGTCGGCACAAGCAGGCAGTTGCCACCCACATGGGGACCCAGACATGTAGATCAGACAGTGGAAAAGCAAAGCACACCCACAGTGCAAGAGATAAGGCAGTCCAAAGCCAGGCTGGCATCACAGCTCCATCTGCATGCTGTAGATAAAAAGGGCACCAGTCCCTCACACAGGCGGGATGTATGGCAACGGTCCAGGTGTTTTTTTACTGCATAGGGGGGGGAGGCACTGCCTCCCACCATCAAACTGCATAGTCCAAAGTTTCATGGGAGGCTTCAGCAAGGTCCACACAAAGTTCAGTTACAGGGTGGAGGAAGGCAGGCTCCCCGCCTGTGCATTCCACAAGGCCCACATACAGTTAAGTTCCAAGAGGGCAGAGTCCATGGGGGAGAAGGAGGGGGAAACCTGTGTGCTTCACATAAACCCCTCAGTGATACATGTCCTCTGGTAGCCCATAGCACTCATATGGAAAGCAAATAGGTATACAGTTTGAAATGGTCTCCAATGGCAAAATTCACCTGAACAACTGACTGAGTCCAGACCTTTTATAAGGCGTGAAGTTTGGCAGAAGAAGGCTTCTCTTGCAAGTAGGGCTAGCTGGGTCCTCAAGGTGATACCACTCAAGCATCTGTCTGAGGCAGGCTCTGCAGAACCACCCATGGCCAGAAGGGCACAGGTGAATGACAGCACTAGAGAAGGACCCCCAGTATCAAGGCACAGGCAAAAATCAGGCAGCTCACATATCTCATGTAAAGATGTGCTCTCTTCAGTCTCCCATGGAGCCATGGCACCCCAGAGGACAGAGGGGTGGGGGTGGAGAGTGTACTGTATCCAGACACCCAAAGTCCAAGGTCTTGGGCCCTTTCGGAGCACACAAGCCCAATTGCTGAATGTCCAAGCAAATGGAGGTGTTGCCTTATAAGCTCAAAGTCCACATGGCAAGAGACGAGATCCACCAGCAGCTGTTGATCTGTGCCATATATCAGCCAGGGATATGGTCCCCCATACTGTCCAATTTCTGGGGGCACCAGTCCCAGGGGCAAAGAGCAAGGGAAAAAATGGCCCCTCTGACATGGCACAAAGCAACAGGAAAAGGCACGATTTATGAGCCCTGGAGAAAAAACTGACAGCCATGGAAAAAGAAATCACACCACAGCTCTTAAAATAGTGCCAAGCTTGCCAGTTAAGAGTGGTATGCAGACACCAAAGGCAATGGTCAGCAGGGAAACACAATTCCCACAGAGGGGGGTAAGAAAAACATACACAGAATGAGCCATTGGTGGTGCTCCAGCACCACAGGGAGGGGGAATCACCCAAAGCTCAACCTGTTAATGGCAACTCAAAGGCAGGGGCCATGACATCTACAAGGTCTGAGGCCACACAGGGACATGACATGCTTGGCATCCACCTAAGGGTACTCCCACAGTTCAGTAGGCCACCTGAAGCCATTAATCCCTTTGCAAGACCCTGGGGGGGGGGGGTGTCTACCCCCCCATGCATGGAGGGATGCAGTGCCCCTTCCATTCCAATGAGTGGCACCAGTGCAAAATGGATCGGGGCATGGCATGATGATTGTTCCAATCAGCACCACAGCTGTGTATAGATCATTCAAGACTTCAGGCTTATATAGGCATACACAAACCATGAGTAAATTAGCACTTATTTGCCTCAGAGAAGCACATTAGACAAGACCCTTGAAGTCTTATTGGTGTGTCTGCTCTTTCCTGTCCAGCACACCATGGATGAGGATAAGGTCATTGCTCATAGCCTGCTCCTGCTCTGTGCAGGGGAGTGATACAGGCAGCACCAGTCATTGATGCAATTAGCCTTTGCCCACCAACATCTAGTAGCCATTAGGTTCGTGGACCTGTGCAACTGATAGGTCAGGCTCTTCCAGCACAGCTGGAGGAGGCGCTTCTGAAGGGCTCATGGTACCATTCTGTCATGCAGCTATGGCTCCTACGGCGCTTCAAAGGAGCCATGTTGGCGAGCACCGGGGAGCTGCAACAGGCCACCTATATCCTGTCCAGGTGCATCGCAGCAGCAGCAATGGGCATTTACCTGGCAATGCCCATTCAGAGGATCCCCAGGATCATGCCCAAGGCAACCCTGTGATGGGAGAGGGTCCTCAACACCTGGGACAATGCTGCATGGATTTCCCACTTCTGGATGGGGAGACACCTCTTTTTCAGAATACAAGATCAACTCTGAACATGGCTGGATAGGTGGATCACACCAATGAAGGTCCCAATCCACATTGAACAGTGTATGGCCATAGCAATATGGAGCCTTGTCAGTCTAGAATCCTGTTGCTCTGTAGTCCAGCACTTTGGTGTCAGGACCCACCACCATGGCCACCATCATGCTAGAGTTCTGCAAAGCTGATGAGGCTGTCCTCCACACTTGCAGACCCGCACTAGGACGATGGGGTTCCCAAATTGCATCGAGGCCATCAACAGCACGCAAATTGCCATCCTGCAGCCACAACACACCAAGGACACATCAACCACCATGGTTTCCACTCCATAGTCCTGCAAGGGGTGATGGATGACTATGGCCAGTTCATAGATGTGTAAGCTGGATGCTCATAATGGAACCATGATGCCAGGATCCTCTGTGTCTCCTCATTCTTTGCCAGAATGTACAGGGGACACATCAGTAACAACACCATGGATGTTGTTTAGGGGGGTCGCAATGTCACCAGTCATCTGCTGCTGAGGTGGCTCATGAAGAGCTATCCCATGACCTGCAATCATGTCCTGCAATCATGAATCATGTACTTTAACCACTGATTCAGCTCTGCATGGACTTTTGTTGAATGAGACATTGGTGTGGTGTTCTAAAACAGTGCTGGAGAGCCATTACGGTGTTTATAGACTTCAAAGTGGAGACACTGCGTGGTAGGGATGTGCAAACAGAACCGAGTTTGGAAATTCAGTTCGGTTCGAAAATCGAGTTCAGTTCGAAAATCGAGTTCCGTCGACCGCACTATTTGAGTTTGGTAGAATTCTGAACTTCCGAACCAAGTTCGTACATTCAAAACCATTTTTTTGGTCTTCCAAACTGGTTCAGATTCGACTGAACATTTAGGTCGAATTCGAGTTTGGTTCGAAAGTTCGGTTCAGTTGACCGAACTATTCGAGTTCAGTCTGAACTCTGAACTTCCGAACCGTGTTCACACATCCTTACTGCACAGATGACTCTAGTCCCTGGCTGGTGCAGGGAGAGAAAGACGTGCATTTTCGGTTAGCTGTGCTGGCTGTTGTGGAAGCATAGCCAGAGGGATGAGATCAGGCTGGGCCACTACTGGGAGCCCTTGGAAGAGGCCAGGACCAGACCCTTGCCCTCAGTGGCAGTGATGGAGGCACTCACAGCACCTGCATGAATTAGGAGAGCCTGTCTGATGGTGAGTGAATCATCCATTTTCTGGAGATAATGCTGGCTGTCCCTCTCTGAGAAGTGCTGAAACTCCTCCATTTACCACAGGTAGCAGGTCCAGTCCTTCCTCTCCAATGGACAGTCGGTTCAGATCTGGAAGCAGGTTGCACTGGTGCATGGCTATCTGATTAATGGACTGGCATTGCATCTCCAACAGGTCCCTGATGGCATCCTTGATCTCATTCAACTGGTGTGTGCTCTCCTGCAACAGCTCCTTGTCCAGGTTCTCTGCACCACCGCACCTATGCCTGGCATCGCCTCTGGTGTTGGATGCCTGGTACCAGGCCTGCCAGGGCATCTTCCTCCCATGGCTGTGGATCTGTGGAAGGAAGACATAGGGAGCCATTGAGTCAGGGCCGGACTGGGGGACATGTAACATAGGCCCTAGCCTGGAGTGTCTGGCGGGTGGGTGTGACAAACTCCATGGTTGAAGTCAGCAAGAGCCTTTAGCCCTGATAGGGTCTGGATACAGTGCTTAATGCCCCACCCATCACCCCCTATTTGATCAGGGAAGGGTTCCACTGAGGACTTACATGGTTTTATCACCTACACCTGCGTGATTCTGCTGTAGTCCATTTGGAGCTGCCTGGAGCTTTGGGGTCAGATGCTATGGGTCCCCATCCCAGTACGCCTGGGGCTGGGGATGGTGCCAGGTAAGGGTTCTGTGCATCCAGCTATGGAGGATGCTTCCCCCCTCCCCCTCCCCCGCTGTGGGTGCATAGGATTCTTTGTTGGTATTATATCATGTTTTACTACCTGTTGCAGTTTATTTTGTTAATTTCTGTATATTTTCCCCAAGAGGGGAACCACACTCAGCGTTCACCTTCAGTGCACAATATACAGGGCCATGCCATGATAGCCTTCTGTACCACTGTGGTTGGTGACCATGGAAATCCATCTATGGGATTAATGCCTCCATCTGCCATGGTGCCTTCCGAATGACTTCCTGACTCTTTCTGCATCCGGGGGAGGGGAGAGGGGGTATCCAGGCTGCTGGACTGGTTTCCCCTGGGGTTGTGGGACACCTGTGAAGGAAGCACATATCGGGGGATCATGTGCAACTGCTCTGTCCTAAGTGCCCCTCACCATGAGTTGTAACCTGTCCCTTGGCTTTGCTGCCCTATCACCCTTCTCCTGTGCCTACCTTCAGGAGGGGGGGTCCCTGAACATTCCTGGCCTCCTCGATATTCTCCTGCTCCTTCCAGAACCTGTTGATGGGGGTCATAAAGGGATTCATGTTGGGGTATGCCTTCAGCTGATGAATTTTTTATGTCCAATGCCCTCTTCCATGTCTGCGCACGCCCCACATCTCCATTGCCCTCATTTACCACTCGCCTCTGAGTGTATGTCCCCTGTACCCTCCACCTCCATGTCCATCTCCTCCTGTGCAATGTAGAGGCTCTCTTTCTTGGGGGGGGGACATGTGGTGAGGGTCAGGAGACTGCCGGTGCCTGACCCCTCCCAGTTGGAGGCTGGCTGACTGGCTGGCTGGCTGGCTGGCTGGCAGGCGGCTGGGTGTGTACAGGTGGGGGTTCACATGAGGGGCCATCTTCCTTCTCAGATTTGAGGAGGGGTGACAGAACAAGTGCAGATTGACCATGTGTGGTGGTTGGTCCACCGGGCTGCAGCCCTCGATGACCCAAGTGTTGAATACAAACAGGGCCAAAATGGAGGCCTTCATGCAGAGGAAGATATCAAGGGCATAAAGGTATGGTGCACCAGGGACCCATTTCATTTTTTTGTTTTCATTTTCATTGTTTAAATGTTCATTTTTAACTTTTTGTTATCGAGAATTTTCATTTTTAAGTTTCATTTTCCATTGGTTTCAATGCAAAATAGGTTTCTGGCTGGTAACTTCTTCATTTTTTATCCAATTTGCATATAATGTGGAAGAATTATACTCCTTGTACATGAGGGGCAAACCTTCTTCTCAGAAGAGGGGATACTAGAACAAGTGGGTGCTGTCAGATTGACCATGGGTGGTGGTAGATCCACCTGGCTGCAGCTCTCAGTGACTCCAGTGTCAACTACCCATGGGCCACAATGGAGCCCCACATGCAGAGGAAGGTATCAGGGACCTAAAGGTAAGATGGAGGGATGTGCACCAGGGACCTATTTCATTATTTCTTTCTTTTTTCTTTTTCATTATTAACACCTTCATTTTTCATTTTTAAGTTTCATTTTTTCCTATTGGTTTTAATGGAAAATGTTGTTTTTTTACTGTAACACCTTCATTGTTCATCTAATATACATAGAATGTGGAAGGATTATTTCACATAATGAAGGTATCATTCCTATGAAATTTCATGAAGATTGGATAAAGGTTTCTGATTTTATAAGCAATCTAGAATTCATAGTTTGTGCACACATTGCTAATGTAACATCTTTGTTTTCCATTCAATTTGGATGGAATTCAGACTCTATACTGCTCTTGCAAGGGAGCGTCCCTGTCAAATTTCAGAAATATTGGATAATGGGTCCTGATTTTATAAGCAATTCAATCATTTCATGGTTTGCACACATATCTCCAGCTGTAATGTCTTTGTTTTCCATCCAATTTGGATGATGTTTAGAAAAGTTGTTCCACTCACCCAAAGACTAATTCCTGACAAATTTCTGAAGGATTGGATAAAGGGTCCCAGTTTTATAAGCAATATATGTTTCATGATTTTAACAGAAGTTGCAAATATCCTTAAATCACTTGTAGGTGTTCCCTTTGTTTAAGTTATAGAGGTTTTACTAGATGCAGAGATCCTCACACTCACTAAACATTCTAAAAACCAGAAGACAGGAGGAGGTGGGCAAAGCAAAGAATGAGCAATTGTCAGAGACACTGGCACAGGCTTCAGTAATTGGCACGCCAAAGTCTCTGAGAGTATACATGAAGGAGTAGTTGCAGAGTTCTGCTCTTATGAGACCTTGCAGTGAGGCTGAAGACTGCAGTACACACAGTCACACACACAGCACTGAGCCAGCCTACAAGCCACACATTCACACAAGATCTAGTCATGGTGGGGGTTTTCCACTTGGCAGAAGCTTATATTTTCTCCCCAGAATCCACCCCCAAGCCTCCCTGATTGCAGTGATTGGGTACCATCAAGTTGGAAGCCTGGGCAAGCATCTCCAGAGAATGAGCCTATACCAGGGGTTCTCTTACGTTTGTCACATTGGAACAAAATGGGTTTGTGATGCCAACTGGCCAACAGAAATGACAATCGTATCCTCAGTATGTCCCACCCTAACCCCCATGCTTGTTACTGGAAAGTTGGAAGCATCTACTTAGGAAAGAGCCAGGAAGAGATTCTCTTATGTCCTCTGTCGAACAGGAGGAGTTGAGAGGCCAACGCCTAGGCCAATCCTCGCTCCACTCTTCCCCATCCAGGAGCATCTTAATAACATCACCTAATCAAGTATTACAGATATCCCAATGTGGCCCACAGGGGATGACTCAAAATTATGATCTTAAGGTACATCCTGACTTAAC
>QEPC01011363.1:1421655-1444832 GCA_003113815.1 Sphenodon punctatus
CACCCCCCCAAGGCAGCCCGCACCCCCCAAGGCTGTTTCCTACCTTCACCCCCAGGCACCCTGCACCCACCCCAAGGCTGTTTCCCACTGCTTCACAATGCTGGAAATTTTGTGCTTTTGAATTTATGCTTTATTTATTTTAAGACTGTGTTTTCTGATGTTAACCCTGGGAACTCCTTGCTGCTGTGTTTTGCCAGTGTGTTCTGTGTTTCCCTGTGTTTTGGGTTTATACATTATTTATTTTAAGTTTGATGTGCATGTAGACTGTTTTCCGATGTTAACCCAGGGAACTCCTTGCTGCTGTGTTTTGTCAGTGTTTTGCAAGTGTTTCCCTGTGTTTGGGGTTTATACATTATTTATTTTAAGCTTGATGTGCATGTAAATTGTGTTTTCTTCCATCCGATGTTAACCATGGGAACTCCTTGCTGCTGCGTTATGCCATGCCACTGGCCTACCGTCCCCCTGGCTCCGCCTACCATCCCCCTGGCTCCACCCACCAGCTCGCCGGCCAGCCTTACTGCCCCACCAAACTCAAAACCCACCAGCCGCTCCTGCTGTCACATCTACAGCTGCGGCTACTTTAGGCTGCCTCAGGGCAGTATTTGTGTGAATGCATCCAGGAACTGCCTCAGGGCACTGTGTGTGAGTGAAAAATGCATCCGTAACTTACTTGTGGACTTGTTGTAAACCTAGAAGATTGAAAAATCTGGAACTTTATGGTGTGTGTAAAAATGCCCGTTGTCTTGTGGAACATTCTGAAGCTGATAGTTCCTTTCTTGCTGTAGGGATCAGGCATGATTGTCTGAGAGATTGCACTTCTCAGAATCCCCAGGGAGCAGTTTCTCTCCCTGCGGGAGCTACACTCATTACAGGTTTGTTGAAACATCTAAATTTTATGGGACTTTATGTACACTGATATTTTATTATCTGAAAAACAATAATAGATGGTTTAGTCCTATAAATACTGGACTAAATAATAATTTAGTCCTATACTGAACTATATAATACTAATTTAGTCCTATATATACTGTTATAAGACTAATTCCTGAAATTGCTGTGTACTCCATTCCTCATCAAGCAAATCAGGAATATGCTTAATTTTAATTATGAGTGTAATTCCATTGAAGTCCATGATACTAAAAAAATCTCAAGCTGGGAAAATTGTACATCTATGACTTTTTCTGAATACTATCAACTTCACAGGAATGGTGACCCAATTGACCTTATATGGCTTTACTGGTCTATACAAGGTTTGGCTGAGCCCAAGATGGGAGATCAAATAGTCCTGTGCCTGGAATCTTGTGAGATAAGTTTGGGTGTGTGCCAGCTGTGTTCAAATGTTTGAAACCCATAACTCAGGTGTGAGACTTGGGAGATATCTGGATACTAGTCTTATATTTACAACTATACAATGAGCATTCCCTTTTTTAGTCTGAGGTCAGAATACTCAACAGTCTCATTAAGCTCAGTAGACTTGAAATCATGTGTGAAAACTTGATTTTTGAGCTCTTAGCCTTGCAGCATTAAGTCTATAGAATCTATTGTAAATAATATGTCACATTATCCTAAACACAGACCAAATCCATGCTTTCCACATTGGTTACTCTAAACAATATACCTAGTTCTGTCATATAGCCAGAAGACTCTACCTGTAAACTGGAACAGCAAAAGGTGTTAGTGAGTATTCCTCCTGTGAGTAATTGCAGGCTGCACATTTTTCTATGGTGCTAAGGCAGCAAAAGTCCTAGAGTCCCTGCTGTTGAAGATAATTTCTTTGTGCTGGTATATGCGGAAGGAAAGGATGTGTGTGTGTGTGTGTGTGTGTGTGTAGGGGGGGTAATATTAAAACAGCAACTGTTCAACAAGGTAAGGAACAAAGCTGAGTAAAAATGCAAAACAAACATAGACAGGTGGCTTTTAAACAAACCATTCTTTCCTAACACCATGTTGTTCTCATAGAGAAAGATGCAATAGCAAATGGTCCCATGTTGAGTATTTATAAGGGTCTATGTAACCAGAAGGGGAATAAAGATGAAAATCCCTGAAATAACAGAACAACAATACTAGTACTACATCAAAAACAAATTTGCGGACATTCTTTCATTCAGCTATTTCCAAATATACATCTCTAACCTGCATTTGTTTAATAGAAAATGGTATTACACAATTTATTCTTTTATATCTCGCCCAATTTTAAACTAAAAGAACAAACAACTATAACTGATATTGGAATAGGCACAAAAATAAGGATAGCTGTGTACACGATAAACATTTTCCTAGACATTTATCTAGGTGTATAGTATCTTCTATGCATTGTTGTGTAACAAACTGCATTGCTGCCTTAGAGTAAGGAAATGTATCTCCATTAGAGCATGCATTGCACACTATAAATGTATGCCATTCAGAAATTTCTTTAACTTAATTACCATTATAATAGTAAGTTCTTCTGTGCAGTATCCCAAGTTATTGTTCTAGAAAAAAACAACAGACTGCATTCCTCAAGCCATTTGAAATAAGTGATTTGAGGACTGCAGCTACTGTGGATCATATAGATTTATCCATAATTGGCAGTTGCTTGACATTTCTTTCTTTACCCTGGTATGGTTTGAGGAAAGTGCCATTGGAAGGATGCTTTTTTTACTAGCTCAGTCAAAAATGAATAAAGCCCACCTGGTGGGCAAGAACTTTCTCTTTCCCTATAAAAACTCCCCACCCAGCCTCACAAGATCAGAGAGAGCTTCATTTAAGTCAATGGAGAAATAAAATCAACATCCTTAAAATAAAACAATACATTTTAAGGCTTTTTACACATCATTTTGTACCATGCTTTCAAAATCTCTCATTCTCCTCATCCGCTATTTTTTCTTTAACACAGAATAAACAACTGAATCACTAGACTGAATATTGCAATGATAGCTTCTTGATTTGCCTTATTGTCCTGAGGTGGAGTGGCAGCACATTTGCATGCTCTCTCCCCCTTCACCCTTGGGAGCTTTCATATAGATATTCTAAAAAATTCACTTTAGACAAACACAGTTTAGTGGACTTAATAGCGTAATAATGAAAAATTCAATGGCCTGCTTGTATTATATAGGGGGCTAGACTAGATGACCTTATCAAGCCATATAACCTTCATATCTATGAATCGGTGAACAGTCACATATGCCAGCTGTTGAATATCAAAAAAAGAAAAGAGATTTTTTTTCAGCATTCTGTCTCTTTGACATGCTTTCAGGCTCATGCATATATACTTCTAGCCATGCATCTTCCTAACGATATAAAATTCCCACCTCACATTGATCCTGGCTCCTGTTGTCCTTCATTACATCCTTGGAGATCACTGTGCTCCTCTTTAGAATACATTAGTCATTCAGTACTTACACCATAAAAGCACTGAAGTCCTAGAAAAGAGCTTTGCTTCTACCTTTTGGTTGCTTCACTATTAATAGATAACTCCCAGCTGCTATTTCATTTTTCTTCTGTCAGGAAAACTGTAACTACATCATTAAAATGGCATGCAGCTCTAAAACTATTATCAATTATACTAATTAAGGTCAAATAGAATGGAACAGCAGTCTTTCTGGAAAACAATGTAGGAATGTAAACCACTGTTAATTTAAAGACATCATATGTGCATATGACAGCTTCTGCAGGCCTTATTATTAATTATTGGTAGGCAATTTCTTTATAATCACATCTCCAAAACCTCATCTGTTGTTCAGTTCTTTCAGCTGGGAACACAAAAGGCATTGATGGAAATCAATGTGTTGTTTTTAATGGCTTGAGCAGGGTAGCTATAATGACCTCTTTTCATTGGAAAAAGCACCTCCTTTTATTTGCTGTGCTGAAAGAGATTTCACTAGAAATTCCAGATATTTGTTTTCCTTATGGATTCACACAGACATAGCACATCAAGTATTTATTTTTGTACACAGGGAAGAATAAATGGGATTCTCTACAAGTCTGTCTGTGTTTTCCTTTGTATAGCTATAGGTAATTTCAGACGTAATGGTACCGCGGTCAACCACAGCAAATCCCCTGTGGTGGCTGTTTGTCCCGTTACGTCTAAAAGATTCCCACCAGATGTTCACCATGGTGAATACCTGGTGGGAATCAAATTAACCATGCTTCCAGACCTCCGGCTGCCTGGAAGTCCAAAAGTGTGGTTAGATTGGCCACGATCTGGGATGGGTCAAAAGTAATGTCTGTTATGTTTGGCCCATCCTGGACGTGGTCCTGACCACGGGATGGGATTGGGCGCAACAGCTGGATTGGCTGCTGCACCCGCCTGTCTCCTGGAGGGCGGATGGCAAGGGGAGCATGGGGGGGGGTTGGGGCTGTGCGGCTACACGTTGCGCCGCGCAGCCCCACCCTCACCCCATTCCCCGGTAGGAATCAGGCCAGCACATTTAAAGGACAGCCAGACTGATTCCTGACTGGGATCCAAAATGGATCCCGGTCCGTGATTCAGCGTGGCAGGCCTCTGGGCCCGTCATGTTTGAAATTACCCCATGTCTTCAGCTGTAACCTAAAATTCAGACCAAAGAATGCACAGACCTTAACAATATTTTGCACAGTAGTTTATAAATCAAACAAATCAATTTAATTTAATTTGATTTACTTTTTTCAGATATTGACATTGATCAAGTGAGTGTGTAATCTATATCCATCCAGAATATAGGAAAGATTCATTTAATAAAGTACAGTAGGGTTTTAGAAAGGGAGCATAATCAGAGTGTGACCCATTATTGCAGTCACAGCATGCAAAACACTTTGTTGCTAAATTATTCTTACTATGTAGGTGTTGTAATTCAATGCGCTTACTAATAGTCCCTGGTCAAACTACATAAAGAAAGTATCATAAGCCTAAGAAAGATACCATTGCCAAGATAGTTTTCACTTACACAATCTTTAAATATATCATTTGTGAACTAGTCTCTTTTTTAAAATGCTGTTTGCACCACCATGCAGTCAAGAGTCCAGTGATGAATATATTCTGAAAAGGAAATGAGAGAGCTTTTAAATACAATAGAGAAGCTCCTCAGCTGGTGGAAATTGGCACAGAAACTGAAAAGTCAAGTGAGCTAGACCAGGTACCATTAGCTTAAAGATCTGGCCCATAGCCACAGTCCCTTAAAAGGGAGTTTTCTGCAACTGCTTTCTCTGTTTCCATGCTCTTTGCAGCTGTGATCCAAACCTACTGCATTTAATCGAATTCTTTCTTTTTACTTCTTAGGTTCTACTAAGACAAAGTTCTTACATGATGTTTTGTTATTCTGGCTTTCGCCCTTCCTCTCCTGTCTCCCTTATCCATATACTGTAGCCAAACAAGGAGGAATTTCTGTTCCACTTAATATTATTAACCCACCAGCCATGGCTAATCAGTCTAGGAAAACATTTTCTAATTGTGTTTCCATAGCCATCTGTTACTTCCAATGCCAAAAAATTTAAACTCGACAACAGAAGATTGTTGGCACGCTGGTAATGAATTTTTCCATGTTCCTGTGCATGCATCACAAAAGGATGTGTTGCAAAGAGGCATTGCATGCTAGCTAGCCAAATGATTGGCAGGTTGAGCTGATGGATGTAGCTGATCCTGGGATATACCAATTGACTGCTCTTGCACTTGGAACTCAACAGAAAATTCTGCCAAGCAAACTTTACTCACAACAATTTTTGCTGTGTTTGAGTTTACTGAGCCATTTACTTCAATGTGGTGATCTGTTTATGTATTGATTCATTTCAATTTGTATCCCGCCCTTGCACTTAGGCTCATGTTTCTACTTACTAACTTTAACAGTAAACCATTAACATTAAATTAATTTAATTAACTCAACTAGTAATCTTCACAACAACCCTGGAGGTAGGTTAGGCTGAGAGATCTGTGATGGGCCCAAGGTCACCCAGTGAGTTCATGGCCAAGACAAGTCTTGAACTGGGGTCTCCTTCTACCTCCTGGTCCTAGTACTGCACTCCTAACCACTACACAACACTATTAATATATGAATATTAGTATATGAAGAAAACCACACAGGTATGCAATTTTCAAATGAATTATGCCTAGTTAATTTAACAAGATGATATATTACATTTTTAGATTGAAAGGTCTAAATAAAACTTGAATGTTATCTGGAAGATGGATGCCATGTATTTTCAGAGGGCTGCCCTTGGAGTATGTGTGTTGGATTGATTGCTGTAAAGAGTAGGGACACAAAGTTTGCTTGAGAAGTGCGGCGGTTAGACCAATGGTGGCATTGCTCTCGTACGGAAGTTGTGTGATTGCGACTCTGGGTGTTTTCAGACGTGACGAGATGACAGTGAACCACACTGAATACCTACATGTGGTCACTGTGCCCTGCACGTCTGCTCGGCGGCCGCCAGATGTTCGCCACACTGAATACCCACATAGGGTCAATTTCAACCACGCATCCCGGGCTACCGGCATGAAAATCGACTGAAGCGTGGTGAAAGTGATTCCAGGCGGGCATTAAAAAAAAGTAACGTCTGGTCGGCTATCATGGCCCAGAATCCCCAGCAGGATTCCGGGCCATGGTGAACTCGGCCAGATGCTGCAGCGGCATTGGCCTTGCCGCCCGCCCGTCTCCCCAGAGGGCGGGCGGCGAGGCAGCATGGAGGGGGCGGGGCTGTGAGGCTGCACGTTGCGCTGCACGGCCCTGCCCCCTCCCTGATTCCCCGCCAGGATCCCCGGCACATCTGTTTGCCATGCCTGGGTGATCCCAGCAGGGAATCTCTGGGTTGTTTTTGGGATGGGGAGAAGCCGCCCCGTCACATCTGAAAACACCCATAGAGCCTAATTATGTACCTATGCCATGGTGGTGCAGTGCGGGCAGCAAAGAAGGCTTTCTTTGCTGTCCTCATTGCATCCGCTAAGTCTCGTCCAGCTGAGCTTTTCTGAGTGGTGAGGAGGCTGGTCAGGCCAGACTCCCCCTGCCTGGATCCAGAGTTATCTAATGCTTGCTGTAACTTATTTGTGGACTTTTTTTGCAGATAAAATTGCTCAAATCCAGCATGGTTTTGATGCTGCACTTATAACAGTGGGTGAGCCAGAGGCAGTTGAAGCCCCATCTTATCCTGTTTTATGGGATCAATTTAAATGCGTATCAACCTCTAATGAGGAGGATGTCCTTGGGACTGTTCGAGCCACTTATTGTGAACTAGACCTACGTACGTCCTGGCTGATCAAGGCCAGTTGGGAGATGTTAAGGCTGTTTCTGGCCGGGGTGCCGACTGCCTCAAGGAGGTGGTGGTGCAGCCGCTGCTCAAAAAATTATAATTGGATGTTGACATCCTGGTCAGCTAACATTTTTAGGGAAGGTTATTGAGCGGGTTGTGGCTCGTCAGCTTCAGGAACATCTGGATCAAATCAGTTTCATAGATCCCTTGTAGTCTGGCTTTCATCCAGGTTATGACACTGAGACTGTGCTTGTGGCCTTGGTTGATGACTTCTCCCGAGAGCTGTACCAGGGTCGCTTGACCCTGTTGACTCTATTAGATCTCTTGGCTGTATTTGATACTGTTGATCATGAGTTGTTGGTGACTACGGGTTTGCAAACACCCGGGGGTTTGGGGTTCAGTCTGTTTGGGATTCGCCCCCCCCCAAAACCATCTGGAGTTCAGCTGTTCAGCCTGAACCTGTTTGGGGGGCCAAACCCACTCTGGCGGGGACAGGGGGAAAGCCAGTTTCCCCTCCCTCCAGGCTGTGCGGGTGAAAGGGGTTCCGGAACTCACCCCCCACCCCACCCTGCGCAGCCTACTAAAATTTCTTTTAAAAACCCTACCCCAGGGATTGCCCTACCTGGTACCGCTGGAGCCGGCCCGGCTGCTGCCACAGGACCCAGATCTGTAGCCCCACCACTAGTCGCTGTCTCTGTCCAACATAGAGTGCAGGGGCTCTGACCCCGGGTCCAGAGGCGGCAGCAGATCTGGTGGCACTGTGGAGCACTTCAGGCCTCTACTAAGCCTTCTGGGTCATGTGACCTGGTCACATGACCCGGAAGTAGAGGCCTGAAGTGCTCCACAGTGCTGCCGGAGCTGGCCCCACCACAGCTGCCATCGTGGAACCCGGGGTCAGAGTCCCTGCACTCGAATCGGGACAGAGACAGTGACTAGTGCACAAGGAGGGATAACAAAGATCCCTCCCTCAAAGCTCAACTCTTGGTGCTGCCCTGTTTGTTGTCCCTCCTTGTGCACTAGTCTCCGGCTTAGAGTGCAGGAATCCCTGGCCCCAGCAGCAGTGAGCGAGGACCTGGCTTCTGATGCTGATCCAGGAGATGGAGGGGGGGAGGGGAGTCCCTGCTCTTCTGTTAATTCTCTTGTGTGTTAGGGTGCCAAGGACCAATTCTTTCCATTTGTTGGGATGGCTCTCTGCCTCATTGTAACTGTTCTGCACCCCCAGTTCTCTTTATGCAGCGATCACAAAGGGAAGAGGTAGGATCTGTCCATCCTTCTAACAGAGACAGCACTGAACAACCAACCCTCACCCAGCTGAATGGACACCCCCCCCCCGAGCAGGCTGCCCCCTGCCTGATGCCCCCCTCCCAGGCTGTAGATCCAACCTGCATGGAGTGCCATTTTGTTAGAAAATTCCCTCAGCACCTCTTTCTAGGCTTGGTACTCTCCCATTTGTGAGAATGGGAGGAACCACTTGAAGGAGAACAGAAGGTTGCTACATTGTAAACAAAGTTTTTTTAGATGACTCCAACATTCTCACAAGGACCCACCCTTCCAACCCCACATGGAATTTTCTTCCTAATTGTTTAGGGTTGGAAGGAACTGTGTTGGGGATAGGTACCTTATAGGATGGGGGCGTGTCAACGTCATGTGGGTTTTTTTAAGCTAGTGAGCTTGATATATGCTGGTAAGAGAAGGACGCACAAGTGAGAATGTAAGGAGCCCCTCAAAGAAGAACTTTGTTTACAAGGCAGCAACTTTCACTGCGAAAGAGGGGATGGGGGGGACCCTTCCCCCACCCATGTAGCAGCACTGCGGGGCTACAACTGAGCTGTTTAAAAAGGTGGTGCCAGTGGTGCAAGAGAGACTCCTCTGGGACTTGGGAGCAGGGTTCCTGGCTCCCGCAGATGTTGCATATGCCTGGGGCCAGCCCTGATCACTGCCAGCCCTCTCCCAGGGCAGGGCACAGGTGCAAATGCACCCCCCGCCATGCACCACGGTGGATACACCCCTGCAGTGGACTCTGTAGCAGGTAGTCAGAGTCACCCTAAGTTCATTCATTCAATGATCTATTATTCAGCATCACGGTGTGTCAGGGACTCGCTCAGTGGCAGAAAGTGGCATAAAACTGCTTGTGTTCACGAACTGCAGACATGCCGCATTTGCAGATACTGGCAGCATGTAATGTGGAATCGCGTAAATATTGAGTGGAAGTCGGTGGCAAGACACATTAAGTGCCGAATTCTTGGAATGGAATGGTGGTGCAGTAACAGCTGCTGCCGCTTCAGCCCTACATGTGGCCATTTTGCACATGCATGCTGTCAAGCAGGGACCCACCTCAGTTGGGTGCCCCTGCAAGGAGGCCTAGGAATGCCAGGAGGCCTCCAAGAGAGCCCCAATAAGCTGGCAATGCACCACTGTGGGGGTCCTGCCAGTGCCATGTGACCTCCCTCAGCAGTGTAGACCGGTAGTACACCCATGCCATGCATGCTGCTGAGCAGAGTTCCACCCCGGTAGCACACTCCCACAAGGTAGCCTATCAGGAGGTCTCTGACAGCCATGCTGGACTGGCAGCGGATCACTGCGAGTTGCTGGTGCTGGGAGGCCTCCATCAGCAGTGGCGGATCCTCACCCCCATCCTTTGAGACCAGTAAGTACAGTCACAGCCACCTCAGGAGGATGGGGGGAAAGACAAAGATGGGCCCTGGGGGTGAGGGTGTTAGGAACATGGATCCTCACCCTCCGAGACTTGGACCCAGGAAATGGGATGGGGGAGTTTGGACCTCCTGTCCCATGCACTGGGGGTGGTAGGGGTTAGAGACAGGGTTTTTCTGTTCCCGGTTGGTTCACTTCTGCTCCCTTTTGGCTGGTTCCCTTTCCCACTGAAGTCAATGGGAAGATAGATGTGTCATTGACTTCAATGGGGGGAAAAAAAAAAAAAGAATTTAAAAAGAACCAAACCGAAAGAAAAAATAAACTGAAAAAATGCCCGGTGTCCCACCCCTACATTTTATATTTGTTGCTTCTTCCTTATATTTCCCCCTTTCCCCTTATTAATCCCTGCAGTTGTTCTTATGGGCCCACTACGTCTGACAAATATTTGACATTGAGATGTGGACCCATCTACTTCTTTTACAGCCCTTTGAAGCCAGATGTCATTCACACATTTTCAATAATTCCAATTTGCTTTCCACATCATTCCTTTTAGTATGTCCTGTGTTCAAGTGCTGGGAAGCAACCAGGAAAGTGATGTGCTCTGCCTCTTTTGAATACTTATTCTTTTTTTTTGTCTCTTCAAAGTAGGAGTTTGACCTCCTGCAGCCATGACTGTGGGATTGTGTGGCAAAAACATGACTGTCCAGTCTGAATCAGGGATGTTGGGAGGTATGTTGAGGCACATGTTTAATAACACAGTATTTTTTTAAAAAAATCCAGATATGGAGGGTATCCGATTGGAGTCAAATGCATTTCATTAGGAGCCTGCTGGAGAAATGATAGAAATATAGAAGAACAAGGGGGGCACATGAAGAGAAGCCCATGCTGTTGCTGTTCAGTTCATCACCCCGGTCCCGAGTCCTGTATCTTACATCGGTGTGTGTGTTTTACCAGACTTAACAACAGTTGCATGCAATTATCTGTTCCTTGTTTGCCTACAAATGTTGCAGGGGAACAATGAGGAATAAAGCAAGCTGTGTATTTGCAACCTAAAGAGTAGCTAGCATTATATTTGTTAATAGAGCCTGTCTCTCTTTTTTTTTCTTTTGGAGCCATTGATTAATCAAGTAATTATCAATTATCAATTATTAATTATTAATTATTAATTATTAATTATTATTATTTATATAGTGCCAGCGATGGACCTGATGCTTTACAAAAAAACAGATAGAGATGGTCCCTGCCCAAGAGCTTACAATCTAAAGACAGGGGGAGGGGAGACAGGGAAGGGGGAACAGAGGGTGAGACAAGGGATGCGACGTTCATGAGGATGCAAGAACTCAGGTACACGTTCTTGGCTTGGTTACAGTAAATTGGGAGTTTACAGATAACAGGTGGGGGATAATCCTGGGTGGGGATGATTAGCAGGAGGATTAATAGGAAAAGTATTTAAGGAGGGGAAAATAATTTTTAAAATAATGCAATACAGGAGAAGGGAAACAGCAACGTAAAAAAAAAAAGCATAAACAGAACACCAAATAGCAAAAAGATATAAAAGCTAATTAATTGACTTAGACAATTGGTTCTCAAGCAGGTCATTGTTGTGGGCCTTGATTCAAGCGAAGAAATTATAATAGTGACTTGCAATATAGAACTAGTGCTTTAATTAAATAAAGAGGACGGATGAATGGTTTGAAGAAAATGCTAATTTTACTGTTGACTATCCACTGGGTATTGTCAACTCAGGACACTAAAAAGAAAGGGGGATGTGCAGATTATACTGCTTTAAATCAAGGGAGGTTAGCAGAGGTCACACAGGTTATTAATTTCAGGGGGGAAAGGCAAAATGGGTTTCAAATTTTATTAAGTTTAGGCAGGGAGTGATGGAATGCAACATATGGTTCATTAATCTACAACAAGAAAATAGCAGAAGGGAAAATAGTATTTATTAATATAAATCAAGGCAAAGCAGAAAACAATATAACTATTAATTGAAAGCAAAGCAAGGGTAAAATATAATGCAGAATTTATTAATTTAAACCAGGGTGACAAGAAAAGTAGCAAGTGTTTCAATATTTTGTGAGATTGTGGAGGGAATTAAAATTTAGTAGATGAGAATGGTTTTCCAGATTACACCAGGGAGGATGTAATAGGGTTATTTGCTACATTTTTTTCTTTAAAGATAACTTCTGAAAATCAGAAAAGAGGAGAAAAAGCTATGATGCATGTCTCTGAATCTTCAAGGACCTGGCGTTAGCAGACCCTTATTCTTTCATGGATTCTGTTGAAGTGCAGAGGTCTGACAGAATGTGGCTCCTTTCAGCATTGGAGCCTATGTGCTTCATTATTTCATTTTAGTTAGAGAATGTTAGTGTATGTGATAATATCAAGGAGAGTATGTTTGGTAAAGTGATACTGGAAATATTTCTGGAGAATAAAATCTCCTGCAGCCGCAGGTTTTTCAAAGGATTCAGTAACCCATCAAAAGGTACTGGTATAAATTATAAGTTTTGCAGAAAATTGCCCTCTGTCGCCATCGCAGCCGTGGGGCTGTTGTCGCGCCCCCCCCACCAGGGCCAGCCTGAGTCATGTGCCACCAGTGCCCAGGCACATGGCCCCACGGGGGGAGGGGTCCTGTGCCGCCGCTGTCTAGAGACTGACAGACGCCGACGGTTTTTGTTTTTTTCCCCACTGGGCGTCTCCGAGTCAGTCCTCGGGGGCGGGGGACGTAAACTTCCTGGGAATCCCTGGCCAGTTAAATGCTGAGGAGCTGAGCTGACGCAGTCAAGTTACAGGTAAGTAACCAGATGCCGCTCTGCCCCTGAAACCCCCCCAATTCTAGCGAGTGCCGGCCTGCCTTTGGGGCCCCGCAGCAAGGCTTGGCACATGGTACCTGAAACCCTTGGGTCGGCCCTGCCCCCCACCCTCCAAAAGAAAGGAGGGCAGGAGGAGGCAGGGGCTGGAGGCTGCACTGCAGCTTCCCAGCTAGCTGGCCATGGGGAGAAGCTGTTCGCGAGGGTTGCCTAGCAACCCTTGCTGACAGCGCAAAAGGAAGAGCCTCTCATTGGCTCTGCTGGTCACGTGGTGACCAACCTTCATGGAGCATTCCCTGCTCATTCTAGTGAAGAGCGGGGAACGGAGCAGCATCCACCCACCCTTCCCTATACTGTGGTTTTTACTGGTTGCATTAGATTGGGCCAGGAAGGAATTTTTGCAAAGAAAATTGGTTAGAGGTCCTTTTTGTTTTTTCGCCTTCCTAACAGTATCAGATAATTTGGCTGGCCATTAGATGGGTGTGGTGTATTGCTATTATGATGTTATTGTTGGTTTAATTTTGTCACACCCTTGGTGGGGGTCCAGTATCAGTTGTGAAGTAGAATAAGTTGTTTGTAGGAGGCATCTCCTTAAGAGATGGGGGAGCCACGCTTAACACATTGCAGAGTATGGCAGGCGAGGTGCTGCTTCCCCGGGGTAAGGGTGACCTGGCACGGTGGTAGGGCATAGTATGGCCCCCCCACTGGTGGGCACCTGATGCCTTACTCAAGTTCTGAAGGACTAAGTCCCCTTTGGTAGCGCCCCCAGTGCTGGCAAAGGGGAGGCCTTAATGTTGAGGAGGTTATCGAGGGTATACCGAGACCGTCTCTGTTGTTAATGAGTTTGAGTTGCAACGGTTGATACTGGACCTGAATCGCAATAGGCGATGTCACCCCCTCACCTAATTCTAATTGTTGTGATTGGATTAATAAAGGGTGTGGTCATATTTCAATCCAAGTATTGATGTCCTTTCTCCTTTCTTGGGGTGCGCTGACAATAAAGGAGTGCTGGGGAATATTCCCTGGTGAAGCAACCAGTTTTTTAACTACAGTACAAAAGAACCCCTTTGAAAGAGTTCATACTAAAAGCCCCTTAAACACCCTCTAATAAGTCTTGGATCATTAGTGGACTAAGGGGGCATATTATCTGGTGATTAGGAACTAGTTTTTTTTCTACAATTCAGGTACCTAAGAATTGGGGTTCACTCTGACACCACACTGCATCTCCTGACACAGCTATTCCTGAATCAGGAATGTCTTGTTTGTTTGTTTGTTTGTTTGGCCCAACATACATCCTTGCAAGGGTAGATGGAGAGACCTCTTGTTGTAAGAGCAGTAGTCCACAAAGATTACAAGTGGGGAAACCAAGTCATATCTGTATTTGTAGGTGCAGTGAGGTATCAGCATGAATACCAGTTCTCAGTTTGGATATTAACAGTACTGAGATTTTATTCTTTCCTTTTGGGACCACTGTCTAAACTGCAACAATTTGTTTCTCCCAAGCAAACTAAATCACAGATAACCTTCAGTCTTGATGACAAACTGCCCAGAGCAGTGAATTAATAGTTAATTTTACAAACTTGAAGAAATAAAATTTTACCTCAGTGCACTTAACGGAGCATCATCAAACATTTCGGTCTGCATACTGACGATAAATTCAGGATGACTGGTCTTGGGTTAAAATCAAATATACTTAAATTGGGTTTTTATCTTCTTTTGAATACCATGACCAGCAGTAGAGCCGCTCAAACATTTAGGATGACCATCTTAGTATTGTAGATCATGCCTTTTTATATCATAGTCTATCTAATAATCTCATAATGTAATATATAGTTTCCAAGTCTGTCTGTTAAATGGGTATTAAAGGAATTTTTTTAGACAAATAATTCAAAAACTTCTAACTGTGCTCCAGGGAAATGTGTGCACTGTGGTATGAATTCTGTTCAGTTAAATAGGGTGGCTGTAGCTTGTTCAGTTTAATATAAACAAATGCCCACCTTCAATGCCCCCCCCCCCCCCAACTGGTGGAATTGTCAAGTTCCAGAAGTGTATACTCAGAAAATGATTACATTTACTGGACTGTGACAGTAGCTCACCCTCACAGAGTGTCATTCTAGAAAACATCTATCAAAATCACAGCAGTGAGAACAACTTGCCCTTTGTCTTTCTGGGTTTTTAAAAGATCACAGGATGAACATACTGTATACGTTGCAACTAAATCAAGTATTGCTTATAGCTTCTTCCCCTCTTCCCGCGGTCCATCTTCTGATGGATTTTATTATTGCTGAGCATGCAGTAAACAGTATAAAAGAGCCACTTGGAATGACATTCTTTGTCATGTTGTCAAAATGGGATGGTGTATGAGGAGGAATAATTACAGTGCTGCGACAGTCTCATACAGATGTTTATGAAATACATACCTATTTTCATAACTAGGAAAAGCATGACAGAATTGTTTGAGAAGCATAGCATAAGCCTGCCTATAGGTATGTTAAATGCAGTCAAAAGCTTTGTACATCATTGAACAGTTGGTCAGCCAGCACATACAGAAGTTCGCAGATGACCTTTATGGCATGATGTGATTTTTCTCACTTTCATGTTGACTACATTTAAAAAAAACCAAAAAAATAAAATAATCCTCTCACACTATGTATTTATTTATTTTTATTTTAAACTTATTTATTTACTTTAAATTTCTATCCTGTCCTTCTCCTAAGACTCAGGGTGGCTTATTAAAAAAACAAAATACTATAAAAATCCCTTTTAAAAAAACCCAACAACCATCCACATTCCTAAACTTGCCCACCCCATCCCCTATCCCTGCTTGCCAAACACTTTGCCAAAAAGGAATGTTTTATGCTGTCTCCGGAATATGATCAGGCTCGGGATTGGATGAACCTCTGGGAGAGGGAATTCTACAATACTGGGGCTGCAACTGAGAACACTTCTCTGTGGACCCTTGTCATATGAACAAGGTTAGCAGGTGATACTCACAAGAGAGTGCTCCTGGCCGATCGCAGTGGAGCATGGCAAGAAAGGAGGTCTTTCAGATATGCAGGGCCCAGGCTGTTTAGGTCAAAGGTCAAAAACAGCTTTAAATGTCAAAACAGCCTCTCTGCATGCTCTAGCAGAGTTGGTATTGGGCGTGGTATTGCGGTCCACAAAGACAGTAGTTTTGAGGAATTTCAAAATCCACGCAGATGCTGATCTTAGGGGTGTGGAGCATGGTTCATGACCACCATGGCAACCATGGGCCTGTCCCAGATGGTTAGTGGCCTGATGCATCAGGGAGGACATACCTTAGACCTTGTATCTTGAGACAGGGGGTCCGTTCGTGGGGGAGATTTTAGTTGTGCCCTTGTTATTGATGGACATTTGTAGAGAAGGAGCCCATGCATGGGATTCTCTTATGTCACTGTGGTATAAGATTGGTTTGTGATGCAAACTGGCCAACAGAAATGTCAACCAAATATCCTCATTCTGTGCTGGGACCATCCCAACATATCTCCCCCACTTGTTTCTGGGAAGTCAGAAGTATCTGTTTAGGAAAGAGTCAATAGAGATTCTCTTATGTCATCTGTCTCAGTGCTGCAGGATGTGATTGTGATGATAATTGGCCAGCCTGGATGTGTTTAAACTAGGTCTCCTGACTGCTGGGATGCTATCTCAGAAGTCCCAGTTATGTTGCTTATGCCCGCCTCAGGGCCGCCCCCTATGCCCACCTCGAAGCCACTACCAATTGGTCCTGTAAAGCTAGAAGCTTGCAGTAATGTGTTTGGCCATTGAATGTGTCTGTCAGTCTTTGGGGTTGCTCCACATCCTTCCTCCTACAGTCTCTCTCCCCCTGCCATGCAGGGTGCCTGCCTCTGACTGGCACTGAATATGCTGATATTCATCTGAATAATGATCTTCACAGGGACAACATCAATTGCTTATATAATTGGGTCCCTTTATCAAAATCTCCTGTACATTTGCTGAAATGGCAGGAAAGGTATTTGATACATTCTTGCCAAATATCCTGTAAACAGAATGGAATATCAAAATGTTACAGCTGGAAATGTATTTTCAGGTTAATGTCTTATACCCTTGGGACCCTTTATCCACTCTTTCTGAAAATTGGCAGAAGTATTAAGCATATGGAGGGACGTAATATGCACAAGTTTCATGAACATTGGATGGAAGATCAAGAAGGTGTAGCCATGAATGTATATGGAGCTTTTCTTAAAATCACAACATTTAATTGCTTCTGAAATCGGTTCCCTTTATCTAATCATTTCAAATTTGGTACATGTAGTGCCCCTATCGGGGGTACAATCTCCCCAAATTCCATCAAAATTGAAGAAGAAACAAAAATGTTATAGCCAGAAATATATATTTCAGTTTTCTCCCTTTATTTCAAAAACCAAATGTCATTGGTCAGGCTTAGCCATGGTGTATCACAGGTGGAGACAGACCAGATTAACCAGGCCATCCACCACCCAGAACCGCTCCACAGGACAAGACTTTACAGGTGGTATGATTTCATGCAATCACAACCATCACACTGCAGGGCCAGCACGAGGAACTTAGCACATGAGCATTCCCTTCTGCAAAAATGTTGGGTGGCTGGGACACTCTGAGTTCCTGCCCCTGCCCCATCTCCTTCCTCTGGCCTGACCGAAAGCCTGCCCCTGGCCATGACATGACCTCACACAATGGGCAACAGTGCCTGACTGCTCAAGACCCTGCAGTGGTGCTCCCATCAAGGTGGGGCAAGCACAGCCCCTTCACACAAGTTGCCCCACCTTGGGAAGCCTTACCCCAGTTGGGGTAAGGCTGTTTCATTATGTATCCTCAGAAAATTCTGAGGATGTGTTGTGTAGCAGCCAGATGCTCCCCCACTCCCCAGGGAACATCTGTTGGATGCCAGCCACACAATACCCTGCATCGTATGGCACAACTGCCCAAGGAAGGGTTAAGAGTATCCAAGGTGTGGTAGCCTCCCCTGCCTGTCTTGTCTAACTGCACCCTAAGTCATCAAGAGAGTAGCCATCAACATCTGTGGATAAATCCCCCAGAGAGTTCTGGAAACCAATTGGATTCATTAGTCTCCAGAGTAGACCAACCTAATTGGTCCACTGTCCTGACAGGACCAGTATCTCCCCATACTGTTCCTTGCTATTTCTTGTTTCTGAGCCGTGCTTTGCACATCAAAGCAAAAAATTTATCAGTTCTGCATAATGAAAATTTACAAAATGCTTTTGAAAAGGATGCTATTACTACTTTTATTAAATGTTCAGTATTTAAGATAGTTATTTTTGACTCTACCAAATGTTTGTTTCCATTTAGAGTGAGAGGAAGGAATGCTGACTACAGCCAAATTCCTCTCTTCCTTGTTTTTAACCTTGCATTTTAAAATAAATTTGAATAGTTTTCTCTATAAAATGTAATCAAGGCAGACATATGTGGAAGTTCTTTACCAAGAAATCAAAGAAGTTGCATTTCTGAAATGTGGTTGAGTTAACTTCCATCAGAAGTTTAATTTTAATTTTCAGGAATGATTGACTGAATTCAAGATGCTATTTCCAATTTTGTAGAAATTGAGTCAAATTGCAAGGAACCAATCATACCTTTCTCTCTGATGGAATCTGGCTGTGCTAGTAGAGGTTTGGAATATACGGAGAGCTGAAGCATTTCTTTCTAATATGATCCCTGTTTGCCTGCAGTAGTTGCTGAAACCCCGTAGAGAGCATGTTGCTCCATTACGGACTGAAAGTTTTAATGCTTGTGAGAGAGAGTAAGCTACTTTTAAACATACAACTATTTGGAAAACCATCCCTGCGGTCTCTCTTGGGCAAGGCTTTAGAAAACTTAATGATATCAATTCCAATGATATTTTAGTCTTTGACTTGATTGTCAGTTACAGGTATAGAACATGGAAAGTTCTGGTCATGAAGACAGTCTGATCCTGCTCATTGTTATCAAATGTCTTGCTGACTAGATTTACTTCAAATTTGACTGGTTCTGTAGATAACATCATATTGTAAAACTCAAGCCATTTCTGAAGACTACATTTGCTGTGTTATAGCTTAGTGTAAAAACAACCGAGACAATAGTCCACACCAGGTGGGTATTTAGTGTTCACTGACCATTTATTAGGTGTCCGCCAGATGTTAGCCCCAACCCACCAAGGGGCCACCACCCATCTGCAACGTATGACATAGTCCAGGGACATAGTGGGCCCATCGTGCAGGTGACTCCGATCTAATGTTCACCCATGTGGCCATGCAAATTAAGTTGTATGCAGCCTCCTCAAATCCAGTTCCACAAGCATCATAGGGTGTTTTTACACACACACTTCTCCTGGATGTTTGCTGTTACATCCTGAACTTTCTGTGTGTCTAAATCACTCACCGAGATCTTAAACATCCGGATCTTTGAACTTCTGCGTAGAACTTCTCCCAGAACCTTTGTGTGTAAAAGGTTCTCCTGGTAAACTACTTTGCTCCAGGCAGCTGTGGCCACTTGGTTTCCATGGCAGCCTGTCAATTCTACAGTTTTGGCTATTTTAGGTTGCCTCAGGGTGCTGTGTGAGTGAGTGAGTGAGTGAGTGAGAATGCATCCAGGAACTGCCACGGGACAGTGTGTGTGGGAGAAAAATGAATCCGGAACTTACATGTGGACTTGTAAACCCAGAAGATTGAAAAATCCGGAACTTGTACTAAAATTATGTCAACTTATTTGGACCAATAAAAAAACCCAAATTCAAAAGAAATCCCTGCATGGACCAAAACAAATGGGCAGTGACAGCCCTAGCCTGAGGGTGCCTGGGGCAGTGTCCTCCCCCACTTCCCCCCATCCCCGGTGCCACTGACAGTAGTGCTCACTGCTCACTGAGTGCTACTGTCAGTGGCACCGGGGACGGCATGGGGGAGAGTGGGGTCAGGGCATGCCGCTCTGACTGAACGCTCGCTGCCTCTCTGTTCTGCCAGCGGCTGATATTGACATCGGAGCACCACGCTGCTTGGTTTGCACTTGCAGTCAGCAGCGCGGCGCTCTGATGCCAATTTCAGCCGCCGGCAGAGACAGAGAGACAGAGAGCGCTCAGTCAGTGAGTGCTAGCTGCCTGTACTCCTGGGACTCCAGAGTCTGGAGTCCCAGAAGGGACAAACTTACTGTGAATGCGAGCCAGGTGGCTCAGCGTTCAGACCAAGCGCTAGGGAAATGAAATTTTCCTGAGCGGCAGCTTTGCATTGAGTCCTCTGGGCTCAATGCAAAGCCTCACCTGGGCGTTCAATGGAGGCACTCGGTGGTGGGATGTGCTGCAGCGCGCAGGCTTGAACTGTGTTGAGCATGCGCTCCGCAGCATATCTCCCCGCCGAGCGCCTCCATTGAACAGTGAAGAGAACTAACTGCCGGTGCAAGCAGCCAGTCCCCAACATGACAACCGTGAGTAAATGCATGCAGGGGGTGTCACGGAGCAGGGTGGGCTGGTATGGATGGGGGAGGGTGTGCGAGACTGGGGAATGGGGGGAGGTTGGGTATGCACCCACCCTCCCCCCCATTCCCCAGTCAAGCACTCCCTTCCCCCCCTTTCATGATCCCAGACCCCCAGCCTGGGGAGACACTGGGGAAGAGGGGGTGAGCAGCGGGGGGACTCGGGGAGGAGAGGCTTGGGGGCTGGGATGGAAGGGGGGAGGGTATGCGAGACTAGGGAATGGGGGGACAGTGGGTGTGCACCTACCTTCCCCCCCAATTCCCCAGTCTCGCACACCCTCCCCCCCTTCCATCCCAGGCCTCCAGCCTGGGGAGACACTGGGGAAGGGGGGTGAGCGAACATGGGGGGGAGAGGCTGGGGGTCTGGGATGGAAGGGGGGAGGGTATGCGAGACTGGGGAATGGGGGGAGGGTGGGTGTGCACCCACCCTCCCCCCCATTCCCCAGTCAAGCACTCCCTTCCCCCCCTTTCATGATCCCAGACCCCCAGCCTGGGGAGACACTGGGGAAGAGGGGGTGAGCAGCGGGGGGACTCGGGGAGGAGAGGCTTGGGGGCTGGGATGGAAGGGGGGGAGGGTGTGCGAGACTGGGGAATAGGGGGATTTAGGGCAGGTGGGGGATTTGGGGGGGAGGGTGTTGTGGGGACACACAGACGGGGGATTTTGGGGGGAGGGTGTCGCTCTGTGTTTTCATGATCACAAAATGGCGTCTTTACTCATGCTTGGGAGGCATGAAGGAAAGCAGCATCAATGCATCAATGAATGCATTGCTGCTTTCCTTCTCCTCTCCCAACATGAGTAGAGAGGCAATTTTGTAAATTTATGGTTCCACTGGTCATGGCTACTCTTTTTTTTTTTTTTTTAATGGTTCCTTCACTGTTTCACTACTGCTTCCTGCTGTTGCTGGAAAGTAGTTTGTGTGGACAGGCATTTGGCTGCCGGGGATAAGGTGTGGCTGCTGGGAATTATGCTGGTTGGACTGGGGCCTGCTCTGGTGGGAATGCAGCCCTGAAAGGGCTGTTTTAAACTGTTTTTTAAAAAGGAATCTTTGTTCTTGAACAGGCAGTTTGTTGGTGAAGATACTAGGGATGCTGGTCTCGACGTGTCTGATTTGGTGGCAATGCATCCCTGATACTCGCCAGTTTTTTTTTAAAAGGCCTGTATGCTTGCACAGGTGTTTGGCTGCTGGGGATGCCTTTCGGGGTTTGTGGGAATGGTTTGGTTTGTTTGTGTGGTTTTCTGGTTTTGTTATATGGGTTTTGTTCACTTGATGATGTGAAGTGTTAAATTCTAATCCACACACCCCCCAACACACACGCAGCAGAGGGTGAGGGGGAATTAGTATTTAATGCCCCATGATTCAATTGAGGTTTTGAAATCATGAGATGTAACGGTTAGTCTGGTGATCTTATGGGTGTTTAAAATCCTAGAAATGTGATGTTTGTGATAAAATTGAGGTTTTGAAATTGTGAGAGCTAACTGTTAGTCTGGTGATCTGCCTGCTTTTAAACCTGGCCGAGGAGGTGAATATAACCTGCCTAACTGAAATTGCTGGATTAAGTAATGTAACATCCATCTAATGTTAACCCTGGGAACTCCTTACTTCTGGCTGGGTTATGCCCTAGCTCCGCCTACCGTATCCCTGACTCTGCCTACCATATCCCTGGCTCCGCCACTAAGCTAGGCTCCGCCCTTAGGCCCATCGGTCCCTCCAACATCAAAACCCAGCAGTCGCCCCTGGAAATGTGTGGTCTGAATTTACCTGACATACAACTGTACTACAGAGAAGCAGTACTGAACACGCTACCCAATTGGTATAATAATGAAAAAGACCCTTCCTGGATGAATATAGAAACACACATACTACATATAGATAATTTCAAACACTATTTGACTGATAAAAGGAAAATTGATAGAAAAATATGGAACAAACACCCATTTACAGGGGTAGTAATGAAAGAATGGGAAACTGTGTTAAAAAAACAAAGGGAAAAAGAGAAGTCTCACCTTACACAGATGTCTGTAGGTATCATCCAGTTACCCTAACGTGGGCCCCCAATCTGTAGAAAAAATTAAAACAAAAAGGGATTAAAAGAGCAGGTCTCCTGTTCTCAAAGGGCAAATTTATAACATTACAGAAATGTGAGGAAATAGTGCAGAACAGAGTTGATGTTTTCCAATATTTTCAGTTGAAAAGTCTATTTGCAGATAATGAGAAGATTGAACATTTCAGCAGAGACCCCGATGACCTTGAAAACACAGTATTTGAATATACAGTGAACAAAGTCATACTATCCAGAATCTACCAGGAACTGCAAAAAAAATTGGTTCAAGCAGGAAAGTAAATTCATAGGTAAATGGGACAAAGAATTAAACAAAACCATAGACGGAAAGCTAAAGAGAAAAATTTGGACCCCTATGCACTCGTGTGCATCATTGCTACAATTTAGGGAAATTCAAATAAAGCTGGTATTGAGATATTGGGTATTTTCAGATGTTACGAGATCACGCTCAACCATAGTGAACCACGCTCAACCCCGCGGCGGGGCCAAAGAGCCGTGAACGTCTGTTCGGCACGCACCAGATGTTCATCACGCTCAATACTAGCTAGGGGTGCTGCTGGTGTACCGGGCCCCTTCCTGCCCAGCGGCATCCCTTGCCACTCTAGCGGAGTTGGCCTTGGAGGTGGTGTTGGGCTCCCCCAGGGCCGTGGTTCTGGGGGACTTCAACGTCCACGCCGATGCCGGCCTTGTTGGGGCGGAGCGAGAGTTCATGGCCGCCATGGCAACTATGAATTTGTCCCAGGAAGTGATCTGCCAGACCCACGTGGGGGGACATACCCTCGACCTGATCTTCGGCTCTGGCCTTGAGGCGGGGGGTCCGGTTGTGGGGGAGGTGACAGCAGTGCCCTTGTCGTGGACGGACCATTATCTCCTTCAGGCCAGTCTTTTAGCGCGCCCCCTCCAGAAGGGGAAGGGACCAGTTAGGATGGTCCGCCCTCGGAGGCTGATGGAACCCCAGCGGTTCCAGGAGGTCCTGAGGGA
>QEPC01011363.1:1450565-1481883 GCA_003113815.1 Sphenodon punctatus
GGCCCGGTGGTCCACCACCCCCTGCAGGTGCAGGGAGTAGTATCCGTGCCGGTTCACATACTCCAGGACCTCCCCGGAGGCCGGGCGCAGGATCTCGATGTTGGTGCCATCCATGGCTCCGATGCAGTTGGGGAAGCCCCCGGCCGCGAAACCCGCCATCACGGCACCCTGGTCCAAGAGCTGTATGGTTCTGTCGAGGAGCACGCCCTCCACCGCCTCGCACACATCCCGCAGGATGCAGGCGACCATGCTGAGCCCCACCCCGAAGTGCTGGGACACGGACCGGCACGAGTTGGGCGTTGCAAGGGCCCATACCCCAATGGCCACCTGCTGGACCATGGGGATGAGCTCCCGCATGGAGGTGTGCTGCCGCTCCAGCCAGGGTGTGAAGAGCTCTGCTAGGCACAGCAGGGTAGCCTTGCCAATCCGAAAGTGGGCCCTCCACTCGGCCTCCTCCCAGTGGGCCAGGGCCCAATCCCACCATGCCTGTGGGCGCTCTGAGACCCATAGGCTGCGTGCTATGAGCATAGAGAGCAGGGCAGCCCGCCGGAGGGTCTCCGTCACCCAGGTGTCAACCATGAGGAGGGTATTCTCTGTGGCTGCACCGTAACTGTGGAACTCCCTCCCATTGAAGGTCCACTTGGCCACTGTCATCCCCTCTTTCCGCAGACAGTGTAAGACCTGACTGTTCGACTGGACCTTTACCGAGGGAGATGGGTTGGGTTAGTGTGGGTATGGGTTGTTTGTTTTGGGATTTTACATTGTTTTTCATTGTAGCTTTATTGCTATGTTCTTTAATATGTTTTAAAATGGTGTTAGCCGCCCCGAGATGCCTGAGGCAGGATGGGGCGGCATATAAATTTTAATATAAATAAAATAAAATATATATTTTAGCTGCTAGAGTGAACAGTTGTGCATAATTGTGCATATTACTATTTATAACTATTATTTCCCAAGAAATTTCCCCAATAATTGGAGATATGGCAGGCATAGAATTGACTATTCTACAACCCCTGGAATACTCTATACCATATTAGACTAAACCTGCCAATGATAATGCACTTTCAAGCTCTCTCTTGCCACAAAATGGCAAAATGAAAATATTAGGAGAAGGGACTCTTTACCTTACCCAAACGAATAGAAAAACCAACCTGCCAAGTAGCTCCCTTTCTCCCCACCTTTTAACTTAGAAAAGCAGTGATTTCTTCAAGAAAACTCATTTTTTTTCCATTAAAGCAAGGACTTCTATATACAGTGCTTTTGTGATAATCCTTTTGAGTGGCTCCTTATTCATATTAAGGCTATATAGCAATAACCAGTACAGAAACAGGAACAAAATCAATGAAAATTAAATCTAGTTTCATTGCTACTAACACCAAAACTACTGCTCAAAAACAAAAACATACCACTGAGTTTGACAAGACTATTACAAATTACTCATGAAAAGTCCAACTTTTCATGTGACTGAAGCTAGAATTTCATACTAACACTTCCCATGACAAAGATTTACAACAAAGGGTACAAACAAGACAGTAACCCACTGTAGCCCACAAGTCACCTGCTCATCAGTTCGGTGACCACCAGATGTTCACCCACACCCACTATGGGGTGGGCAGGCGACTACTATTAGACGCATCACCCAGAGAAGGTTGGTGACGTGGCATGGGATAATAGGGATGGGCGAATGCGGTTCGGATGTTCGGAGTTTGGACCGAACTCGGTCTGTTTGGATGTCTGAACCGAACATCTGAATCGAACTGTCGAATGACCGCACAGTTCAGTCATGTTCGGATGAGTTTGAATGAGTTTGTGGGTGGGGAAAACGTCTTTTCAGGGCCAAAAATTCAGTTTTAGTTTTGTTTCTGTTTCGGTATCAATAGCGCTATTTTTGAATGTTCAACCACTTTTGAATGTTCGGCTGAACTGAACCATCGAACCCGAACTCGGGTTCAAACCGAACGACCGAACATCCGAACATCCGAACCGCGTTCTGTTCACCCAGCCCTACAGGATAAGGCTCCCCCAAATAGACTAATATGAGATAATGTGTGACCTCCCATCTGTTAGGCTCTGCCATGAGGCAAGGTAGAAGGATTGGACCTGGAGGAGCCTGTTTGGTGGCCTGGGTGAATGCACTTCTCCAAACCCCCTGATCAGGTGCTTGGTGGCTGGGTGAGTGTGCTTCTTCAGGGGCCCTGATCAGTTGTTTGGTGGCCCAGGTGAGCATGCTTCCCCAGCCCCCTCCACCCAATTCTTCTATATGTGTTAGTTATTCCAGAATAATCAACATGCTTGAACCATGCTTCACCTGATTGGTACAAATTGACTATTTAATCACGCTGATTGTGAGAACAACAGAGTTGTTTAAGTAAGTGTGAGAAAAGGTTTTTCTGGGGTTCATAGTCTGAAAGAGCTGATCTTGATCGTAAATTTGTTACATTTGTTAGGAGGCAGGGTTGAAATTTTATTGATAAATTGTGTTGTTGTTTTCTGCAACTCCACTAGGTTTCTGAGTTCAAAATTGTTTAGGCATTAATCATGTGTAATTAGTTCCTATATTTAGATTTATTAGATTTCTATAAATCAAAATATTTTTAACAACATTCAAGGATTCCAAAGAACTTTATCATGGAAGGTAATGTATCTGTCATTTTAATAGGTTAAAAAAAGATGGACACAATTAATTATTTTAGATGGGTGGTCTAAAAGGAGTGACTTTATTTATCAAGGTTTTTAAACACATGCTTAACTTCAAGAAAGCATAGTCAACAAGATTGCTTATGGACTTACATTGTGATCCTGAAGCTGTAAGCACAAATAGTAGCATTTTATGCTATTGCGATTCCTGTTTATGCTGATGGAATTCACTTTGGCACAAAAGGATAGTGCTGACACGGAATGGCTTCATAAGCACTTCCTTAGTTTGGTATGTTTTTAAGTGCCCTCCTGAGCCAAAATTCTGGATCATCAAGTACTGAAAAAAAGATTTGTGAATGAGTATTTCTTGAAATTCAGAAAGTTCTAGGGGTGTGCACCAAGGACCCATGTCGATTTTTGTTTTCATTTTTGTTATTAACGAAATGTCATTTTTCATTATCGTTGTCATTATCAGTATCGATATTGAGCGATCACAAAGATTTCGTTTCTGGTATCATTTCCTTTGTGGGCTGCCACCAGTGGTGGAAGTGCCAGCAGTCACCTGCTCCAGACTTTTCAGAAGTTGAACTCCTTCCTAGGGCTGATGCGGCAGCAGCTTTTACCGCGCCGCGATTCCGTTCCGCCATTTCGGAACTGCCCGCGCCACACTGCGACTTTTCTGCGGATATTCCGCTAATTCCGCCGGAATTCTGCAAATCGCGGAATTGCGGAAAAATCGTGGAAAAATTGCGGAAATCGCGGAAAACCGCTATTCCGCTATTTTTTGGCGCTGGCGGAATTTCGGAAATCGCGAAAATGTCATGTTTCCACGATTCCACTAAATTGCGGAATTAAATAAGCGGAACCGCGGAATGAAACCGCGGAATGAAAGCCTCTGCCATGCCGTTCCACTAATTGCGGAAACACTGTTTCCGCCGGAAATAGCTACCGCTGCGATATTCCGCTACAGCCCTACTCCTTCCTCCCTTTCTCATTATAATGCAGTAGCAATAAGTGCACAATAACAATATGAAAAATTACTAATAAGTATGTCTAAACTACACCTAATAACCTATACACAACTAATATAGCAATATATAATATTGATAGGGGGAGACATATCTATCTAATCTCTATATTAATTAATATGTATGTCTAACTTAAACCTAATAACCTATACTATTTGATCCCAAGTATCTATATCAATAAACTTCTATCTGCTTATGTATTATATCTAGGTACCTCTCTCTCCTAGTCCTATCCTATAATGCTAATGTAAATAATAATTAAATATCTAGTATCGACTAATATCTAATCTAATATAATCTATCTATCTATAATATGGACAGGGGGAGACAGATAGCGGAAGGGGAAAGGGAAAGGGAAAAAAAACTACCAAAAATCCATAGTAACATGTGCAGGGCAAGACAGAAACGGGTGTGATAATGGGAACCCACACATCTCTGACCTATATGAACTGGGGTGGCCACTAGGTCTGTGCACCTGGGACTCATTTTGTTTTTTGTTTTTTCATTATTAAAAACTGTTGTTTTCATTATTAACAAAATTTTGTTCGTTATCGGTATCAGTATCGATTTTGAGTGATATTGAAGAAATTTTTTTTATTGTTTCCATTGTGGGTTGCCACCAGTGGCAGAAGTGCCAGCAAACACCTGCCCCAGATTTCTCAGAAGTTGAACTCCTTCCTCCCTTTCTTAATTTAATGCAGTAGTAATAAGTGCATAATGACAATATGAAAAATGACTAATATGTATGTCTAACCAACACCTAATAACCTATACACAACTAAAGGTATTTTCAGATGTGACGGGGTTCAATTCGCCCTGTCACGGAAACACCCTACCGATTCCCCACCGGGGCCAACACATAACAGCCAACGGACGTGTTGATCGATCCTGGCGGGGAATCGGGGGGGGGGGCAGGGCTGCGCGGCCCAACATGTGGCTGTACAGGCCTGACCCCCATGCTCAACCACGGGGAATTCCCCGTCTGTTCAGTGTTACACCGGGTGGTCACCCCCGTGAATCATGGGGGGGAAATCACATTCAACACGCAAATGGATATGGTCTGGGCAGGACCTCTGTTTGCATGTTGAATGTGATTCCCCCCCATGATTCACGGGGGCGAACATCTGGCGGGGAGCTTCCGTTCCCCCCAACAGACGTTACGGGATCACGTTCACCATGTGGGGATTCACCGTGGTTGAGTGTGATCTCGTAATGTCTGAAAATACCCTAATATATCAATATATAATATTGATAGGGGGAGACATATCTATCTAATCTCTATATTATCTATATCTGTAATCTCTATCTATCTATCTGTACAGGGGGAGACAGACAGGGGAAGGGAAAATAAAGGGTATAAGGAAAGGTAAGATATAACACTGAGGCCTGGGGAAGATTTTTAATGCAAGCACCACTAGAGTTCTGTAAATGCAACCTGACACAACAAAAGCTAACACAGAAAAAGAGTCAAACAGTCTGGCCCTGCAACATAAAGGGTTGCAGTGCACTCCCCAGAGCCTCCATGATTGGTTCTGAAAGGCAGGAGGCATTGAGCTATCACAAGGTGCCATGCAAGTCTAGGACCTGCTTACACTGATCATTGGCCAGCGATTAAATCCATCAGGTCCTTCCCCTCCCATCACAGGCCTAGTTCAAGAGTTCAACACTGTTTCTGACTCCGAGATGTCTGCTCCCTCCTCCCCTCTTCACATTTCCCTTGAAAAAACATCTGCCAAGCAATAACAAAATCAATAATGACTTTCATTATCGTTATTGATTTTGTTATTATTTATTTTCATTCTCGTTATTGAAAATGAAGAATTTTGTTATAATGAAAATGAAGATTTTTGTTATCATTATCAATATAATGAAAATGAAGTGCACACCCCTAGTTCCTATAAAAAGGACCACTACTTCCTCTTCATCTCCTCCCTATCATTAGTTCTATGAAATTTGAAAAAAAAAAAATCAGTGCCCTGGTTGGTGAGAGCTTAATTGCAAGGCTTATAAAATAATTTTCATGATGGAAAGTAATGATCTAAAGTCAAAAAAAGAACTCCTATTACTAGTTAGTGACCATGTAAGCAGAGCTTCCATCTTGTGGCTAACAAGGTAATGACCCACTTTCTGATGCTGTGAGAGTATCCTAGAATTATGTTTGTAGCAGTTGTCAACTATTCCTTACGTGGCACAGAACTCTTTGAAAGAAACAGCCAATTTGATCCTGTATATTAAGTGTCTCAAGCCTCTTATCTTAACCAGATTAAATTCTAATTTCTCCTACCTTCCCCACCCCAAAAAATCTTTATATCTAATGACAATAATGTCAATAATGTGTAGGAAAAGCAATATCAAAAACTAATTTTGTATTTCAGTTACTTTCTGAAGCAGAGTTGTGTTTTGTAATATGAATAATTGGTTTGAACCATTAAATTGATGTGACAGGAATAATTGTAAGGCAATTAAATGCAGTAAAGATTTCAGCTTGTGGGAAATATTTATTAATAAAATCAAGTTTCATGTTCATTGAGCTCTAAAACATTGTCACTGATCCACAAATCACTTACTCCAGAGTAGTGCTATTGAAACCCTCAAGGCTGTTCCAGAGTAACCGGTCTGTGGTCGCAGTCTACCCTCTCTTTGAGTCTTTACAAGTACCTATATGTTGATTATCTTTTCCTCTTGAAAGAAATAGCATTCTTGGCAACAGGGAAGAAAAGCTACCAGTTGTCTTTCTGTTGCTTTGCATTTTAGATCATTGTCCTTAAAAAGCATCTCTGTCTCGATGCCATGGACAGTATATTGCATATCTAGTGTAATTGAGGGAGTCTGGTAGACTAATCACAGAAATATATGATCTGTGGAAGAAAGGAGGAGTATTTTGCAGAAGATAGCTATTTGTTTTGGTTTTATAGAATTCCCCCACCCCTAAATGCCAGGATAGTATGGGTAAAAACATGTTCAGCTATTTTAAGTGTCTCTTCTATTTGCTTTTTACTGAAGTGACCATTTGACCAAGCTAGCTGGCAGCTGTTTCTCCAATTTAGCTTGCTATTACTGTACATGCAAGAGACAGAACTTTAGTTGCCCATTATTATTATTGTTTGTTTATTTGCTCTCACTTCAGTCAATGAGAAATTCTACCTTACTTACAGGCAATGAAGGCTGGTTTTAGTGTTGATAATGACTGTGTGCATTTATTCTGATTGCCAGATGGCTGCTTCACTTACCGCTAATACCTCTATTCAGTCTTACCATCTCTCCATCACCATCACGTTAACTATGTACTATTATTGCTTTTAATACCAAGTGTATGTATAAATTGATGATTCAATACCATTAACATACATCATAAACCACTCAACGTAAAGACACTAAGGGTATTTTCAGACGTTACGTGGGCCGTTGTCCCCGTACCGGCACCACCGGCTTCGTTCCCCGCCGGGGTCACCCCGTAATGGCACAACAGACGTGCTGGGGGGATCCCGGAGGGGAAAGTGGGAGGGGCCGGGGCTGCGCGGTGCAATGTGCGGCCACACGGCCCCGCCCCTCCACGCACCCCACCGCCCGCCCTCCGAGGAGACGGGCGGGCGGCAGGGCCAATGCGGCCGCCACGGCCGGCCGAACGTGCCATGGCCAGACGTTACTTTTCCTTGGTCATGGCCCGGGGTCCGTTTGACCACGCTTCCCAGGACCTTCCCCCGGCTAGCCCAGGAAGCGTGGTTCAAACGAACCCCATGTGGGGATTGACCGTGGCCAACATCTGGCGCGCCGCGAACAGACGTACGGGACATGGTGACCACAGGTGGGTATTCACCGTGGTTCACTGTGTTCACGTAACGTCTGAAATCACCCTAAGTTACCATAAGTATATAGTATTAAGGAAGGCATAAAAACTAATGTAAGTGGACTTTTTTTTTAAAAAAAAAAAAAAAGCAAAGCCGCTTCCATCTTAAAAATATCTATGTAGCGTTATCCTCTTAAATTCATACTCGACCTTTGTTGCCCATTTTACTGGACCTATGTACCTTATTGGACTTCTGTTGCTAATATTATGAGGAAGTCTTCTTCCATTAACAGCAATGTAACAGGGAGTGAGGAGTCCTTGCAGCCTCCACACCCCAATGACCCAGAACCACTTGGGAACTTCGCTTGTAAATTTCCTTTATTTACATGGCAACCTTACTTTCTCTACACTTTATTTACAGTGATCAGTACCCATCACCAACCACTACATATGATCAAAAATACATATTCTCTGGGTACCTACTCACATGGGATCCCTGCCCAAGCACAGTCCTTCCTAGAGCCAGTTATTTCCAGGAACAGACCTTGCGTGCTGGCTGGCTCAGCCTTTGAGGCAGAACCCTCTCTGACTCTTCCCTCTGCCTGCTGGTCTCTCTCCCTAAACCTCTTTTGAGGCTGAGCCCTCCCTGTCTCCTTCCTCCCTGGTCATCTCCCCAATCAGACTGAGAGTCTCCCCTTTTCAGTCTCTAGGGCTGGTTTGGCCATACCCAGCCCAGCTGACTATACTCAGACACTCAGGGTAATTTTAGACATGACGGGCCTGGAGGCCTGCCATGCTCAATCATGGACCGGGATCCATTTCAGATCCCAGTCAGGAATCAGGCCAGCCGTCCTTTAGACGTGCCGCTCTGATTCCGGAGGGGAATCAGGGAAAGGGCTGAACAGTGCGACGTGCAGCCGCACAGCCCCGCCCCCCACGCTTCCCCGGCCGACCGGCTTCCAGGAAATGGGCGGGCACAGCAGGCAATCCGACCGCTGTGCCGATCCCATCCCGTGGTTGGGACCATGATCCAGCCGGGCTGCAGGTAACAGACATTACCTGCGGCCCATCCCGGATCGTGGCTAATCCAACAACGGTTGGGGCCTGATCCCACCACGATTCTGAACCTCCGGGTGACCGGAGGTCCAGAATCGTGGTCAATTTGATTCCTGCCAGGTATTCACCATGGTGAACATCTGGAGGGGGGTAAATAGACATTATGGGGCAAACGGCCACCACAGGGGGTTCACTGTGGCTGACCATGGTCCCGTAACGTCTAAAAATACCCTCTGTCTCTGGAGGCTTATACACCTGTGCTATGCTTAGGTGCTGTCTCTAGCACCGGTGCCTGCACCTCTCTTAGCGTCCACTGTGGTGATGTCCTCCTTTATTCATAGTGCCAGTACCTCTCCATCCAGTGCAGCAGCCAGTGCCATTCTGTCCCTGCAACACGCACAGTGGGCAAAACAGAATTCACAGGGCAGACAGTGGAGTTGCAGTGTACTGTACATTTACTTTAGTCACAAAGAATGGCTAGCAGTTCACATATTCATGAATCACTGTGATAAGGGAATAAAGTGACATATATTCTCACACACACACACTATAGATAGATAGATAGATAGATAGATAGATAGATAGATAGATATAATATTTGTGTGTGTGTGTGTGTGTAAGAATAATAAAAGCACAGGACATGAATTCATCATGTTAAAATTACTTAGATCTTAGAAATCAGGATTTTTTGCAGATGAAATCAACCCAAATAATCACATTTTATCAGCACTGTCCCTGTATTTGATTTGGGCTATTTATAGTAATATTTTTTTCAGAGGAATATAATTTGTATTTGTGATATGTCTAAACATATTTTACATCATAAATAATTATTTTACTCATGACTCATATCTTCTTAGCAATTACTATGTCTTACCTTTATCATTAATCATACAAAAATAAAGTTGGCATTTCCATTGTCCAAATTCATCTTTCTGGTCTGTAATTCAGTTTTATGTCACTTTGCATGGCAATGAATCTTTTTTTATATACATTTCCATCTAAACTCCCATGTTTTCTAGGCAGAAATAAATGAGTAGGGGCTTTCACTTTGGCCTAAAGTACATTTTGACTAATAGGCTAGCCTCCAGATCCCAACACAGAGCTGCTGTTTATTAAGTCCCCAGAATTTAATCTCCTGAGCCTCTACAACTTTGTGAAAGAACCACAAGGCAATGGCAGAGCTGTTTATCGGGTTTATTCCAGATATTCTATGTTATGTTTCACATATTCTGTTTTAAGCTTGAGACATTTCTGACTGCATGTTGTTGTTGTTTTCTGGGGATTAAGCACAATAGTTTGTTAAAGAATTAGGAATTCTGAATTGCCAAGTAAGTACCGTACTACAAATTTTACTTCAGCCACCAAATCAATCTCCTGTCTATTAAAATAAGTAAAATTGTGATTTCAAACAGAGAGAGGGGATCATTACATCTATATTATGTAGAGATAATATATAATATACAGCAGAGGGATAATGAACTTTAAAAATTTCTTTGGAGAGCAAGCGAAGTTTTGGTCAAATAAAACTGAAAGATCAAATTACTGCTGTTTGTCAAAGGCAAAAGAGATCTCTAATAGCTGGATGGGGACTCACTTCAAAGTTCACATGTTCTGTATAATATGGCAAGTAACAGCAAAATATTTAGTGCTACTATATTTAGGACATCATACTTTTAACAGTGTGTTTCATGCCTTATTTCATTTACCATGGAATATCTCAGATCCTACTTAGCATTCAGAACAGAAGGCTGCATTAACATTTGTACATATCTTTATTCTTTCAACTTGTAAATACTTTAAATTATCAGTGCCTCCATTTACCTACCCTGTTTATTGCTATATGTGCAATGTTCTCAAATTTATGTCCTTCTGATTTTATATGCATTTTGTGATATCTCATAACCTAATAGGTGACAATGTAAAATCACTTAAAAACTGAATTCTCCAGATGCTGTATTCATTAACCTTTCCTTTAATATCCATTCAGTACAATATTTTGATGATTACTTTCATTTAGTAAACAGATTATGAAAATGCAGTTCCCCTGGGCTCTTTTTTTAATAATTTAGGCAAATTAGTCTTTGATTTTTAAAAAAAAATGATAATAGAAAAGAAGTGCTTTAGCTGCATGCACCTGCTACCCCTTCCCTCCCAGAGTAGGAGATTCCTGCAAAGTTCCCTCTCCAAATTATCAAAGAGCCACATTTAAAATTTGCAGCTGACAGTTTAGGGTTAAGATATGATTTCAGGTAACAGAAGCCAATGAGAGTACACCCAGTTGATGTTTGTGACATCATCTTACAGTCAGAGTACATAGAACAGCTGAGGTAGCTTTCAGCTTCAGCACCAGTGCCATTATGATGGATGTTTACATCTCTTCATTGAGAGCCAATTATCTCGCTTTTGTGTGAGGCCCAAGGATCACTCATGCTGTCTGCTTGCACAGAGCACTGTTAGTGTTGGATCTAGCTGAACGAATGTTTTCTCTCTGTCTCTGGTAAGAGCCTCTTCTGTTTTACCTTCTCTTTCAAAATAAAAGTGATATGTCTATCCTGTAAAGGGAACTGCTTTCAGAATCCAGAGGCTTATTGCTGCTTTAATATGTAAAATGTAGCTTTAATTCAAGGAGGTGCATTATTTGAAGAAAAAGTAAATGTATCCCTGTAAATTATAATATTAAATAAACAGCCTGCTATACATGCTTTACTCTAGAAGATTTGAAGAGTTAGCATTGGATTTGCAAGGTTGTTACTCTGAACAATAGTTTACTGCATGTCTTTTGTCATCTTTGTATCGACATCAAAGATTTAGTGGTGACCAGGAGATAGAATGGGTGAGAGAGTTAAATAGCAGATGAAACTTTCAAAATGTTTTTGAATACTTTTGTGTGACTGTATTCCCACATCATGGAGACTAATGCCAAGTTGCTCAAGTTTCATATACTGGACTAAGTTGGGGTTACATTTCTTTTTCTGGTTATCCACTTAGATGGATAAGGAACAAAATAACATTCAGGGTACTTAATGTATAATCTGGCATCAGCAAACAAAAGCAACCCCCACCCCTTTTTGTCTACTTGCATTTTTTCGTTGCATTATTAACATCTGCCCTAGATAAGACGTATGTGTGCCCAATGATCTAAGGCATAAAAAGGGTGCTTTCCTATCTTGAATTGTCATTCATATCTGTGGGGTTCTGTTTATATAGCCTTGCTATTTGGCTACAGTATAAGTACATTTAAAGCTCCTGAACTGATGTGGATTTAGGAGATTAGCAGTGACACTGACACTGACAAATCAGATACAATAAAGAGTTTAATTGACTGAGGGAGTTCAGGGGCTACTGTATGAAGAATCAATCCAATAACCAGTTTAACTAGTCAAGTAGTGTACATAATGGGAGATTATAAATAACAAGCTGAATTTAATTTAAAGCTGATGACAATTATTTATGTGAGAGAAATGGAAATTCACTGAATACTCAACATGGAATAGCTTTCTGAATTTATTTCAGTAATCTGTGATTGTACAATCAAAGTTTTAAATAACAGTATATGCGGCTAGCATTATAAATCATTGGGATTTTTTAGGTTTACTATCAGTCAGTCTAGTTGTCTTAGCTCCATTCATCACTATGTTTGAAGAGTAATAGTCTACTTCTGCTCAAGTTTTATTTAAAGACAGTAGGGTTCCTCAGCTGTACTTCTGTACTTTTTACTAGTCCTGTCCTGTCTTTCCAAAATCTCTTACTATTTCCAACATCTGAGCTCTCTAAGTTAACACATGTCCAAACAACACCAACTTTGAATCAAATGCCAGTTACATATTATTATACAGGAGTCTCAATTGGGGCAAACATTCAGTTACTGCATTTTGTCTTTTCCATGGCAAAACCCAAAGAACCCCTGGTTTAGGTTTGTAAAATATGGCTTATAGGAGGAAATTGACAATTTTAATTTAATTCCTCTTGTTTCTCTTATTTTTCTCTGCCCCTGCCCGCAAATAAAGTTTTACTTAGATCTTCCAACTAAGAGCAATGAAATAAGTCATGTTAACCTCAGCCTCTGAATAATCTGCATATGGTTGAAGGAGCACATTTAGGCAAGAAAAAATAATATTAAGGGGGCGTTTCCCCCCCTAGCACTTAATGAGCAGGGGAGGGGGTTGTCCTCACCACCTTACTTGATTTCTTTTCTTTTTTCTTTTTATTTTCTGGATTTATACCCCGTCCCTCATGAAAACAGCTCGGGATGGCAGAGGGTGACCTGGCTGTTGCTGGGCTCCTGGGATGGCCTGGGGTTTTGGAGGGGGAAGCGGTTGGAGCTGCAATGGGTACCATTTTGTTCCATTGACCAAGTTATCTTGACTGTATTTCCATTCATCCAGTGGTTATTCCATGGCCCCTCATATTGTGTGTGTGTGTGTGTGTACACATGATGAAAGTAACAAAACATGGACATTCAAAAAGTCACTATAATGGTAAAATGTTAAGTTGGGATGGGTTACGAAAACAGAAAGTTGATTTATTAATTATTATTATTATTATTATTATTATTAATTTTATTTTATTGCATCAGCAGTGTTCCTGGTGTTGTACAGTCAACAGTTATAGACAGGTCCCTATCCCTAGGAGCTTACAATCTAAGAAACGAGGGAGGGGGAGACAAGGGAGAGACGCACATTGGGAGAGACAAGAATCCATTCATGAGTAGGGCTGATGCGGCAGCAGCTTTTACCACGCCGCGATTCCGTTCCGCTATTTCGGAATTGCCCCCGCCACACCGCGACATTTCTGCGGATATTCTGCTAATTCCGCCGGAATTCTGCAAATCGCGGAATCGCGGAAAAATCACGGAAAAATCGCAGAAATCGCGGAAAACCACTATTCCGCGATTTTTTGGCGCTGGCGGAATTGCGGAAATAGCGAAAATGTCATGTTTCCACGATTCCACTAAGTTGCGGAATTAAATAAGCGGAACCGCGGAACCGCGGAATGAAACCGCGGAATTAAAGCCTCTGCCATGCCATTCCACTAATTGCAGAAACACTGTTTCCGCCGGAAATAGCTACCGCTGCGAAATTCCGCTACAGCCCTATTCATGAGGTTGAGAAGATGCAGGTGCATATGCTTCACTTAGTCACAGGAAACTACATTCTGAGTGAGAGGGAAGAGAACACAATTTCACTCATGACGAGCTAGGGAAGGCTTGATGGAAGAATTAGGTTTTCAGGAGGGATTCGAAAATGGGGAGGGAGGGAGAAGAGCAAACATATCCAGGGAGGGAGTTCCAGACATGAGGGGTCACAAGAGAGAAGGGGTGAAGATGTATAGAGGAGCAAGGGGGTCATGAACAGGTGAGGGTGGGGGAAGCTCACAGGCAGGAGCGTAGTGGAATGCTAGAGCGAGGCCACAAAGGGCCTTGAAGGTGAAGACCAGGAGCTTGTGCTGAATGCTTTGACATAAAGAGAGGCAGTGGAGGGGAGAGGTTACTAAGTAATGGTAGTACCACTACCTAGTATTTTGAGTAGTCCTTTACCCATCACAGTATACAGCTACTGATAGAGAGGTTACTAAGAATATTTTCTGATGTTACGAGATCACAATCAACCACAGTGAACCACGGTTAATCCCGCAGCAGGGCCAAAGCGCCCTGAACGTCTGTTCAGCAGCAGCCAGATGTTCACCACAGTCAATACCCACCAGGGGTCAAAATCAACCACATTTCCAGAGCTCCAGCCCAGACCATCTCCGAAAGTATGGTCGAAGCGATTCCCAACGGGAAACAAAAAAAGTAACGTCTGAACAGCAACCACTGACCGGAAGCAAACAAATTTATTTCCAGCCGGGGACAAAGCACACAACGTCACTGCCAGGCAACCAGCAACAATACAGGCCATGGAGGGAGATTTAAAGGGCACACAGCAACAGGGAAACATGACGGGATAGAGCGAGGTGGAAGGGAGAGGAGAGCGGTGGGTGAGAGAGCAAGGGAGAAGGTGGAGGAGGCACAGGCAGAGGAGGTGGTCATGCTGCACATGGAGAAGGTGGAGGGACAGCAGTAGCAGCAGCCGGGATGGGCCACCCCAGGGGACAACGACTGGGCTGGGGGAGAAGGCACCCCGGAAACAGGTAAGGGGACTGAAGGGGAGGGGACCTGGTGGCACAGGGGCACCCAGGGGGCAGGGCTGGCTGGCCAGCAGGAGAGGGGTGGTGGGCTGTGGGACAGGGGCAGAGCAGCAACCAACCACCACCCCTATCTCCCACAGACATGGAAACGGGCCCAGGAGCCCGAGCCCCCAGAGGAGGAGGAGGAGGAAGAGGAGGAGGAGGAGGAACCTGAGGGACTACAGGAGAGACGGCCCTACCACAGAGGGAGGAAATGGGGGCTCAGGGAGACCCAGGAGTTTATCCGCATCTGGGGGACCGTGGAGCAATCAGCGCAACGAACACATGTTCTGGGAGATCGTGTGGGAAATGGAAGTGGCGGGGCATCACAGGACCATGGCACAGTGCCGATCAAAGGCCAAGGAACTCAAATGGGGGTACAAGGCCATTCGGGACAACAACCGGCGGTCAGGGCATGAAGCCCGGACCACCCGCTACTATGATGCCCTGGACCGCATACTGCACATGAAGGGCTCCATAGTAGCCTCACACCTCGTGGGGAGTGCCATGGTCCAGGGGCAGGGAGCCCCCTCCCCTTGCCATCCCCCAAGAAGGTACCGGCTCCAGGGCCCATGACCCCTAGGAGAACGCCCAGGGACCTCGGGGACCAGCAGGCCCCCCACCACCACCAGCCTGGAGATCCCCCACCCCCTGGCAGGACAGGATGACTCCGAGGCCAGCACACTGGTCACCCTGAGCCAGTGGTCAATGGGGGACCCAGCTACACGGAGGGGCTGGCCTCGGAGGGATCGGAGACAGACATCGAGGGTAAGCGAGCAGGTGGGAGGGGAGAGGGACAAGGGGGCAGGGGGGAGGAGGGAGGCCCAGCCAGGGGGCAGGCCCCATCCACCCCAGACACCCCAGACCATGGAATGGGGCACACCTACAGCCCTACGCACACCTACAGCCCTCGACCCACCCCCCATATCCTCACAGGGTATGGCATGGCCCAGCACCAGAGACAGGAGGGCGAGGAGGCAGGCGGGGAACAGCCCCGGCAGCAGCCAGAGGGCCCAGGTGATGCACACCGGCAAGGAGGGGGGGCCGGGAGGACAGGAGGGGTACCTGGGTCACACGGGGTGGAGGGGGGCCAGGGTGCTTGGGAAATCCAGGGGGTCCAGCCGCCAACCTGGGAGGGCACACACCCCCAGCCGTGTCCCCGGTTAGGGGGAGGCCCACCAGGGCAGCTAACCACCACCATCTGTGTACTCTACAGGGAGCCCGAGGGGCCCCAGCAACCAAGGGCCATGCCCCCAGCACAACGGATGAGGGCACACTGAGCACGAGTATGGCGCCTGAGGGAGGACCACCACAGAACAGGGGGAGTGGATGATAGCAGCCGTGGATCACCTGGAGGCGGCCACAGAGCAATCCCTGCAACAGGCGGAGGCAAGGGACCGGAGGCTCCAGGTGGAGGTGCGCCTGGAACAGAGGCGGGAGCGCCTGGACCACAGAAGGCAGGTTGAGGCATTTAGGCAGCTGGAACAGGCCATCGAGGGAATGGTGTAGGAGCATTCTGCAAAAATGGATAGGTCCCATAACATCGGGAACTTGCTGCTCCTGCACGCTGGCACCATGAGTGCCTATGTGATGGAAGCCGCCCTGCCGGACACCCTGCCTGCCCAGCCCCTGACGCCTGGCCCCTTGGTGCTCCCACTGCCTTCCCAATTGGCCCAGATGCCGCCACGCCAGCTGGGGCTGCGCATCTGCCTCCCAGTCCCTGTAGGCCTCCGGAGGAAGCAGCCACCCAGGGGGGCCCCTCAGACCCCTCCCTCCCACCACCACCTGCCCCTCCGGACACCAAGGCCTCCCAGGACACCCTTGGGGACACGGACAGTGGGGGGGGAAGGGGAGCTTCTAGAGCTCAGCTGCACCCACAGGGTGGCCCAGGGGGAGGCCTGGGTGATGCAGGGGATGGGGGGAAGGGGAGGGCTGTCTGAGGGGGGGGCACGGAACATGCACGGTGGTGGTGGTGGTGCTTGTGTAGGGGGCACATGTACTTGGGTGAGATAACAAATGTCAGGGCACCACTACTGCGTCCTTCAGTCTGTTCATGGGCCCGAGGGTGGGGGTCGACTGATGGCCATAGAGGGGCTCACCCAGGGAGCTGGTGGGGGCCCCAGGGTGGTGGGGGTCAGGGTTTAGCGGCCTCACACTTCAGCCTCCTGGCTGATATGCCTGGCCAGGGCAACTTGGATGCACTTGGCGTACCGGAACTCCCTCGGGTTGTCCATGTTCACGTACAGAGGCACAGGTCCGGGAGGGTGCTGAGGCACGAGGTATTCGAGGGCTGCCCCATCGGTCTCGCACATGTTGTTCAGCACACAGCAGGCACCTATCACCAGGGCCAAGGTCTCCACTGTGTAGTCCAGCCGGCCAGCGAGGCTCCTCCAGTGCCGCTTGAGGGCCCCAAAAGCCTGCTTCACCACGGTCCAGCTTGCACACAGGAGGAAATTGTACAGCACCTGCACTGGGGACCTGGCAACCGGGTACACCTTCATCAGCCACTGAGTGAGGGGATAGGCCGGGTCCCCCAGGATACAAGGGGGCATTAGCACCCCCTCGGTCAGGGTCATCCCCATGTCTTCAAAGTCCCTGCAGTACATCAGGGCATAGGAGTGGGAGATGGTCATGATCCGGGCATCATGGCTGTGACCAGAGTTGCCCGTGAAGATGTCTATGAACCATCTCCAGTGGTCCACAACAGCCTGCAACTTCAGGGAGAGGTAACCGTGTCTGTTCCCATACTCCGTGGCCTCTCCAGATGAGGGGAGGAGGATCTCTATGTGGGTGTCGTCCATGGCACCCATGCAGTTGGTGAACCCTCCAGCCATGAAGCCGGCCATCACGGCCTCCTGGTCCACCCTGGTCCCCCCTTTCCGTGGTGTCAGTCCCCCTGGCTTGCTGGACCATGGCTGTCTGGCTTCCACCGGACTACCAGCCCCCCCATACGTGGACCTTCCACGAGACCATGGCCCTGGGCGATCTGTGGCATACCCCGACCATGCAATTTCTCCTGAGCTGCCCGTACAGTATGCCAGGTGCCTATGCGAGCCTGAGCTCTGGCCTTCATTACTTTGGCTATGAGGTGAGCTCCTGTGATTGCTGGCTACATGCTGAGACGTTGGGGCTGGTTCCCTTTCCCGATGGGTGCATTCTGAGGATGATGTGCTCGCATGTGAGGTGGTCTGCGGTGGAGACTGTGTCTGCCCTCTCCATGTGCAGCCTGGCTGTCTACACAGTCTGTCTGGCAGAGGGGGGCCCTGCCTTGGCTGTGTCCTACTTTGGCTGCGTTCACGCGGCCCGTGGGTACCAGTGCTCTCGTGGGAATGTCTATCACCAGCTGTTGGAGCTCGGTCACCTTCTGTGGCCCTCCGCTGCTGACTTCTGCTTGTCAGAGCCCACCATGGCAGAGCTGGTAGCGCTGTCAGGTGTGTGGTCCCATTGCAATGTGCAGTTGGGGCTCTCCATGCAGGATCCGTTCAAGGTGTATTATCTGGTCACCCACCACATGTCCGTGCTGGGGTACCACCATGACATGCTTCATTGGCCGCACTTCGTTCACCTGGAGGACCACCCAACCTCTGGCCCCCACACGGCCCCCTACAGCTGGCTGTGAGTCCCCCTGTGCCTTCCGGGCCCCAGTTGCTGGCCCCGCTGTGAGCTCCCACCTCCACCCTGCTGGCGTGGTCCTCTGCCTGCTTCCTCCTTGATGTCCTGCCCATGCTGTTGTGCTGCCTGCTTCCCAAGGATCCGTGCCCCTGCCTGTGGCTCTGGGCCCCCCCCCCGGCCTCCCCATCTGCCTGTGCACCCGTTCTTCCTCTCCATGGCTGCCTTCTCTGGTGTCCGGGTCCAGCTCTCCGGAGCGCCCCCCGGCTCCCCTGGGTGCTGCTGACCATTCTCGTCCACCTGCGCTCCCTCATGCGCCCCAGCCCCCCCCCAGGTGCCTGTGTGACATCGGGGTTCTGGGGCCCCCGGACTGCATCTCCCAGCTACCTCCTGGGTGGTGGTGGTGGTGTGTCTTTGGACCGGCTGCACAGCAATGGCTCTCCTGCCTCCCCTCCATGGCATCCTCGCCGGCAGTTGGGGTCCATGTGCACCTCCTGGACCATGTTCCGTGTAGCCTCCCCCTATGCCTGTACCCCAACCTTCCCGGGTGGTGGTGGTGTTGTGTCTTTGGACCGGCTGCATGGCTCCGGCTCTCCTGCCTCCCCTCCATGGCATCCTCACCCGCAGTTGGGGTCCATGTGCGCCTCCTGGACCATGTTCCATGTAGCCTCCCCCTATGCCTGTACCCCAACCTTTTGGGGTCCCCCATTCTGTGACTGACTGTGTAGCTGTGGGGGTGCTGTCTGCCATTCCCTGTGCCCGATCCTGCCCCTGGGGTGTTCCCCCCCTTCCCTGTCCTGCTGCCCCCTTCCCCCCTGTGCCTGTTATGCCGTGCATGTTTTCTGTCCTGCTGTGTCCTCCCTTCCCTTCCCTTCCCATATGGGTGTGTATGGGCCCAGGCGTGAGTGTGTGCTGTGTGTTCCACTGTGCCCTCGTTGTCTCTGTGCCTGTTGTGTGTGGTACCTTGGCAGCTCTTCTCCCTCTTCCCCCTCCCTTCCCATTTCCCTTCTGTGGGCATTCCCTTAGGCGCTTTTCGCTTCGTTTGCCCTCTACTGGCCATGTCTGTGTCCCACCCCTCCCCAGTGCCCTCTGGGTGTTTTGACCATGCCCAGGGATTGGCGTCACGTCTGTTGCACAGCCCCGGGCTGTGGTCTGGTGGCCCGATTTCCCTGTCGTAGTCCCAATCCCATCACGTCTGTTCGGGGCTCTACTTGACCACGGGGGGTGGTTATTCGGTTCCCCACTGCTGGGAATACACTGTGGTGAATTGGGACCGCATAACATCTGAAAACACCCTAAGTGAAAGGTGGAGATGTTACTACGTTATGGTAATACCTAATATTTTGAATAGTCAGTAACCCATCTTAATGTACAAATACTGACTGGGTAATTGGTACGCTACCCAAAATTGTGGGTATTATCTGCAGGTACAAAATTTGTTAACTGTTTCAGGATTTCAAGTGAAGAAGTGGCTGGTTCCCCATTGACTTATGTACTCCTGCTTAAAGAGGAGAACGTACTGTAGAGTAGTTTATGCACAGTGGTAAGAAACTGTGAGAACATGAACTAGATGACCTCCAAGTACTTCCCAACTTTATGATTCTGTGAAATGGTTAAACTGTTCTCTCAGGTCTATATTAGGAGAAACATCCAAGTTGTAAGAACAGTTGGTCAACAGGAAAAGTTTCCTGAGAAAGTCAGGAAATCTTCTCAATCGGAGTTAGGGTTTTTTAAAGGTTGGATAAGCAATAAGGGTTTACAGTTACATGTCATTCACTTAGCTCTGAAAACTAATCAAGCCCAAATCATTTTTGGAGCTAAGGTAACAACAATGAATGACTTTGGTCCTTTTTTATATGGGCTGCTGTGCATGGGGGGATGGGTGGGTGGTGCGGCTGGTGGGAGGGGTGTTCTCACGGACCTCCAGCCATTTCCACCCACAGAGCATTTGCCAGGGGCATCCATTGTTCTGCGCGTGGGTGATGGTTGGAAGTGGGTGGAGCGCAGGAATGTACACGCACCCCCACTCACCGGCCATGGCATTCCCATGGATGCTATCCCATCCCCCCACACCTGCCGCAGCGATCGCACAGATCCCCCCCCCTCCACACACACACACAACCTGCACACGTGTGAAGCCGGGAGACATCCATGTGAAAAGAACCTAAGTAAGCAACAATCATTTGCTTTCATTCTAGCTTTTTGTTTTATTTTTAAAAAATAATTTTAAAAATCTGTTTTGGAAAAGGGCAGCCATTTTATTCATGCACAGTGCCATTTTGCACATCCGTACACTGGCTGCCCTTTTCCAAAATGACAACAAGGCTGCTGGTGCCATTTTGGAAAAGGGCTGCACATTCACAGACTTTGTCAGTTACTTTGCACATGTGCAGTGATTTTTAAAAAAAATATGTTTATTTTTAATAAAATGAAATGAAAAATGCACGAAACCCCCCCAAAGGAAACATTTTTTTCTAAAACAAACACAAAAAAGGTAATGGAAATGAATGATGTGCCTGCTGCACATTCTTGATGAGCAGTCTGTCGGGGATGGTCTGGTCTAAATGTATCCTGCCTCAGTTCAGGGAGGTGATTGAGCTAGATGACCCTTGAGGTACCTTCCAGTTCTGTGATTCTCTGATTCTGAAGTACATACACAAAGTCCATATACTTTTCCAGAACTTCTTTGCTAGCCCAGTCAAGTGTACATAATACACCTGGTGGCCCACTTTCCACCTTATACAAATTATAAGTGAATTTTAGCTAGGTCAGTGCCCCAAGCTACCAAGAAATACAATGAAGATTGGTTAATCTGATTTCAGAGACTGTACTGCTTCAGATTGGAATCCCTCCTTACAGTACCATTTCCCAAATACACTCTCAAACCCAGAAGGTGTTGAGATTCAATGGCTTACTTTTGTCGTTTTTGTAATTTTAAAATTAAGTGCACAATTGAGTGCAGAAATCTTACGTAGTCTTAAAAAAACTATAAAAAATAGATGATCTGGCATCTTGACTAGCCATATTAGTAGTGTCAATCCCTGATGGAGTAAATCAGTATTTTAAAATTTCAGATCAATGGAGAATCAGTTTCTTTAAGTAGTTCACACATCAAATAAAATAGATTTTTTTTTCCTTTTTTTTAACAGAAAACTAAATTTGCCCTCATGGGTCTGACTGGCAAACCAAAAACTGTTCTTCCCTCCAAAAGAGAACAACCCCCCACGCCCACCCCCATGCTCTCAGCAGGGGTGGGTGGGTTTGTGCCCACCTGCCCAGAACAGGGTGCTGGGCAGGGGAGGGGTGAAGGCCTCTTTGCCTCTCCCTTGCTCTGGAGGCACGGCACCGTGGCCCAATGGGGATGAAAGAGGGCACCTGGTGTGTGGAGAGCCGACCAGCTATATACCTGGAATGGCCAGGTGCCTCTTCCTCTCTCCCCAATTTCAGGGCCTCCTGCAGGCACTTTTCCCACCCAGCCCTTCCCTTAATATTATGCTCTTAACAGTGTTACGTGGTTTTATTTAACTAAAATGTTATTCCAACTGCTGTGGGCTCTGGTTGGTTGCTGTTTTCAGGGCCGAGGAGGAATTTTCCCATTGGCTTAATTGGCTCAGGGACCTTTCAGGTTTTTTGCCTCCTCCACATCAGTTATGACTTTAACCTATACTAGGTTTCATTGTCCTGCTTCTATTTCTCAATTGTCACAACTTTGGGTGGTTAGCAGTGTAGGAACCGTGCTGTGGTGATGCTCCCTATTAGCTAAGGGGACATGCCTGCACCCCATCGCCACTTGGGAGTGGGTGGGTCTTAGGTGCGGGGGCCCTGGTCCAGACTCGGGACAGCTGGTATGGGGCTTCAACTCACCCTGACCCAAGGGGAGGGTGAATTTGAAAGGTCGATTCACCTGGGTTAGGCAGGCGAGAATTAGCTCAGCCCCCTTACCTGCTCTATATAGCATGGTTCCTCTCCGCTATACACTCAGGTTTTATGTTCGTTAGTTGTATGCTATGTAATAAAGTTGTGGCTTTATCCTAAAGCATGTCTTTGACTGTGCTTGTGGGTACAAACAGTAGTTCGGGCACAAACAGTAGTACTTCATAGAGTTCCAAAGCTGGTTGGCTGTTAGCATAACATCAGTCAGTGATTGGAAATGCTTCAGAAATGTTTAATGTGTGTATTCTATATATTTGTGGTGCTAGCAGGACAAGAAATTAAAATAAAATACATTTTGAATTTAGGAATATGTAAAAAAAAATTATTATTATTTAGCGAGGAAATATCACGTCATCAAAATAGTTAACATCTACATCTTTATGGAGGCACAAAGTAAAAGACAGTCAGAGATCCCTCATTGCAAGCAGTTGCATATATCTCCTATAAGAGTATTTTACTGCAGTCAGTTGCTATTTTTGAACCAGACACCAACAAGGAAAATGCTGAAAAGTACTTTCAGTAAAACAGCAGACATAATATCCTGGATAGACCAGAGAGGTCAATGAGCTGGGCAGAAACAGATCAATTATGTTTCTTGATAGTTACAGAAATTGTAGGTATTTTTTTAGTTAAAAAACATGAACATAGGTGTTTCCTCCCTCGAGCATGCATATATAAACCTGTGCTTCCCCAGAAAATGGGAATCAAAAGTAAGTTAAAGGCCAATATTTTTGCAGCACATAGCTTACAGTGAGCCCACAGAGAAGAAGCTTCCATTTATTATCTACTTTGCTCTGGCCCCATGTGGCAAGTTAGAGCAGACCTAACATCTACTTTATGGCTGATAATCCAAATGGAACTAGTTGCCCAAAATGCAAAACCAGCATTCATAGTTCTCATTAATGCTCTCTGAAATGCTGGCACACCCCAAGTATTAGGGCTTCAGGGAAGATAGTATTAGAGCTGTATTTGCCTGCTGTGTGTCAGGTAAGATTAAGCTGGATAAACATGAATGTTTCCTTGCCTGGTTTAAGAAGCACAAATGAAGTGAGATGAAGCCCCCAAAGTTTGTAAAAAACATTGTCAGAAGTCCAGTGGAGACAACATACATTTTAAGACTATGTAAAATAGTGTGGTGGTTGTGTTGGTCTAAAATGTAAGAGGAGACAAAGATGATTTGTCGACGCACCCCCAAAGAGACACAGACACGTCTTCTTGGTTTTAAACTGGCCGCACTCTTTATTCAATCACATCAAAGAAGGCAGGTGGGGATTGAACAAAGAAATTTTGGGAACAGTATGCCATGTTGACTAATCTAAAGTATTAACTGTGGTACTGCCCGGATGTGCCCTCCAGTAGCAGTATCGTAAACCATCAACATCCCTTCCTTCGACAGGGCAAGGCCGAAGGAGGGGGAACAGCCCAACTACGGGCGCAAGTAAGGAGTGAAGCGTCTCTTCAGGTCCGAAGACAGTGCCTGTCCCTGCAGAACCTGATAAGACGCCACTCCCAGGGAACCTGACCCCAGTGCATGCCGTGCCTGCATTACACCGTGTATCATCTCCCCATCTCTTAAGGAGATGACTCATAGTCGTTTGTAAACCTCCCTATTAAAACCTATCATGGCATACTGAACCCCTGCCACTAAGGGGTGGTCATATGAACCAACCCGACCCCACCCTGCCTACATATCCAACAAACATTCCAACTGACAGGCCAATGCAGCTAAATACATGTCATTCCCTAACTCTGAGAGGTGGACTCCATCGTTTCTGTATAGTTCTGTTCTAGTATGGACAATACCCGTGTGCCTAATGACAGATCCCCCTATTGCTCTTACCCATTTACTTACCTCCCTGTTCACATTTTTCCTAGTTTTATCCACCTTGCCTGGTTTTACCGCCTTGCTCCATCTAATTCTGGGTACCAAATCTGTCCACACAATGTGAGCACCTTTAAATAAATCCCTGATTTTTTCCATGTCCTCCTTAATATTTATTATTAAATTAACCCCTTTCCTTGTGGGGAGATCATTCTCACCCAGGTGTATAACTAAGAATTTTGGCTGAGGTAGATACCCCGCTGCCCTTAACATGGGAAGGAGCTGCCTCCACAGAAGCCCGCTCCTTCCCATCCAGGTAATATGTAATTTATCTGCAAGGCCCAAGTGGATACCACCTGCAGATTTTGCAGCAGCGACACGGGCCCATCGTATAAGGCTGTGACCGATGATCCACACCTCGATTCGGGGAACCCTGCTTGCCCTGCCCCCTGGGAACAAACAGAAAACAATTACTGATATGGGCGAACATATCTTTTGTACGCCCCTGACCGCCATCTACCCACGGCCTGTATCGCTGGTTCCGGTAATCCAGCTGCCGCTGCAGTTGTAGCTGCACCAATCCTAAACGAGTGGGTACCAAACTCCTGTGATGGGAGTCCTAACTTACGTAGGGCAGTTCGGAGAATGGATGTTACTTGGTATATCGTGACCACCTTCCCCGTCTTGTGTATGAATAGTTCGCCCAGGGTACCCGGGCGGATTCCTATGTATTGCTGCATCTGCCTAACCGGACAAATTGCAGCAGGGCCGCATTGATAAAGTATCACTATCTGGCCCCGCCCCTTTTGATCTGTCTTTGATCGCCGTAAGCGCAATTTCAATTTGTCTGTCCCGACATCCAAATCCTGGATCCCAAATGCAGCACGTGTAGTATCCCGGGTGGAAGAACACACTACCTCACTGACCCTAAACCCTCCAAAATACATAGTAACATACACGGTGCGAAACAGCTGTGTTTCATAAGTGTCGTAGCACACTTCGGGCAGAATATCTGCCAACCGGGCCAAAATAGGGGATGTTATTGGTGTTCGCTGTCTACGGGCCGGCGTTTGACTTCGTGCCCATGCCTCTAACATATGCCTCAAATAGAAACCGTTGTCAGGTGATGGGTAGCCATTAAGTCTACTAACAAAAGTGATGGCAGCTATTTTACCCGCTATTGTGCTGACCGCCCGACCTCGTTTGTGAAGGGATAAGGCAAATTGAATGGCTTCGGGTTCCCTTATTGGAAAACCTAAATCCCACCCACTCGTTGCTCTAAATTCCTGAAATTCACGGAAGGCCCTACCGTACGCAGTCTGTGTGCGAGGGGCCAATGCCCCCTGGACTGTAGCCTGCATCTCTAGTTCCCAAGGTTCCAGATTCCTGGTGGTAACGGGTCCGGTTCGTACCTGGCGTCTGGTGCCAGCTCGCGGAAACGGTCCATCTGGAACCGAGAAAGGGCATCCGCTATGCCGTTATCGATTCCAGGGACGTGCCGCGCTGTGAAGAGGATGTTATCCTTCAAACATGCTAACACTAACGTCCGGACCAATTTCATGACCCTCTGGGACCGGGAAGAGAGCGAGTTCACGATATGGACCACTGCGGAGTTATCACACCAAAAAACTATGGTTCGATTAGCAAATAAATTTGCCCACAGGATGACAGCCACGACTATGGGGAATAGTTCTAAGAAAGTGAGGTCCCTGGTAATGGCGGTCTCACGCCATTCATGGGGCCACCGGGCTGCACTCCAATGGCGCCTGAAATAGATGCCAAAACCTGCCCCTCCCGCTGCATCTGAGTGCACCTGTAGGTCAGTTTGCAGGAGCAACCGCTCTCTCCAAAAACTAACCCCATTGAACTCTTGCAGGAATGTCAGCCACACCTTGAGATCCTGGCGCATTTCTGCAGTGACCCGTATCCGGAAATGGGGGGGCAAGTCACCTCTCAGTTTCACGTACAACCTGGATAAGAATGCCCTGCCGGGGGCTACGACCCGGCAGGCAAAATTCAGTCTCCCCACTAAGGATTGTAATACCCGCACTGTAATCTTGCGAGATGCCATACACTCATTAATTTTGTCCCGTAATACAACCAATTTGTCTTCTGGCAACCTAGATGACATTGCCTCTGCATCTAATTCAATACCCAGATATGTTAACTTTGTTGATGGCCCCTCTGTTTTTTCAGGGGCCAAGGGGACCCCAATCTCGGCGGCCACACCTTGAAATAAACGTAAGGCTGCAGCACATTCCCCAGCCCGAGGGTGGCCAATTATCAAAAAATCGTCCAGGTATTTGGACACGGCTCCTCCCTTAAGCCTTCGGGTAAACATCCACTCTATTAGGGTACTGAATCGCTCGAACACAGAGCAAGAGATTGCACAACCCATCGGCATGGCTCTGTCATAATAATACCGTCCCTGGAACTGGAATCCTAGCAGGTGAAAACTGCCAGGGTGCACCGGCAACAAACGAAATGCAGATTTTACATCGCACTTTGCCATTAGCGCACCTTTCCCCATCGCTCTCACCTTGTCAACCGCTTCGTCAAATGACGCATACTTAATGGTTGAAAGTTCCTTTGGGATGGCATCATTAACAGAACCTCCCCGAGGGTAAGACAAGTGGTGTATTAAACGAAATTCCCCCTCTGCTTTTTTAGGCACTATTCCCAACGGGGATATGATCAGGTTGCCGAAGGGCGGGCGATCAAATGGTCCAGCGACCCTACCCTCGGCAACTTCCTTTCCTATCTTTGCCTCCACCACTTCTTCCATCCCCACTGTTGATTTGAGGTTCCTAGCCATCTTATGCTGCCAAACCGAGCCCGCAGGAATAACAAAACCCCGTCTAAAACCTTCCACTATGTACTCCACCTCCGCCCTATCAGGATGCCCTCGTAGTGCCCGTTCTAGCTGGTCAATTTTGACCGGGGTCGGGCCCCTTTCCTGTCCGTGTCCCTCCCGAGGAGGGGGGGGCGCCTTTTCCTCCTGCTCGCCCTTGGCTATATCCCCCTTTTCCACCCTTTTGCCTTGGCCGGGAGCAGTTAATCTCTGGGTGGCCACCCCAGCAATTTGCACATACATGCCGGAATCTGCACACCTGCCTATTACACCGGCCGGTCTTGTTATACTCCCAACAGGGGCCTGGGCTGCTCTGGTTGCCCCTTTTTCCATCCCCCCGAAAGGAATCTTGCCCCCAACCTACCCCACCCCGGACCAAAGGGTGCCCACTGTCTGCCCTGGGCGCCCGAGTGACATCTACCATGCACTCCAACCAGAGGTCCGGAGCGTGCACGTCCCATCGCAATCCTGGGGTGGTGGCGGCCCTATGCCTAAACGCCTCGTCATACCTCAACCACGCACCCACGGGCCCGGTTCCATAAGCCCTGCGGACAATGTCCGCATACTTATGGAGCTCCAAGCCCCGACTGGGGTCAGCCTGAAGTATCACCCCCATGTAAACAGCGAAGGCCGATGTCCAATTTGCCCAATTGCGATCGGCCTTGGGGCGCTTAAACTTTTCTTTCTCCTTCCCTTCCTCCGTCTCAGAGTGATCCAAAATGGGATCACTAAAGAGGAGAGCATAAATGTCCACATATTCCCCTTTTATTATCTTATCCTTTACCGCCGGTAATAAATGCGCCCCAAAAGGGGCCGCTACACTAGGAATAGCCCCCCCAGGTGGTGGTGGTGGGCGTCTCTCTACTTGCATTCCTACCCCTGTGTTGGCTGCGCCTATAGCCTCCTGTCCCGCCCCCAGGCTACTGGCGATTTCACTTCCTTGTTCCCTCCCTGGCGGGCCCCCGCTCGCTTGTGGCGGCACGACGAGGGTCTCGGGCGGCATGCATTGGGGGAGACACCCCCCTAGGTTTGTCAATCCCACTAAAGGGGCCTGGGGTACAATTGCCGGGGTCATCCAGACCCAGGACCCGTTCCAGCAGACCAATTGTGGTGTCCCATTTGCTGGGGGTGGCATTGTCCCTGCCCTCTCTTGCGCACCTGCTGTTAGCTTGGGCCACCCCCCCTGGGGCATTCCTGGGAATTGCTCTCGAGGCCTACCAGCATCCCTTTCCCCTGCCCTGGTTCCTGTCACTCCCGTGTTCCCACCCCGGGTACCTCCTTCCCCACTCGGGGATCTCCCCTCACCTGGTGCTCTGCTCTCTTGAGTCCATGTCTGTCCCCTTGCGTTCTGCGGAGTGCTAACTGCCACGTTCCTGTTCTCACCCCTAAGTTCTTGCTCGATAGCCTGTATCCTTCTCCAGATGTCCCGGTTCTCTGCCTCTTCATTCTCGTCTGCTGCTTCGACCCTCCTTCGATTGGTGGGAGGTGATCGGTCGTCCTGCGTAAACATTGAGACACCAGGGGGTGCAAGGCCCCCTGCTTGAGAGGCCTGATCCACCATTCCTGGTGGCAGCCATTGAGACCCAGAATCCTTGAATTGTGCAAGGCCAGGAACACCATGGGTATCCACCACCCCACTCAATTGGGCCCCCAGAGGTGATCCCACCCTGGGCACCCCGGGGTACATGGCCTGTGAAAGGGGACCTACCCCTGTTGCTGTGCCTTGGGCCCCCAGGCTCCTGCCTCCCCCTTGGATTTGCTGGCTTGGGAGCCCCCTTTGCTCCCGCTCGCCTGGGAGTTCCCCAGCCTGTTGGCCCGGTAAGGCTTAATCCCTGTACCGTGCTGGGGGGGACACAACTCTCTTCCTTCTTGTCCCCCCCCCCGCAGCAATTCCCCTCCAGCTTCAGCTCCCTCTGCCCCCAGCTCGGGGATTACCCGACTGGGCCCCGGCATTTCGCTCAGTCCCGCTGGATTCTCCAGCTCCGTGGGGCGTCTCTGGCCCCCTAACAGGGCCTCACATACTCGCAGCCGCTCCATCATGGTGGCTCTGGATGGGGGGGGGAGGGGCTCAATACCCCTGTCCCCTTCCTCCATAAGGCTCATCTCCTCTGCGGCTCTCCGATCCCAGGCCACCACTGCCTTCTTGTTTGCCCCCCACTGCCTTTCTTCTTCGTGAGCCCCATATCGTCGGCGCAACAAGCTGGGTCCAATTCTGGGCAGGGAGACACGCACGAGGCCTGGGATGCAGCAGCAGAATGGTGCAGCTGCTGCCTCTCCGACAGGCCCATTCTAACTGCCGCCACGCGGCTTCTCAGAGGACCCGCCCCTTCTAACGAGGGCGGGGTCCTCAATGTCCAATGAGGCGCGCATGTGCCGCCTCACTTACAGGACGGTTGCCCAGCAACCAATACACACAGGCGAGGGGCTTTCTAACAAGCCCCTTCGCCACGGCCACCATCACTGTGCCTCTCTCCGGGAACAGGGGGGAGAGGCGGGACAATGACCCGTCACCGCCATTTGGGCGGCGAAGGGAACATCTTTTATTGGATCAAACCCTGTGGTTGAGAGAAAATTGGAGGGATTCATCAATTTGTAAAGCCAGAAGCGATCACTATGACCTTTTGAAGTCCCGTCCAACTCTGTTTCTAAAAGGTATAAGCCGTCGCTATGACTTATCAGCTCTGACCTCTGGTTTAACTCTGGCCATAGATTTCACCCTTTAATTCCTGCATCAAGCCTGTAACTTCAGGTTGAATAAGAACACAACTTTCAGAAAAACATACAAGCCTTCTTATTGTTTTACACTTCTAGCTTAGATTTTGGCATCCTGAGGCTATTATTTTTCTAAGACAAAACTAAAAAGTGGATGCTTTCCTTCATCTTTTTTAAAAGCGGAAACATTTCCCCTGATCGTTGTATTAACATTGGGTTGCAGAACATAAGTGATCTTATTCCCTCCAAAAAGCAGAATTCTCTCTTCCTGAAATGAGAAGGAATTTAAATTTTCTGTTTTAATCCAATGGAACTACACAACACTTTGTTACTTTTCACATATGAGAAGCATTACTTTGCAGTACCTGACATTCACAACTGCCAAACTGCACTTCTCCACATCTGATTGTGTCCATTAATTATTAACAATGGCCCTGTCACCAAACCTGTGAACTGTAGAAAATACCAGGGCGATGTCACATCCCCTGCTGACTTCTGCTAATGCAACTGCCCCTCTGAATAAGCCACCAATTTAGAATCTTTTGCATTTTAATGTTTAGTTTGGCATTTGATCAGTCTCCATATGATACTCTATATGGTCTCCAGAGACCTTCAGCAATGGTCCCTTTCATATGAGATGGGCCCATGCATGCCCATACAGATCTGCTGAATGGGCATGTGTGGGCACCGTCTATGTAACTGCCACATCGTGCGTGCGTGCTGCTGCCGCTGCCGCCGCCGCCATCATCATACTACACCCACCTCCACCAATCAGCCACGCGTGGAACAACCAGCAAAAACGGCAGCTTCTCCATGGCCCTTTTCACATGAACCAACCCAGGTGGGGGGGATGGGTGTGTGCTGCGGCACAGGCGTGGCCATTACACGGGAACCACACTCATCTCCATGCACAGAGCAACTGGAGTTGTTGCTGATTGCTCCATGTGTGGGCAGTGGGTGGAAGTGTGTGGAGATGAGTGGAGCGTGGGAGCATGTATGCACCCCATCCACCGGCCACGGTGGTCACATGGGCACCTCCCAATGCCCATGCATCAGATCTTCGCGGGGGGGGGATCTCGTGTGAAAAGGGCCCATGAGTGGAGGTGGGTGGAGATGGATGTGTCCCCAAGTAACATCCAAGATGCCCCCCACCATCTATTTATTTATTTGCTTCCATTTTGAGGCCTCCCCCTCCTGCTGCTGCAGTTCAAAGCAGCATACAACATAATAAAAACATACAAATATAAAACAGCATCAATAAAAACAGAATATAAATAATATAACTACAAATAAAATATATCATGGCAGTGTTAAAAGATCCTCCCACCCCCCTTCCCAAATTAATTTTGCATGTGCAAATGGCTATCACCCGCATTAATTATTATTATTATTATTTATTTATTATTATTATCAACATTTATATAGTGCCAGCCATGTGCCTGGTGCTGTACAGAACATAGAAATAGACGCAGTCCCTGCCTGTGGCTTACAATCTAAAAGACAAGGACGGGGAGACAGGGAGAGGGGACAGTGGGGGAGACAGGGGAGAAGACAAACATTCAGGCGGATGCAAAGTCTCAGGTGCGTGTGCTTGGCTTGGTTACAATCAGGTTGGTTGCAGCAGTCTGCAGAGGAGGGCAGACAGTAAGTATATGGGGAACAACTAGCAGGCATTGGGAAAGGCGGCGAGGAAAAAGTGGGTCTTGAGGAGGGAT
>QEPC01011363.1:1494536-1506044 GCA_003113815.1 Sphenodon punctatus
ATAATGTGTTTTCCATTGAAACCAATGGAAATTCAATTCCGAACTCACCGAACGCATCCGAACCAAACGTTCGAATTCGAGTTCGGTTCGGTTGACAGAACTGTTCGAGTTCAGTTCGAACTCCGAACGTTCAAATTCGAGTTCGGTTCGACCGTTCGGTTCGGTTGACCGAACTATTCGAGTTCGGTCCGAACTCCGAACTTCCGAACCGCGTTCGCCCATCCCTAAAAAATACACAGCTAGTCGATCAATGCAGTATTTGACGTCCGCTTTGATGAAGGTGACTGATATGTGATGATGTCAATGCACAGTATTAAATCAGTACTAAACTATACCATTTTTGCTTTAGTCTACAGTGGTAAAAAGGTTTGATGGTATATGAGAAGTTGGAAAGATTTTAAGAAGAGATGCTAATTTAAAATGTAAGATGACAATTTTTCTTTTATTTTTTTAAAAGAATTTGTTCTGCAAATATTCCCAGAAAAATCTCATATTTGGTTCTGACATGAATTGCCAGCTACATAAGGCAGAAATGTAGGTAAATTCAATGTAATATGCCCAGAGCCACAGACTTGCAGACTCTGTTCTAAATTAATCAGTTGTTCATTCAAGGATCCAAATTTTCCATCATCATTTTTTCCTCTACCTTTTACACTTTGTATTGTCTTCTCATCCATATTAAACATACACAGACAGAGTTATAATCTCTGAGAAATGCTCAACTTACACCTCAGAAGTACTTTCAGTTCGCCCAGGCCTTTGGAGAGGGTGGGAGCACCTCATCACCCACCAAACCCCATGCGTACTGCTGTGTCCATGCATGTGTGCATTGTGGCGTGGTTTGCACATGCATTGCAGGCCTGGTACAGGGTGCTGGACTGCCTCAAGGAGGTGGTGGTGCAGCCCCTGCTCAAGAAGCCATTTTGGGACATTAGCGTCCTGGCCAGCTATCGACCGGTCTCTAACCTTTCCTTTTTAGGGAAAGTTATTGAACGAGTGGTGGCTCGGCAGCTTCGGGAGCATTTGGACTTGGTCCATTTTCTTGATACCTCATAGTCCGGCTTTCATCTGGGTTATGGTGCAGAGAAAGCACTTGTGGCCTTGATCGATGACCTCTCCCGTGAGTTGGACTGGGATCGTTCAACCCTGTTGATTCTGTTATCTCTCTCGACTGCATTTGATACAGTTGATCATGAGTTGTTGGTGATTCAGCTGCGGGACTGGGCAGGGACTAGCGGGACTGTTCTTGAATGGTTCCGCTCTTTCCTGACTGGAAGAACCCATCATGTGGTGCTGGGGGACTTTTCCTCTTCCCCCCGGGGCCTCACGCATGGGATTCTGTAGGGTCCATTCTATCCCCTTTCTTGTTCAATGTGTATATGCAGCCTTTGGGGGAGGTTGTCAGAGAGTTTGGGGTGAGGTGTCATCAATATGCTGATGACACCCAGCTATCTCTCTCATTTTCATCTGACCTCAGGCCCAGCAGTCTTGGTGCTTACTCGGTGTCTGTTAGCTGGATGAGGGCGAGCCACCTGAAATTAAATCCTGACAAGACGGACGTGATGGTTGTGGGGAAAGCCGAGGGAGTGATGGCCCCCATCATTGATGGGGTCCGTCCTCCCCTGGTTTCTCAGGTCCTGAGTCTGGGGGTGCTCCTGGACACGCAGCTCCGCCTAGATGCCCAGGTGGCAGTTGTGGCGAAGGGGGCATTTTGCCAGTTACATCTGGTGCATTGTCTTAGGCCATATGTCTCCGACTTTGATCTGTCCATAATCATTCATGCTTTTATTACCTCGAGACTGGACTACTGTAACGCACTCTACATGGGGCTACCCTTGGTGCCGGTTTGGAAGCTGCAGCTGGTGCAGAATGCGGCGACCCATCTCCTGACTGGAATTGGCCGACGCTAGCACATTACACCAGTGCTTCGCTCTCTACACTGGCTGCTGATAGTTTTCCAGGCCCAATTCAAGGTGTTGGTGTTGACCTTTAAGGCCGTAAACAGTTTGGGCGCCACCTATCTACAGGACAGCCTCACCCTCCGGGTCCTGGATCAGCCCCTGTGGTCATCTGGGGGCACCCTCCTCAGGGTTCTCCAGGTGTCTACCATAAGGAGGGCATTTTCTGTGACTGTGCTGCAGTTGTGGAACTCCCTCCCATTGGCGGTCTGCCTAATTATTGACCTCCCCTCTTTCCGCAGATAATGTAAGACCTGGCTGTTCCACCGAGCCTTTATTGAGGAAGATGGGGTGGGTATAGGGTTTGGGGGGGGGCTGTTTTAATTGTAGTTTTATTATTGTGTATTTTTAATATTTTTTTAAATGTTATTAGCCACCCCGAGATGCCTGAGGCAGGAGGGGGTGGCATATAAGTTTTAATATAAATAAAAATAAATAAAATACATGTGCACACTGGTCCACAGGGCTTGGGATCAGCCTTAATGACTGCCAGATGGTCATGTGGTGGTTGGACATGTGAATGTGACCCAGGCCACATTGGTGGCCTGGGAACAGACATCATAACCCACTGTGGCCCATTTTGGCCCAAGGAGGCAGGCAGGCTTTAGTCCGAACTGTGTCTCCGGGGATTTCTTGAATAATAGCCCAGCCTAGCCACCAACACAGCCTGGAGCAATCCTGGGTCAACATCTGGCAGTATCTGCACATCTGTGCAGGTGAGGTCCAGGCCAAAGCATAACAAAGTGGGCCACAGCGGGCTTCTGTCATGTCCATTTTTACCCACATTTTATCAGATTCTTGCTTGCTTGCTTTTTTCAGGGTTTCTGCTCCTTAGAGGAAAAAATAGCACATTCATGAAAAACAGAGTATATAACATCTACCATGTAAATTGTTGTTCATGATACAAAACCATTGCATCACTGGTCAAATCAGTGATTTCAGAGTGGATTTTTTTTTTTGTTTTTTTTTATGCATGATTAATGCTTGAAAATATATTTCAGTTGTACACACTTTCATTAAACTAACTCATTATTCAATAAGGATTTGGGGACATTATATACTAATAGGTGAGTTATGATAAAATATGAGTTGTTGGCCATCTTAGGCCCTTTTCAAATGGGTGCAGGTGCATGGGGGATGGGTGGGCATCATGGTGGATGGGCAGTGTGTGGGGTCCCATGGACCCCACCCCCATCACCACACATGGAGCATCCACCATTGACGCCCGTTGCTCTGTGAGTGGGTGATGGGTGGAGGTGGGTGGAGTGTGCACACACCCCCACCCACTGGCCACAACATTTAAATGGATGCCTCCCCCATCCCCTCCCCGCACTCACTGCGGCGATCGCACAGATGCCCCTCCACCCACACATGTGGGCGAGGGATGGGGGTGTCCGTGTGAAAAGGTGCTTAGTGATGATGGTTGATAGTTGCATATCACATAATAGAAGTCACACAATTTGTCTCTCTGTGTCCCTAACTGAGTTAGCCCAACCAATGTAATCATTAGTATTTGGGGGGCAGCTCCCTTTCTCTCTTCTGCTGATTTCAGTCTCTTCCTCATTCTGTCTTCCACTTTGACACTCTCTTTTGAAGGCCATGCCAGGGATCATGGGAAACTATTAAACTACTTCTGTTAACATTTTGGAATTTCAGTACCAGATTTCAATAACTTTTTGAAATATATATGGTTTTGTAAAAAAAGCTGAAATTTTTAAAATGTTGACATTTCAATAATCAGTGTTCAAAGGAGATTAAAAAAAAGTTAAAGTAGGATACATTATTTTCATAATGTTGGACATTTCCAATTTTTTCATAAGATTTTTTATTTTTGCAAAAAAATTAAACAAGCATAAGAATTCATGGGGGGAAAACAGTTCTTTCAGAACAATAGTTTGCCTCAAACGTTCATTTTGTTACGAATGTTTAACTTGGCCCCAGTTTCTATCCTCTCTCTCTCTCTTCCACGTGGTTCATCCAAGTCTGACTTCCTATTTTAGCTAGAAGTAATTTGTCTTCTCCTGTCTCTTCTTACTCCTTATTCTCTGCTTTCAACACCAAGATTACTTTCTCTAGACAGTCCCTGCTCCTCATTCTGAGCTTCAGTTCCACTATGGGTATTTTTACACACGTTAAAGTTCCAGATTTTTCAATCTTCTGGGTTTACAAGTCCACAAGTAAGTCCCAGATTCTTTTTTTACACACACACACACACACACACACACACACACACACACACACACACACTGCCCGGAGGCAGTTCCTGGATGCATTCTTCACACACACATACACACACACACACACACACTGCCCTGAGGCAGTCTAAAGTAGCTGCAGCTGTAGACGTGACAGGCTGCCATGGAAACCAAGTGACCACAGCTGCCTGGAGCAAAGCAGTTTACCAGGAGCACTTTTTACACACACAAGTTCTGGGAGAAGTTCTACGGAGAAGTTCAAAGATCTGGATGTTTAAGATCTGGGTGAGTGACTTAGATGCACAGAAAGTTCAGGATGTAACAGCAAACATCCAGGAGAAATGTGTAAGCTCTCGGGCAGGGACCGTGTCTCAGGCAGGGAATGTTATTTGGTTTCTTGACTTTGTTTTAGTCAGAGCTTGCTTGCTTTCTCTTTCTCTTTTTCTCTTGTCATGACTTTTTCTTCTTCTTCTTCTTCTTCTTCTTCACATTGCTCATTCTTTCATATTCTGCCAGTCACAACTCTATCATCATCTAATCTCTTTGACTTCTCCCAGACATCCTTTTTCTCTTCATCACTGCTCCCTTCCCCTGATACCATGGTCCTACTTTCTAACCTAGCCCCCAATCATTTCTGTTTTTCACTTCCCTGATTTTTTCTCTCACCTGACGCATTGATGCAATTCTGCTGATTTCCTCCACTTATAAACTTCAGTCTTATTTCTTGCTTCAATTCTGCTTCTTTCTAAAACCAAACACATATGAGATAATAGGTTTTTTTAAAAAAAATAAATAAAATAATCCTATGCTCAAACTAGAAAGTAACTCAAATAAGTCTTCATTACTATTCCTTTAGTCTCTTATTTGCCGCTTCTCCTCTTTTAGTCACTGTGTAGTACGGCAGCATGCTGTGGAGCTGCTGGCCCTTCAAGAGAATAAAGATGGCACCCAGCTCAGAGCCAAGATGGCCTCTAATGAAAGCAGCTGGGCATGGACATGGCAGAAGTCAGCCAGACAGCCAAAGCGAGAGATGAGAGAAGAGGTTGGGGGCTGCTATTGAGTCAGGGCTGTTGTGAAGCTGGCTGTGATGCTGGCTGCTCTGGAATTAGCTGCTAACTTTGCAAGGTGCAAGAGAGTAGAGGCTGGGTGCAGTTCTGCTCAGCATGGTGCAGCAGTCTGGAGAACAGAGCCAGAGAAGCTCCAGGGAAGCTGGATGGCTGTTCCTTGGACCTTCTGGAGGACAAGGTGTGTGAAGCCCGAAAATGGTGATTATTGGGCCACCTGTCCCTGCTGGGCTGTGATTAAGGAATGGGAAAAGAACTTGGACATTGGAAGACAGAGGGGTGTCCCTGGCTGAACCCCAGTCTTAGCCAGAGGTGTTGCTTGGCTAGAAGAACTATGTACAGCAACATATTCTGGTGGTGGTTGGCACTGAATGTAAATAAAGCAAGCGGTGGGAACTCAACCCCACATATCTGGATCCAGTTCTGGGTGCAGATCTTGAGGTCATTTAGACCCTGAGGGCCAGACCCTGTTACACACTGCTTGGTTATGTTCCCTATGGTCTTGTTCTTCTTTTTTTCTGTGATTTTCTTTATTTCTCAATATATAGTTAATTTTAATAATACAGTAATGACAGCAAAAATAACCAGAACCTTGTTTATAATCCCAAATCTAGAGATACTGGGGCACCATACAAAATGGTGGTGTTGGCCCTCTCTTGATGTACAAATGTTTGATAGATACTCAGTGATTCGCCCTTTGGAAAAAGGGAAATGCTACCATTATTTTTTGATGTTAAATTAAACATAACATTCCCTTCAACCACCGTCCAGGTCCATATTTTAGGCATATGGCATTCTTGGGGGCCCACTCAGGAATTGCTGCAGATCCTCTACAGGCTGAGGCTCCCCATGTTTGAGACTTGATCAGCCTGTATTTTACACAAGTGCTTCCCAAACTGATCTCCTTCAGGTTGATTCATGGCTCCCTATGCATCCCCACCCCAACACACTGTCTGATTACAAAGCTGGCACTTGCCTCTCCCTGCTTGTCCAGGGATTTGTTACAAGATTTGATATAAGTAGATAGAATTTTTGTAAATAGGACAGTGATTTCTTTTGTAACTCTTAGGCCCTTTTCAAACGGACTGTGGTGGTGGGGAGATGGGTATGCAGCGCATAGGTGGCCATTACACAGACACACATCCATCTCCACCTATGTCCACCAATCTCCACTCACGGAGCCATCTCTGTTTTGGCCTATGGCTCCATATGTGGGTGATGGGTGGAGTATGTGAGTGCACACGCACCCTCACCCACCCACCCACCCACCCACCATGGCGGTCACACGGGTCTCCCACACACATGCACAGCCACCCATGTGTGCGTTGCATGGGGATGTCACGTGTGAAAGGGGCCTTTGCCTTTTTACTCTGGAATTCCCCATACCTCCCAGCTGTGAACCTCTTTGAATTTGAACTCTTCAGCTCTGCTTAATAATCTTTAGCTATAGATTTGATCTCTGCCTTAGGGGCTGGCACTGCTGTAACTGAATTCAGTAGCAAAACTCCTGTTTATTTAAAGACAGTCCAGGTTCTTTATTTTTAACCTGCTTCTCTTGCAAACTATCTATGGGCGAAAACAGACATGACACTAACTACCCTTTAACCACCCTTGGTGGTTATTTATGCATGTTGCATATTGGTGCCCTATGCAGCCCTGAAACATGCATAAATGACCACCAAGGGTAGTTAGCGTCATGTCTGTTTTCACCCTATATTACAAGAATCCGATCCAGCGGTGGACATAGCTGGGGTAATTCTTAACTCACGGTCTTCTGACAGAGTATGGTCATTTTATATTGTGCTCATCAATGGCTCCACATTGATCTAAAGGAAGGTATCAAGTCGGGTGCTACAGGGCTCCATCTTGGGTCCGGTACTGTTCAACAGCTTTAGTAATAATGTGGATGATGGGAGTGCTTATCACATCTGCAGATGACACAAAACTAGGAGGGATAGCAAACACCTTAGAAGATAGAAATTAAAATTATCTTCATAAGTTGGAAAACTGGGCTGAAACTAACAAATGAAATTCAACAGAGGTAAATATAAAGTTCTGCATGTAGGTTAGAAAAATCAAATACACAAGTATAGAATGGGTGATACCTGGCTTGGCAGCAGTACATGTGAAAAGGTTCTGGGGCTTGTAGTTGATCACAAGCTGAACATGAATCAGCAATGTGATGCAGCTGCTAAATAGGTTAATGCAATTTTAGGTTGTATTAATAGAAGCATAGTTTCCAAGTCATGAGAAGTAATAGTTTCACTTTATTCTGTGCTGGTCAGACCTCATCTGGAGTATTGTGTCCAGTTCTGGGCACAAAAATTTAAGAAGGACATTGAGAAAGTGGAATGGTTTCAGAGGAGAGCAACAGAGGTAGTCTGGAAACCAAGTTCTATGAGGAAAAGTTGAATGAACTGGATATGTTTAGCCTAGAGAAGGGAAGACTAAGAAGAGACATAACAGTGGTCTTCAAATACCACTATCTGAAGGGCTGTTATATGGAAGATGACAAAGACTTGTTCTCTGTTGCCCCTGAGGGTAAGACGAGAAATAACGGGCTCAAATTAAAAGACAGCAAATTTTAGTTAAACATTAGGAAGAACTTCCTTATAGTAAGTGCTGTTCGACAATGGAATAAATTGCCTAGGCAGGTGGTGGGTTCTCCTTCTCTGGAGGTTTTTAAGCAGAGGCTGGACAGCAAACTGTTGGGGATGCTGTAGATGTGATTTCCTGCATTGAGCATAGGATTGGACTAGATGACTTCTGAGGTCATTTTCAACTCTGATTCTTTTATTTATCTACTAACTCACATTCTGTATTAACTCATATGTGTCAAGATGATGCTTCTCTGTATGTTATCTGGAGATACAACCAGTGGGACAGAGGTACCAGAGCTGAATTCTCTGGAAGTGTTTACAGGACCAGGTTCCTCTGCTACATCCACGCTTTAGTATTTTTTCCTCATGCAACTCTTCGTTTTTCACAGAGTTTTAAGAGTTGTAGGTTACATTTGTAACGAAGGGTGGTGCTAAAGCTGTTCTAGGCTTTTTTTGTTTTGTTTGTTAACATACAATCTACTGTAAAAATATCCTAAAAGCATTAATGTAGAAACCAGAATATGCTGACCTAGTATTTGTGTCTTGAATACAGAAGCCAAAGAGGGATTTGTGTTTGTGTTTTACTGTAACCCAAATGCACAGACCTAATCTAAAATGTCCGTATTTTGACTCGGTTTCCTGTTTTAATGGAAGAAATGTAACAGAGACACACACAACCTGCTCCAGATGGAAAATCTCAAATGACACTGTCTAGTCTGGTTTAAGTTGGAGTATTGGACACATGTGACCTAGCCAGCCACGTGCCCAGATTGGTGAAAAGGTGGCAAAAGATGTGCCCGCAGCTGGCCCTGCCTGCACTGTTCTTCCAGCCCCCTGCCCTGTCATGACGGGCAGCCATGGCTGGCAATGAGGCACAGTCATGGCTTCTGGCCATAGTGGCCCCTGGCCTGGGCCAAGAAAGTCATGGCCACACAGACATGCTCAGATGTTTTCGTCCGCTCTGACCCAATCGTGTGAGCCTTAGCCTGGGCAATTGTCCATAGGTCACAGCCCAGGCCAGCCCCAACACTGCCCGGGGAAATCCAGGATCAATATCTGGTGGTGTGTGGTTACACATACCACTGGGTCTTGGGTCAAAGTGGGTGAAAGCTGACCAAAGCACGTCTGGTTTTATACCGTGGATGTCCAGAGAAGTAGTTTAGCCTGAGAATGGTTCATGCAGCTTTAGTAAAGTAACTTCAGAAGGAAGTGAGTGCTGGACACAGGGAGTTACAGTCCTTGAAATTTTATTTATTTATTTTAAAAAAATTATACCCCACCCCTCTTGGCACATGCAACCCAGGGTGGCTAACATCATAAAAAAAACAACAATAAAATATCAGAAAAACATCAATCAAAAATAATAAAAACCAACCCCCACCCTCACCCCTCTCCCTCACCAAAGGCCCGATGGAACAGTCAGGTCTTACAGTACCTTCGGAAAACCTGGGAGATCCAGGGCCAGATGGACCCCCACTGAGAGAGAGTTCCAAAGGCGCGGTGCGGCCACCAAAAATGCCCTATTCTGCGTGGCCCCCTGGAAAACTCGGGGGACCTCCAGTGGGGCACCCCTGGATGACCGCAAGGGCTGGTCTAGGACCCGGGGAGTGAGGCAATCTCGCAAGTAGACAGGGCCCATACCATGTAAGACTTTATAGGTCAAAGCCAACACTTTGAATTGAGCCCAGAAGACTATTGGCAACCAGTGCAGAGACTGGAGCACTGGTGTAATGTGCTCCTGATGGCCCAGTCCCACTAAGAGCCAGACCGTGGCATTCTGCACCAGCTGCAGCTTCTGAGCCATCACCATAGGTGGCCCCACATAGAGCACGTTACAGTAGTCTAGTCGAGAGGTGATAAAAGCATGGATGATCGTGGCCAGGTCAGGAACTGAAATGAACAACCGAAGCCACCGCACCAGATGTAACTGGCGGAAGGCACTCCTTGCCACAGCCTCGATCTGGAGATTCAGGCGGAGCTATGGATCGAGGAGCACCCCCAGGTTCTGTACCTGGGAAGTCAGCGGAGGACAGATTCCCATGGGAGCTGTCACTTCCACCAATTTACCCACTACCATCACCTCCATCTTGTAAGGATTCAATCACAGTCTGTTAGCCCTCATCCAATCCCCCACAGCTGCCAAACACCGGGTAAGCACTGATACATCCAGGCCTGGTTCTGTTGAAAATGAGAGATACATTTGGGTCTCATCTGCATACTGATGACACCTCACCCCGAACCTTCTAATCACCTCACCGAGCGGCTTCCTATACACATTGAACAGGAGATAGGACAAAACAGAACCCTGCGGAACCCAACATGAGAGGTCTTGGTAAGATGAAAAAAAATCACCCAACACCACTCGCTGAGTTCTTCCAGTCAGGAATGAGCGGAACCATTCAAGAACAGTCCTGCCCACCCCCGCACTGTCCCACAGGCGCGTCACTAACATCTCATGTTCAACGGTATCAAATGCTGCCGAAAGATCTACAGGATCAATAGGGTTGATCCTTCTCGTGGTGGATATCATCTACCAAAGCCACAAGTGCGGTCTCAGTGCCATAACCCAGATGGAAGCCAGACTGAAAGGGATCAAGATAACCGATGCAGTCAAGATGCTCCTGGAGCTGTCTGGCCACTAACCGTTCAATAACCTACCCTAAAAAGGTAAGGCTAGAGACAGGCTGATAGCTGGCAGGGGAGTAATGTCAAGTGATGGTTTCTTGAGCAGAGGCCTCACCACCGCCTCCTTGAGGCAGCTTGGCACTCTGCCCTCCCAAAGGGAGGTGTTGACCACCCCAGCCAGCAACGGCCTCATTGTCTCCTGGCAGCTCTTAACTAGCCAAGACGGGCATGGATCTAATTCACAAGAGGTAGCCCAAACTGCCCCAGAACCTCCACATCATCAGCGGGTGTCACCTACTGAAATTGATCCCACAAAATTGGACATGATGGGGCTTCTACAACCTCTACCTCCTCTACTGTATTAAGTGTGGCATTAAAGTCATGGTGAATACAATCAATTTTATCCACAAAATAATCCACAAACATGTCACAGCAGGTTGATAATGACTCTACACCAGGGTCGAGGGATGCCGGACTGACCAGTAGGGTTGTGCCTACCGGTATATCCGGTATCCGATAATGTCGGTACTGGGCGTACTGGCATTATCGGATTTAACCCGGTATATCCGGTCCAGTTACCGGATTCCCGGTACCGGATTTTTTTTTACATTGCAGCCATTTAAATGAATGGCCGCAATGTAAAAAAAAACCACCAAAAACCTCCCCGAGTCCAGGCTGCGCGGGTGGAAGGGGGGACACCCCCCACCCACCCTGCCCAGCCTGGATTTTTTTAAAAAAATTCCCCTCCGCAAGTTCAACCCAGAGCCTCCCCCAGCACCCGTGGCCGCGGCATCCCAGCAGCAGCTGGTAAGTATTAGACCTGATCCCTGGGGGGAGATTTAAACACCTCCCCCAGGGATCACCCTACTGTACAAGTTCCCCCAGGATCCTACCTTCAGTTCAGCTCCAGGTGGCGGCAGCGGCAGCGGTCCGGAGGCCTCAGCGTCGGCTGTGGCTGCCTGCTTCAGAGACGCTGTAGGCCTTCCAGGGAACCCGGGTTTCCCCGGAAGGCCTACAGTGTCTCTGAAGCAGGCAGCCACAGCCGGCACTGAGGCCGCCGGACCGC
>QEPC01011363.1:1515309-1537418 GCA_003113815.1 Sphenodon punctatus
CCCCCCCCAGGGATCGAGTCATACTTACCGGCGGCTGCGGGGACGCCGCGGCCGCTGGTGCTGGGGGGTGGGCTCGCCTCGCCTCGCCTCTGCTGGGTCTTACTCTGTTCTTTTTGAAAACAAAAAGCCAGGCTGGGCAGGGTGGGTGGGGGGTGTCCCCCCTTCCACCCGCGCAGCCTGGGAGGGGGAGGGGGAGGGATATTTCATTGGTTTCAATGGGGACACAGCGCCTCATTGAAACCAATGAAATAAATCCGGTACCGGCATACCGGATTTAATCCGGGAATCCGGTTTTCAGAGAACCGGTAACCAGTAAATCCGGTAGCCGGTAATGGGCCCGGGGTCCCACCACTACTATACAGTATTGGGTGCCACATTGCTTCTAGTTCTGCCTGTTGCTTGGTTGGCACCATGAGGCCAGAAGGATCTCTCTACCTGGCTCCACTTCCCCATGCCTGGCCTGTTCAAGTTACCAGTGCCACAGTACCAATACCATGCCAAGACTAGAGAGTGCCCTGGAGTGTGTGTATGTATGGTTTATTAATTTTGTGAATACTGGACTTTTTGGCTTTTGGTGGGATTTAATTTTTACATGCAATTGCACAGTGTTTTGCGGGGTTGTGTGTGTTGTCTAGGCTGTGGCATGGCACAGCAGAACCTAATTGTAAAGTGTAACTTCTACTGTTCTGCCAGCTGCTTCGCACCATGAGGGCAGACTGGGATCTTTCTGCCTGGCTCCACTTCCATTTGCCAGGTCTGTTCAAGTTACCAGTGCCACAGTACCAATGCCATGCCAAGAGGGTGTCCCTAGGGGGCGGGGGGTGAAAGTCAGTTTTGTGACTGCTGGGGCCTGGGCTTGCTGGCTTTTGATTTCTCAATGCAGTTGCAGACTGTTTTGCGGGGTTGTTGTATTATTCTTGAGCGAATGTCCCTTACTAGCCTGCTTTTTTGTGCACTGCTTGGTTGGCATAACGATTAAGTTTGGTGCATTCATGCTGATGGTGGTTCAAGCTGTGGGTAAGCTAGTGTTGTTTTTTAAATTATTTCTGCATATGTTGTTGTGCACCCTGACTGGCTAGGCAGTGAAGGGGGGGGGAAGGGAGGAAGGTGTGGATGTGCTATTTTGCACCCGGATTGGCTAGGCAATGAAGTGGGGGGGGGGATGTTCAATTGTGCACCCTGACTGGCTAGGCAATTAAACAGCTGCAGCTGCTGCACATCGCAACATGTCCTGAGGCGCCAACCTGGTGCCAAATAATGTTGAAGTTTCCAAAGTTTTGTGAAGTTTTCCAAGCTCCAGAATTCAAAGTCCAAATTACGAAACTTCAGAAACAGCGTCAAAGGGCTTCCCTCGGCTGATTACTCAGAAGTTCAGTATTTGGCCAGAGTATTCAGAAGTACTATTCAGTACAGTCCTAATTGAAGGGTCAAACCAAAATACACAAAGACAATAAAATGCAAAGTGAAGGTTGAACCAATAGACCTTTAAAATTGACCTACAGTGGTAATAATAGTGGCTGCAATCCCAAGTCCCCCTCTGCATGCTGTGCACGTGGCACAACCCCTCAATAACGGGGATGTTCATGATTCCTTACACACACACCTATGCATGCTGTGCATAGGGTATGGGATTGGCCCCACCGACTACACACAGAAATCCTCTTTCATAGCATTTTGCAAACTTTAAGTTAAGGCTCACAATATTCACATACAAAGGATATTATAACTTTCATTGTGTAGTTGAAAAGACTCTCTAAATAAAATTCCAACTCCACATAGAAAGGCAGAGACAGAAGCTCTGGCTTAAAGTATTAGAAGTGCTGATGAGCTCAAAAAGGGACTCATCTATACTTGGGTTTCCCCCTTGCAGGGGCAGCTGACCCATAGGGTCACTGGTGTCAGTGACCCCCTTGTGTCCACCCAGTCTGCACCTGCACCCCCCTCAAATGCTTTTGATGGGATTTATATTTATATCTCAAGTTCTGGCACTGCTGCTCCTGTGTGTGGCCTGCTGCCCCAATGACAGTCCACAGCTGACAGGGCACTCTCCGCTTGGAGTGATGAACACCCAGAGCATCACAGCCAGAAGGGGTGACCAGCAGCAGGCAATGGGTTCCAGTGAGCACCCAGCAACCATTAGAATCATGCCTCCCAGGCACTCCTGGTTCCTCCTCCTCCCTCACAGGCCCTGGCCTGACCTTGCTGTAATGTGAGATGGGTCACTCTCCAGAGTGAACACCCAGAGCATCACAACTAGGAGGTAGCCAGCAGCAGGCAATTGGTTCCAATGGGAACCCAGCAGCCATTAGAATCAATATCCTGGTAAGGCATTTTGGGGGGAAAAAACTTTCCAAGCCCTTCCTGCTTCTGGCTTCTCCTCCCCACCCTCCCTTCAGTAGGAGGAGCCAGACTGCAGTTCTGAGGGGAGCCAGTCCTCAGCACATGGCCATGGTTGCAGCTGCCTCCTCCTCATCTAGTAAGTTTGATGAGGGCTTTTGGACGCCTATTAAATTAAATATTTGTTTTCCTTCCCCTTGAAAGAATGGGGGCCTGCGGTGGAGAGGGCAGATTGGGGGTGGGAACTGTGTTTTTTAAACGTTCTGCCTTGGGGAGGGGGAGGGTTGAGATCTATGGCCCCATGTGCACTTTGGGGACTAGGTTCTAACCTTCTGCTTCCAAAAGTCAATTTTTTAAAAAAGAGAGGTTTGCCTTGCCTGTGTTTCCCCTGGGCAGATGGGGGTAAAGGTTTGTAAGCTTTATGCACCCTGCCCCCATGTGCAGTGGACTTGGTTCTGCTTCTGCTTGGTTGCCTGTTTTTCCCCAAGTAGATGAGGGGGGACTTTACTATGGCTCTGTCACCCTCATTGTGTGTGCCTTCAGCTCTGCTCCCTTATCCTGATTTCAGTCTTTTAGAATTTGGGGGTAGGAAGTGGATCCAGGGGACAGATCCAGAAGCTGGAAAGGAGCATAAAACCTCACCCTTGGTCACATTTGGCCCCTGGGCCTGAGGTTACCAAGTAGATTTGAGGGGGTGAGATTTTTTTGTGGTGGCCTCATCATGGACTGGAATTTGGGGTTGGTTGCTTTAAAAGTACAGGTTTGGCGGTTTTATTGCGTTTTTTAAAGAGTTTGTCTGTTTCGTTGTTGCCAACTCATGAGTGTCATGACTGTAAAGATGTTGAAAATCCATACATGACAAGAGTGGTAATAAGCCTGTGATTTTTGGCTTTTATTAAGAAAGCAAGCTTCTAGAATGTGTTGTCTACTCCCATTGCCTGGATCTTCTCTCTGCCAACTCATCCCTGGACCCTCTCCAATCTGGCTTCCGTCCCCTTCACTCCACAGAAACGCTCCTTGCCAAGATCACCAATGATCTACTGGTTGCTAAATCTAACCACCTCTACTCCATTTTTGTCCTCCTTGACCTCTCCGCTGCCTTTGACACTGTTGACCACTCACTCCTACTGGACTCTCTTTGCTCCCTAGGCTTCTGCGGCTCTGTCCTTGACTGGTTCTCCTCCTACCTCTCTGACTGCTCTTCCCAATTCCAGCTCCTCCTCCTTCCCCCTCTCAGTGGGCGTTCCCCAAAGCTCTGTCCTGAGCCCTCTCCTCTTCTCTATCTACACCCTGTCACTTGGCAAACTCATTGCCTCCCAAGGCTTCCAATATCACCTATAAGCTGAAGACACTCAACTCTATCTCTCCGCCCCCTCTCTCTCCCCTTCTGTCCAATCTCGCCTCATCAACTGTCTCTGATATCTCCACCCAGATGTCCTGACATCAGCTCAAGTTCAACATGGCTAAGATTGAACTCCTTATCTTTCCTCCCTACCCTTCCTCCCTCTCTTCCCTCTCCGTCTTTATTGATGGGGTCACTATCCATCCTGTCCCCCAAGCCCATAGCTTGGGCTTTGTCTTCGACACTCACCTTTCCTTCAAACCTTACATTGACTCTATTGCCAGGTCCTGTTGCATTGCCCTCTGTAACATTGCACGGATTCGCCCCTTCCAGTCTCCTCAGCCAAAACCTTTGGTGGAGCAGTTGCTCTTCTTGAAGGTGAAACCTCCGCTGCTGGAATTCCCCGAGCTGCCCTTGGACAAGGAGTGATGGTGCAGTGGCACATGCCATCCCATGACAGGTGCAGTCTTGGGACAGGTCTCCTCTGCCTCAATCTGGGCTAGGGCTACTGCTCCTGAGGTGCTGTCCCTCCCTCCCAATGCCTGGCACCCACCCTGCCTCTCTCTCTGCCTCTGTCTCTCTCATACTTGATGGCCTCGGCTGCCTTATATGACTGACCTCATGACGCAGGGTGGCATTGAGAAACAAACTGTAAGCCTGCCAGCCGGCCTATGACTACAAGGTCTCGGCCTGCCTATGTGACGCTGACTGGCTCTCACTCTCTCGCACTGCACAGTCTTTGCTAGCCTATCTGAGTGCCCTGCTGCCAATGTCCCAGCCTGCCAACCCTACTGTCTCCCATGCCATGCTAGCTGTCTGCCCGCCTAGCTTGCCGCCAAGCTCAGCATGCCTCAGTCTGCCTTCCTGCCTCCAATGCCAAGGTACCTGTATGCCCAGGTTGCCTAAATCAAAGCCTGCCTAAGCCCACCTGCCCTACTGCCTCCCATACCACGCTCTCTGTCTGCCCACCCGTTGCTAGCCTATCTGAGTGCCCTGCTGCCAATGTCCCAGCCTGCCAACCCTACTGTCTCCCATGCCATGCTAGCTGTCTGCCCGCCTAGCTTGCCGCCAAGCTCAGCATGCCTCAGTCTGCCTTCCTGCCTCCAATGCCAAGGTACCTGTATGCCCATCCAGGTTGCCTAAATCAAAGCCTGCCTAAGCCCACCTGCCCTACTGCCTCCCATACCACGCTCTCTGTCTGCCCACCCGCCTGCCCAGGTTGCAAAGCTTGAACCCTGTCTCAGTCTGCCTGACTGCTGCTCATGCCACACCACCTGACTGCCTGCCCCGGCAAGGTCTACTGCTTCTAGTGCCAATGGCCCCCAGGCCTATATGGTGTCTGTGCAAAGGGTTCTGTACCCTGGCAACCAATGTCTGCTGGTGTCAATGGCCCTCAGGCCAGGCCTATATGCTGTCTGTGGCAAGGGTTCTGTACCCTGGCAACCAATGTCTGCTTCTGCTGCCAATGCCGCCCATGCTGTCTGTGCCATGGGTTCTCTGGGGCCATCATTCCTCGCACAGAGGTGATGTCATTCCACCACATCAGGAAGCCACCACTCCAGCCCCAGGACCCGCCATCAGGGTTCTGGGGCCAAGTTACTGGCAGGAAGGGCAGTGGCCAATACCTAGAAGCTGCGACTCTATCCCCAGGAGCCACCGTCATGGGTCTGGGGTCATCGTTCCTTGCACGGAGATGATGCCATTCCACTGCATCAAGAAACAGCCACTCCAGCCCCAGGACCCACCATCCAGGTTCTGGGGCCATGTTACTGGCAGGGAGGGCTGTGTCCAATACCTATCTCCAGGACCCACCATCATGGGTCTGGGGCCATCATTCCTCACACAGAGAACCTTTTTCCGAATGCCCGTACCAATCCGAACAGGACCGAATTGAACGGGTGAACCGAACCCGAACTGCGATCTGTTTGCCCATCCCTAGATTTTAGATCCCCCTTTAGGTATGAAGAGGAGTTTGTTTATGATGCTCTCTTCCATTGAAATTTGAAATATTATTTTCTAAACTTTTGAACAATTTTCTAACCAATTGAATGTATAATTACTTCATGAACTGATGCTGTGTAAGTGCAGAGTGCAGTTTTAGATCAGCAGAACTTATGCCTTGTTTCCTTGGTGGAGCAGTCCATAAAATCTGATTCCTAATCTCAAAAAGCTCTTTTCATTATTAGTTACTGACCTTTGCCAGTTTTGCTTCTACAGTGTTTAAATTTAGTAGCATGCACTTGAAACTGATTAAGTGTTCACTTCAGGTGGCATTAACAATCACAACAGAATCAGCATGGTCTGTAATGTCTCTTTTTTCTCTCTCCAGCCACAATTATATGTACACATGGGTACATTCATTTGAAGAAGACTTGAACCTGCATGGCATTTTTTCTCAAGGTGTATTATTGTGTCTCAACGGGGGAAAAAACCAATTTCTTCCATCATGACCCATGAGTCAGTTGCCTCAAGATCAGGAATGAAAAATTAAAATTTATATTGCTCCATTAATTGTAAGAAAAGAGGTTAATGCTACAATGTCTATATGAGTGTAAGGGTTTCATTTCCACATTGTTTAGCAACAAAACATTATGTTTCCCCTGGTATTAGTTAAGTTAGTATGGCTGTGAACATTTTCTCTTAACTTCTAATGTTCATGAAGGTATTCCAAATCTGCTCCTAAGTGCCAGTCCTAGAAAATATTCTTTGTTTACTTAGAATACTCTTCCCAGTTAACCATCAGCGGTAATGGTTAATTTGACCAAAAACAATACTCAGAAAATCATAATAGAGACTTGACCAAATTCTGCTGACATTACTCATGGTCGTGAATAAAGAAAACCACTTTTGGTTCAATCTATTCTTATATTCCACATGTCCTAATATGATTATTATTGAAAATTTTAGTTGACTAAGCCTTTTAAAAAGGCTAAATGAAAAAATAGTGAAGTGCGCCAGGGATCTGTACTGGGACAGTTGTTGTTTTAATATATTCATTAATGATTTGGAAAAGTGATTGAAGGAGTGAGGTGATCATATTTGTAGAGTACAGCAAGTTATTCAAGGTAGTAAAAACATGAGTGGACAGTGAAAAATTACGGGGGGATCTTGCGAGACTCAGTGACTGGTCATCTAAATGGCAGATGAAATTTAATGAGGACAAGTGTGAAGTGATGCACATAGGGAAAAACAATCCAAACATTACGTACACAATGCTGGGTTCTAAATAATCATAGAATAGAATCTTAGAGTCAGATAAAAACGAGAGGTACTGTTAGTTCCTTTTTAATATGTATTTTCCTCCCCCATAACCTTGCTCTTTTAAATCTCTTTTTATACAGATTTATATTTTAACTTGATTTTATATTATATTTTTATGCTGCATACTGTTCCGAGCACCATTTGGCACGTGGAGACTCTAAAAATAAATGTTAATATTTATTATTATTATTAGCATCCAAATGAAAGTAGAGCTGATTTTTCAGATATTCTAATTAGGGATGGGCAAACAGAATGTGATTCAGATGGTCGGTCGTTTGGTTCGAAACCTGAGTTCAGGGTCGATGGTTAGATTCAGCTGAATTCGTGTTGGCCGAACTTGGCCGAACAGTCAAAAAATAGCACTATCGAAACCAAAACAAAACCGAACCTTTTTTTTTTTTTACCCTTAAGAGACATTTTTCCTGCCCCCAAACTCATCCGAACTCATCGAACATAACTGAACTGTTCGGTCATTCAGGAGTTCGGTTCGGACGTTCAGTTCGGATGTCTGAACAGACCGAGTTCAGTCCGAACTCCGAACATCCAAATCAGTTCACCCATCTCTAATTATAATTTGAAATGCAAATGTATTTCATTCATATCCCTACTTATACTCTGTTTCTGTCCGATCATCTTAATTTTGAAATTGAAGTTTCTATTTCACTGAAACAGGAGGCCACACTATGCTGTCACTTAAAATTTTTAGCCTCTTTAATCTTGACTAACTTACAGAGGGGTGAATGAAAACAGTATTTTTATAATGGGATGCATACCTCTAAAAGATGGTTTCATTTTTTCTGTGTGGGGCCTCCTTGAGACCTAACTATAATCCCACAATCCCAGATGACATCAATACTTGCAAAGTATATCATATATTTTCCAGGATTGCATCCTGTCCACAGATGTGGTGTAGCACTTGGCGTCCTTTTGCACTAAAAGTTCACATCTACTGGTATATGTCATATTCATTATGTGAGGTATCAAATTTTGCCTCTACTACAGTATAAACATGGCTTAAAAACACAGTGGGCATTTTTAGATGGGTATGGTGGCAGTTGACCCTGGGAGCTGCTCTGGGGGATTACCCCTGCACAGTGGTGACTGGTGGGTTTTGAGGGTGGTGGGGCAGTGGGAAGGTTGAACCTACTGCTGGTGGCACAGCCGCCGGCAAGCTTAAGGGTGGAGCTTGGCCTAGGGGAATAGCTGGGGCAATGGTAGGCAGAGCTGGGACAATGGTTAGGCCAGTGGCATAGCTTAACCCAGAAGCAAGCAGTTCCCAGGGTTAACATTGGATGGACATTATATTAGATAAGACTGGGAACTCCTTGCTGCTGCGTAAAGCACTATTAGTGGGGGATAGAAAGCCCTCTTATTGAGGTCCCATCCACTCTCTCTTTCCCACTGGGTGCAAATTAACCATAGCTGGTTAAAAAAATTAGATCACGTTGCCATCGCCTACCTTTATCCTGAACCTTCAAATCCTCAATTTTCATGCCCTCCTTGGTCACATGTAGTCTTCTGAAGGTGTAGGCTTTGGGACAAGCCTTCCTTCTGGCTTGGAGAACTGGGAGGACTGAGTTAGCTCCTTTTCCTGCAACAAGCTGAATCAGAAGAGAATGAAAGGGAAGAGAAGGACAGGACTGAGGTGAAGTAGGAGGGAAAGAGTTTGGTTTTGGTGCATGAGGAGAGGAAGGGGAAGACATGAGTTCAGTGGGGGACAGGGGAAAGGGATCTCCTAGTTGTTTGCAGCCTGCTCTTCTGCCATGCTCCTACCTACTTTCTCCTCTATTCACAACTTTCTCCTACACTATACAGAGTACCTACAACGTATCCCTGGCAGCCAAATGCCTGTCCAAACCAACAGTCCTTTTTTAAAAGTGTGGCCTGTTGCAGGCCTGCATTGCTAGCAAACCAGCCCCATCCAGACCAGCATCCCTAGTAGCTACACCATATCCCTGGCAGCCAAGTGCCCATCCAAAGAAACAGACCTTTTTTGTTGCAGACCCGTGTTGCCACCAAACTAGCCCCATCAAAACAGCAGCCTAGACATGCAGCAAGATGAAGTCAGGGGTATCTTTTGCACCCTACCTGGGTCCGGGGCTGGATAAACCAAATTTAAACAATACATTTTTGTTTCTCTACAAAACCCCAGACAAGATTATCAAAAGCACACGGTCACAAGCAGACAAGCCAGAAACTACTTTCCAGCAGGGAGCAGCAGCGAAACAGCAAAGGAACTATTTTAAACAAGACTAGCCACAGCCTGTAGAACCACAAATTTACAAAATGGCCTCTACTCTTGTTTGGGAGGGGAGAAGGAAAGCAGCAATACATCATACAACCACAGAGCAAGCAAAGAAAACCATCCCAAGGCAACAATATTATTTGCAGTCCTTAGCGCACGATAAAAGCAGCAGTGAGGATTTCCACTTGTCCCCCAAAACATGCTACACAGCTCTGTTGCAATGTAAGAGGCAGAATCTGCTACAACCAGATAAGGAGCTTTCATGCAAGGACTACTAGATATTAGTGAAAAAGTCTTCCACAACATCTCACCAAACTGCAAAGGGTTGGGTTATTTTAAAATGCAAGGAACATTCTACCAAAGATTGGATTGGAAATCCTTCCATTCAAGCCCCTTAGTACTCCACCCAATAATAAAAAGATTTATTGTAATCCACATGGCTATAACACATGCGTAAAAGGATAACAAAGTATTCATACACTGATCATAATCCTTACAATCCTGATCATAATCCTTACAAAATATCATATAAAATAAAATAGTATAATAAAATTTAAAGCAATATAAGATATAAAAATGATATCAGAGCATATACAATACATAAATCGATGAATTATTATTCCTGAGTTTAATCTTAAATCCACCTGCCAAACAGATATTACATTAAACCTAGAGACAATCTGTTCCTTATAATCATAGATTAATTCAATTTGGGCATAAATCTGTATATTTCCCTTAATTTCAATCAAGGGTGTTATTATTCCTGGTATCAAGCCAACGCTTCAACTCGTATTTAAACTGTATTTTTGAAGCTCTCGAAGCATAAACTGCAACCCACTTAGATCTTAGAATCCACATCACCTAGCAGATATTAGGGGTGGGAAGTTCGGAGCTTCCGATATCCGATACTGCCAGTATTTTGGTGTACCGGCAGTATCGGATTAATCCGGTATTTGGGGGTTACCAGTACCGGATCTTTTTACATTGCGGCCATTGCAATGGCCGCAATGTAAAAAAAGAAAAAAAAGAAGAAAAAAACAAACACTTTCCTTCCCCAGTCCAGGCTGCGCAGGTGGAAGGGGGGACACCCCACCCACCCACCATGCCCAGCCTGGATTTTTTTTAAAAAAAAATTTCCCCGAAGTCCGACTGCTAGTGTGGGCTCTGGGCCGCCACCGGCGACCCAGAGCCCACACCAGCAGGTACTGTGGTAGTATTAGGGTGATCCCTGGGGTGGGGGGTGGTTTAACACACACCCCACCCCAGGGATCACCCTACCTCCCCACCCAGGGATCACCTACCTTTGGCGCTCCGGGCGGCGGCCTGGAGGCTTCAGCGCTGGCTGTGGCTGCCGGCTTCAGCACTTTCTGGGCCTTCCAGGGAAACCTGGAAGTTCCCTGGAAGGCCTAGAAAGCGCTGAAGTCGGCAGCCACAGCCAGCGCTGAAGTCGCCAAATTGCCGCCGCCCAGAGCGCCAAAAGGTAGGAAATCCCTGGGTGGGGAGGTACTGATCCCTGGGGTGGGGTGTGTGTTAAACCACCCCCCACCAAAGTGATCACCCTAGTACCTGCTGGTGCGGACTCTGGGTCGCCAGTGGCAGCCCGGAGCCTGCACTAGTAGGGACTTAGGGTAAAAAAAAAATTAAAAAAAAAATCCAGGCTGGGCAGGGGGGGGTTCCCCCCTTCCACCCGCACAGCCTGGTAGTGGGAAGTGGGAGGTTTTTTTTTTCTCCCCTTTGATTTCAATGGGGACAGTTCCCCATTGAAATCAATGGAAAAAATCCAGCACCGGTAATCCGGTTTTAATCCAGTAATCCTTTTTTTGTAAACTGGTAACCGGTAAAACCGGTAGCCGGTATTTAGACTGATGTCCCACCCATAGCAGATATATTAGTTGTTGGATTTTAGATCGAGACAAGTCCCATCCTATGGCAGATTGCAGCTGATTACATAAGTTATCATATAAGGGGCATTTCAGTATGTAATGTCTTAGATCTTCCGTCTCCAGTCCACAAATACAGATCCGGTCCTTATAAGAAGGATGCCCAGAAACACAGAACGCCGCATAGTTTGCAGTCTTAAGCTGGTGAAGGCTATCCTGAGTCTGTTACCTTTACAACCTAAGGAGCACCCCCACCCAAAAAAACAAAAAGCAGATGTGTACGTGGAAAACAGCCAAGAAAGGGACCGATTTTAACCAAGAGTAACGATGGCCAGTGGGGGCCCCAGAAAATGGTCACGGCCTTTGCACATACTTGGCGGAAGAGAGAGAGAAACCAGCAGTACACCTGCAAACTCACAACAAGCAAAAGCAAACCACTGAAACCAGATCTTAAGCCAACCATATTACCCTCAGCACACCACAAAACCAGCAGCAAGGAGTTCCACTTGTCCCCCAAAAGATGGTTTCCATCTCTGTTGCAGTCCCATTGTCTCACAGCCAGCTCCATTCCCCCACTGTCTCCCAATCCACCTCCTTCCCCTCCATTCCCAGGTGTTTCCCAGTCCTCCCCCAATTCTCTGGACTCACCAGCAGAAAGGAATCTGTTGTTTTGATCTTTTTCACTCCTCAGGTCTCACCACCCCTGGCTGGCCACAGAAAGCTGGCTCAGGGTCTCAGCACTCAGAAGTTGCAGGCAGCAGGCAGCATAGAAGAAAACTGTGTTTCTGCCAGCCAGACAACACAAAATGGTTCTGCTTTCACAAAAACCTGCTGTCACACAGCTTTGCGTTGTGCACACACAGCTCCCAACTGCTACTTCTGCACCTGCATCCTGGTGCCTGGGCATTTGGCTCAGCAGCCCAGGCACAATTTATAATGGCAGCCCATAGGGCTCCATTAACATTGCCCCCTGTGGCGAAAAAGTGAATTGACCACTCAGGTGCCTTGACCACCCATTCTGCAATCAACACAATTTTGAGCCTTAAGACTTCCCCTCCTGGTGATTTCCTTTTTGGGGCTCCTCCTCCCTCCCCCCACCAACTGGTTGATACTTGGCCCTGCCCAGGTCCCACTGGACCCAACGAAAATGAGGAGCTACAGCACAAGTGGTGCAGTGCGCAGCCTGGTCACTCACAATGTAAATAAATGGACTGGTAATCTTTTATGCTGTTATGCTGGGTGATCGGCGGACCAGGAGGGGAAGTGCCCCAGACACTCTATGGTGCGCACCATGCCTGCCCCTTCATATGTCTGCTTCCAGCCCTGCCTGGGTCTACTTTAGATGGATCCATTGGGATCTAGGGTTGCCACCTGTGGTGGTTTTTTTACCTGACACTCCCATAGGTCAAAATGGAAGTGTCAGATTAAAAAAAAACAATTGAAGGTGGCAACTGTAGTGGGATGTCCTGGCTGAGGTCCATCCATGTAGCACCCAGTTCCAAACAAAAGAGTTATGGGCGATCACCTGATGCTCTAGGCTGGCACCCTCAACTCTATATTATTGCTGGGGCAACGACTGGCTGGGGGTGATGATACAGTTTGGATCCACCAAGCAGACAGACAGCAGTTTCACTCAGGGCTGGTGCCATGGGTTTGGCCAGCCCTTTCCACTGGCAATACTCTGGCATGTTACTGACCACCACTAGTGGGGTTGGCCTGGAGCAAGTGCAAGCTGGGTTGCTTCAACATCTGGTGGTCCACCTTCAGATGGATCGACCAGCTGCAGGGTGAAGCAGGCAGGCACACCTGCCCCTGGAGCTGCCGTCCGTCACTTTCCCTCCAGTATTGCATGAAAAAAGCTGAATACTAGCATCTAAGTGCAGTAAATCATTTAGGCAGGCAGTGATTGTCATCTTATCTAGTTCATGAAAATACATTTTTGCCCATAGCGTAGCTATAGTTATAGTAATGATAGAAGATATTTTCACAACTGTCCCAAGATAACAATAGCATTGTTGTGTGTTAATGCAAGATAATACTTTATCATCATTGTCTGCACTGGAGAGTAGCTTTTCTATCTGAACACAACATCTAGATGTCATTTATTATTGGCTTGCAAAATAATCTGATTCACCATTGCTCATGATTAAGGGATAAAATGTACCCCAAGTCCTATTTACTTGATGCTAGGAACAAAAAATGATGACTTCAAAGATAACATAAATGTATACATGCTGAATGTGAAAAACGTAACATTTTTATTCATACTAAGAAAGGTTTTCATGCATTAGTTGACATAATTTGGACAGTGATGAGTGTTTATTTCATAACAGTGAACATGGAGATTTATTGCTATCATTAAAAAGGGGCAAACAAAGTAGACAGGTTATCACAAATGCCTCCTCCAAAGCAGTCCTAATACAAACTATTGCAGAGAGCAGAAAAGCTTATGAAATATGGATGTGGCTGCAATTCTTCTTGTAACTGAGTTACAGTAAAATATGCACTGTAGGGGAAATTCACCCATATGGAGGCTCTGTGCAAGGCTTACTGTGTCACTTAGGGTGCTTGCTGATGTCATGTCCACACATGCTATGGGGGGGGGGGGGGCGAAAATTCTGTGACATGTGACATCCCTGGTCCTGTAGTGTAGCATTTTAAATGTTTCCTGGAAATACCCAAGATCGCTATGTAGTATCGTTGTACAGATGTCAAAGCAACTGCATGGAACTTTCCCTAGCCCTGCACAGCAGAGTTCTCATGGCTTTCCATGCTGAGGTTATCTGACATCTAAAAATCCCTTTCAGCCCTGCAGTGGCCTTCCATGGAGGAAGATGCTTTAGGGAGGATGGCTCTTAAAGAATTGCTGGAAATCTTCACAGCCAAGGGGATTTATGCTGGTCCATAACATATGGAGGTAAGGACTGTCACCAATCACACACAATTAGCATAGACCACTTTAATTTCCAGATTAAAGTGGTCTATGCTAATCTTAAATGACCTTTCTGACAAAGGATTTTAATTAAGGTAAAGTGAGGTTTCCCCCTACTCCTATCTAACATACACACACTGCCCAGTGTTAGGCAATGACAAGGTGTCAGCCTGCACTCCTGCCACAAAGTCTAAGTACTTGGGGCACAGACTGACATCTTGGGTTAGGGATGGGCGAACGCGGTTCGGAAGTTTGGAGTTCTGAACTGGTCGAGTTCGGTCTCTCGACCGAACCAAACTTCCGAACCGAACTCTATTTTCGAACCAAACCGAATTTCCGAACTCAGTTCCGTTTGCCCATCCCTACCTTGGGTATAAACAGATGGGCATGGAGGCTGATCACCCCCAGAAATGCTCCAGGGGTGTACCCTCCAGCTTGCAGTTCTGCCTGGGTTTGCTTCAGATGGACCCGGTGGTTTCCCCAGTCTGTGGTCCACTCATGCGTTACCCCACACACACACACACACACACACCATAGATTTTATCTACTTGAAGGGGGGGGGGGAATTCACTTCCTCTCCCTATATGAGGCTATATTGCTTTGCTACAAGATCTACCACTCAACACTGAGCTATAGTGAAGAATATCTTGTATTTTCCACATGAGATACTGAAGAACTTTACAGAAATGGGTCATAAAGTTTTTAATGAATCTCATCCTTGGATACAAACCTTTATATTCAGTATCCCTTGTTTCTTGAAACTGTCTTTTTAATACATTATTTAGGAAATATAATCTCTTTCTGGCTCTTGAACAAATTATTCGCTGAAGGGAATGAATTAAAACATTGCTGGAGGAAAAAAACCTGCTTCATAAGCTGCCCCGATGTATAATGCATTACACCTGATTAATAGGGCTATCTATAGCACTGAAAAATTTAGGCTATGTTGTTAGACATGCTCTTGTTTCATTTTCAGCAAGTCAATATACCATCTCAGCTGTAGTACAGTTATCCATTACCTCCACTGATTGTGTTGACCCTGAGAAAATACAGCTGCTGACATCCAAGGAAGGAGATGACCTGTTCATAATCTAATAGAAATGCCTTTTCTTCACTTCATACATAAATTAAGAAAAAAGCCAAAATAAAGGTGGCTGAGGCAGACAGTCATCTGATAAAGGTCAAACTCTATGAGGAACCTTTTACTACAGATCTGACGAAAGCAATTACCATGTACCTTTTTATTTCATCTACTTTAATGACATATGGTGATATTCTCTCTCTTTGGCCATTGCACCTTCTCTGAGGAAGTGTATTTGTAAGATGTCAAGGTAATGTGAAAAACAGAATACATTTCATTTAGTATAAGTCACAAAGCTACATTTAAAGGAAAGCTTTTCCTAACCATGCCTTATAGTTTACTAATTGTCCTCAAAATGTTTTAAATTAGGTTGTTCAAACTAATCCAGGGAGTTGGGCACTTGCTTAGATTTTATTGTCTTTCTAACTTGAGCCATTATATTTTTGTTTCCTATCTCAAATTCTGAGAGTCACAGTCTAATTAAAGTAGGTTTCCTGTAAAGTTTGCATAACACATGACCATGGAGCAGGAACATTACAAGTTCCTTATTCTCTAGTTTGCTCAGAAGGCTACATTGTGTGATGCTCAAACCACTCCAGTCCAGTGCATTTGCAAGCAGAGACTCTGGCAGTGTTTAGCACCAAGAATGCAAAGAGGAGAAAGTCCTGACGCTTATTTTACTGTCTCTCTGCAGTATACACAAAGTGATATTGCAATACTGCTCTATGTTTTCAGCATAGTCTTCACTTCTCCATACCAAGGCTATTTTAATCTGTGATATCCTAAAGGTCTTGGTGTCACTTGAAAAAAATAGCAAATAGAAAGATTAGCTTAACAGGTTAGTGTACCAATGTGATGTTCAGAAGAAAAGCATGTTTTTGTATTGTATCATGTATGTACAATTTATTATGGTACTGGTCTAGAGCTATTATATAATTTAGGAAGGTTTTGGTTGTGGTTTTTTTTTTTGTTTTTTTTTTAAACTGACTTCTAATAGGTGCAAAAAATGCATAGGGACAGATTGTGAGCTGCCCTTTTGGTTTGTATGAAGGAACAGCGTGTAAAAGGTACTTCACCTGGAGGTTGCCAATCTTTGAACTGATACCACTCTATGGAAGGGCCCGTCCCAGGCACAAACATATAGCTAATTAAATAACAAGACAAATCCTACCTTGGGGGAGATGGCATACACTTTAATTATTGGTGTGAATGAGGGCCTCCCTCCCTCCTCAAAGCCAAATGGGCTTTGTTTACTGTGATGGGGTATCCCTGACAAGGGAATATGCCCAGATAGCCAATTGCATTATTATTATTATTATTATTAAACATTTATAAAGCGCCAGCCGCATAACCTGGTGCTGTACAGAACATAGAATCAGACGCGGTCCCTGCCTGTGGCTTACAATCTATAATCTCCCACTTTCTTTCCCTTTTTGGTGGACCACAATGAGTTGTAACTAATTAGATTAGATGGTTGGAGGGCAAGATAGAGGGCTACTCACCCACATGTAAATGACTTTGCAGGTTCTTCCAAGATTCCAGATTGCTAATCTCTGTGGGGCCAGATGTCCATTGTATATTTTAGAATAATAAAATAGAACCTAGTGTCTTTGTAATCTGAATTCTCCCATTAGGTACAAAAATCTAAAGGGCAAGATTGTGATCTACCTTTGGCATTTGTGAAGCAACTGTGTACACAATGCTTCTCCCTTGTGCATGGCCTGTGCAGAAACAGAAAATGAAGACAGTGCCTGAACCAGGCCTTGGTTCCGCTCTTGGCCAGCTGGGGAAATGGATTTGACAAACCAGGGTCTTATCCAAAGCCCACTGAACTTAATAAAAATACTTAACTTGACTTAAGTAGGGTTTGGATTAACTTTCAAGGAAAACAGTTGCATCATCCTTTTGTTTGGTGAAGTGTGTGCTCTTCCCTGCAGTGCAAGGAGATATTATACTTTCTGAGGTAGAATGTTCCCTGATCACTGCTAAGAATACTCCACTTTAAGACCCTTTTTAAACAAACGGTGGAGGGTCAGCATGTGGCAGGTAGGGATGTGCGAACAGAACGGGGTTCGGATGTTTGGCCGTTCGGTTCGAAAACCGAGTTCAGGTTCGGTCATTCGGTTTGGAAACCGAGTTTGGGTTCGGTGGAGTTCAGAGCTGCCACGGGGCTTGGAACACTCCAGGGACCCCCGTGGTGGCACGGCAGGCTGTCTTAGACACAGCAGCAGAGATTGGGAAGGCTTGGCACTTGGCACCCCAGGTCAGCAGGCAGGCTCAGCACTTGGCCCCCAGGGGTGCCCGTGGTGCCAGGGCTGGCTGGCCATCTGAAATCCAGCAGCAGCAGCAGAGATCGGGAAGGTTTGGGGCTTGGTGGCTGCCTGGCACCCATCCTTGGCCGGGCATTGCAGGGTGCCTGGCATCGGAGGATCAGTATGTCATACAAACAACAAGACAACGGTGCTAGCCACAAAACTGCGAACAAAGTGCAAGGGCACATGGCCAGCAATCTGGAAGGCTAAATAAATGGGACTATGATCCCAAGAGGAACATGTACATATATATATAAATAGGGGGACAATCACATAAAAATGAAACAAAAATGTTTATTGTACATGAATGATCAAAAACTAAACAATGTAATAAAGATGAATGTTCTACAATGGTGCCATGTGATCAAAAAGGGATGGCATCCATATACACATCCAGTCAACGAGATCCTGGGTTATATTCTCGTTTCGAAATTATCTTTATCAGGAATCTTAGAGTGGATACCATCAATGCACTCTCTTGATCTACACACTAGTAATATACAGTGTGTACAGAAATTAACAGAATAATTCTCTCCTACATAAAACAACAAGAACACAAGGACATGATCATGAATATAATCGATAAATTCACAGTCCCCATTTATACATGTCTAACCAAATACAACTGCAGCACATATATCAACTGAGATGAAGATCACTATATATAAAAGCAAGAACAATGTAGTATCAATATGCTGTTATCAAATATCCAATATCAAAACACCATGTGTCACAGCCCCCACTAGTAACAAAGCTGTATTTTGGAGTCTTACCCGCAACCACATCTGTGGTCCAGGAAATGAGAGAAAATATGTATAAAATCTCTCTAGAAGATATGTACATGTATAAAAAATACAAGAGAACATATCCCTATCCATGAACATATCACCATCCAGTATACTCTGGATCTTATATAATTCATAAGCTCTCATGGTATTATGACCCATGTAGAGAATGCAATAAACTTTAATGGAGTAATAATCATGACTTATCTATCCCAGCCAATGTATAAGTGATAACTCTTCACAATATATAATATCTCTCTTGAGGATATGTACCTATATTAAAAAATGCAATAGACCTCAGTATCTCAGTGAAAATATCACCATTCAGTATGACCCAGACCCTGTATAATCCATAAGCTCTTGCATTGTTGTAACCCATGTAGAGAATACAGTAAACTTTAATGGAGTAATACTCCTAATATATCTGCCCCAGCCAATGCATAAATGATAACGCTTCACAAGGGGAATCACCTCTCACTAGTACCTCTTCACAAGAGGTATAAGTGACAAAATATGTATACCAATTTCCTCCTGCCAACAATTGTCATTATCTGATGTACCCTGGACCATGTATAACTCGTAACCTCTCATGGAAAGAATAATCCTGTATATACTGGAAATCAATTTTACTCTAATTTCTCTCACAAAACAAACAGTTGTAGGCCATTGAAAACATGAATCTTGAATACAAATAATCAGTTGTAACTGTACAAGAATCCAGGTGGCTCTTGCCCCACTCCACAAACAAGGAACTACTATCCAAATGCAATCCATTGACTACTTTGCAATCTTCACTCCATTGTCTAAGTGGCCCAGGTACTCCTATGCAATAAAAAAGCTGCTATAAACTTGTCAAACTACCATTATATTCTTTATTGCCTGCATATCAATTAACATTCAACCTACTTCTATCATCTCAAAATAGAAACAAACTTCTCAGATAAGATTCTCCAACAATCTTACCTTGTATATCACAAAGAATAAGACCAAGTTCCAGGAGGAGACATTTCCTCTAGCTGCTGATCCAGCTACTGGGAATTTGACCAGCTTATATACACAATCATCTTAACTCCCAGTCCACCTGTATTCATTGGAGCTGAGTGGAGGAAAGAGACCTGCTAATTCGCAAAAGATTAACCCTTTCATTGCATTACCTAATTGCTTCAAAAGACAAGAATTGTTGGTGGCTTGGAAAGGGAGAATAATATTGTGAGCCAAATTGAAAGCAGATAAGTTGAATAAGACTCCAAAATACTTATAGAATAGTATATTTAATGACAATATCCCAGAACAGTATTCTTATAAAAAACTGGACAATTCCATTTTATCATTGAGACCCTTGGGGGATACTGTATTAAGGGTGTGGATCCAAAAGCTTTCTCTTCTTAATAATGCAGAATGAATATCCAACACATCCCTAGAACTGACCTTAACCGCTTCAATGACAAAAACCTTAAATTGCATGGAAGAATGTCCTAGTGTTAAAAAATGTGCAGTCAAAGGGGCTTCTAAATTACCACCGTTGATTTTACTCTTATGCTCCGACACTCTAATTCTCAATTGACAGGAGGTTTGGCCTACATATCTTAAACCACAAGGACATGTGATGACATAAATGACATTGAATGAATTGCAATTGGAAAAATGTCTCAAAGATATTTGTACATTATTCTCTGCATCTTAAAATTCCTTAATCTCCCAGGTTTGCTGACAACAAAGGCAATGACCACACTTGAAGTGTCCACATGTGGTAGCTGTACGCTTCTTATTAACTTTGATATCAGAATGTACTATACGATCCCCAATATTTTGTGTCCTTCTAAAACCAATACATGGTCGTATATTGCAACCAGGCATATCCTTGATTAAATGCCAATGTTTGTGAATAAGATGTTTAATAACATAGTATAAGGGTGTATAGTCCATGGACCGAAACAGTCTATCCAATTCCTCCCTACCTCTATTCATTATCAAATCCATTCTTGAAACCATGGAAGATCTCCATCTAGCTGTATCTATAACGATTTCAGGGAACCCTCTGGTTTTCACTTGGGCGGCCAAATGGTTGGCAGTTTGCTCATAATCCCTGGGACTGGAACTATTGCATTTCAAACGTAAAAATTGCCCATATGGTAAATTCCTCCTTAGATGACTAGGATGGAAACTATTATAATGTAAAAAGGAATTCTTGTCTGTGGGTTTGGAATAAGGAATCACCATCAATGAATCATCTTTGATCCGCACCGTAACATCTAAAAAAGGAAGCAAGTCTCCATCTGCAACACATTTCAATTTTATACAATCATTGACGGTATTGATCCATGTGAAAAAATAATTATAATCTACCCCCGGATCCAATACCACAAACACGTCATCAATATATCTACCATAATACTGCATAAATTAGTGGAAAGGATTCCTGTCTATATTTAAGATAATATCCTCCTCCAACTTAGCCATGTATAAGTTGGCAACACTAGGAGCCATAGGGCTCCGCATGGCGACTCCCTTAATTTGGTAATAAAATTGTTCTTCAAAATGAAAATAATTGTTTTCCAGTATAATATCCAATAATCGTAATAAGAAATGTGTAGGAGGACTGCCTTCTAATCTCTTATCCAAATAAAATTCAACTGTCTGTCTAGCACCCTCATGGGGTATGGATGTATATAATGATTTAACGTCCATCATGACAACCCTCAAGCCCACTTTAATGTGCATGTTTTCCACAATTTCAATGAAGTGTTTTGTATCCTTGATATATGAAGGGCACTCCTGAACCAACCTGTTTAGAAAGCAATCCAAATATTGGGCTAGTGGTTCTAAAATGGAATTGGAGCCTGACACTATTGGCCTCCCTGGAGGAGGAAAACCAATCTTGTGGATTTTGGGCAGAATATAAAATACTGGGATCTGAGGACTATTGTTAACAAGAAATTTACCCACTTGTTCATCTGTGTATCCTAACTCTACATCTTCCGTCACCACAATGGATATAATATTACTAATCTCTTTGGTGGGATCTTACTGGATGGGAGCATAAGTCCCCCAATCCTCTAATTTTCTGCATACTTCACAACAGTAATCTTTCCTGTCTAACACATCAATTTCTCCCCCTTTATCCGCTGGTTTAATAACTATCACATGGTTATTAGCCAGAGCGTCTAAAGTAGATTTTTCTGAACAACTTAAATTGTGCCACACTTTGTGATGTTGGTGCTCTAATTTTTGGATATCCCTCAGAAGAACTGGTGTAAATTTGGATTTGTGTTTAAAGGGAGAAATGACATCTCTCCGGCCCTGCCAAACATGTCTCTTAATTTGATTAATCTAATTAATTGAAAAACATCAATTCTAGTATTGAAACTATTATTCCTTGGGGTGAGCACAAATGAAAGACCCTTGTTCATGATATTCCTCTCCATCTGGAAAAGATGATAACTAGACAAATTTACTACTAAATCCGTCACCTGTTGAACTGCTTTCCTCTGAATTGCTCTCTCCTGCATCCTGATCTCCTGGGGAGAGGTTGGCCCCTAAAAAACATCTATCACTTCTATCAGTATCTGTGGAATCCTCTTTATCAGATGCCCCCGAGAGGTCCAAAGCCCCTAGTGCCACCCTCCCCTGTTGCCCTACCCGCTTGGTGGCATCCTCTGCCGGCCCCTAAAGATGGTTGTGTTTGGGGCTCCACTGGGAGAGAGTGGGGTTCCTACATATCTTCTAGAGAGATTATATACATATTTTCTCATTTCCTGGACCACAGATGTGGTTGTGGGTAAGACTTCAAAATACAGCTTTGTTACTAGTGGGGGCTATGGCACATGGTGTTTTGATATTGGATACTGGATAACAGCATACTGATACTACATTGTTCTTGCTTTGATATATAGTGATCTCCTGCACTATAAAAATAATAATAATAATAATAATA
>QEPC01011363.1:1539987-1562193 GCA_003113815.1 Sphenodon punctatus
GGCAGCATTGGCACAGCAGGAGCAGACTTTGGATTGCCCAGAGGCAGCATTGGCAACATTGGCACAGCAGGCGCAGACACCGGATTGCCCAGAGGCAGCATTGGCAACATTGGCACAGCAGGCGCAGACATTCTATTGCCCAGAGGCAGTATTGGCAGCATTGGCACAGCAGGAGCATAAATTGGATTGCCCAGGCACAGAACCTGGGGCATGGACAGCAGAGGCAGCATTGGCAGTAGCAGCAGACATTGGATTGCCCACAGGCAGCACTGGCAGCAGGAGCAGATTTTATAATTGTATTTATTTATTTATTTATTCAAATTTGGAATATAATTTGTACTACACTAACTTTAACTGCTATTAACTATTCTAAAACCTATGGAACTAAATGGAATATTATCTAATATCTACAAAGGCCTAGTCCTAGAAACATACTATAAAATATTAAAACTGAATAACTATACACTATCTCTATCTATCTTTATAACTAAGCTAACTCCTACAGCTATTTATCTATGGGATCGATCTATGCACACACACACACAGGGTATGGGGGGAACACAGACAGCTCACAACAAACAACACAAGGAGGGGTACAAAACTTAAATGAAGCCTAAATCAATGTAATCCTACTCTAAATAAATCCAAAAACAGGGGAAGGGAATCAGAGGTGAAATATATGGGAAGAGGGAAGGATTCAATGGAGGGTAGGGAGAAAGAACACAGGAAGGGTTAAAAAATAAAAATAACACCAAAACCTCCACACCTTCAAGTCTCAAAACCCACCTCTTCCGCTCCACCCTTCCTAACTCCTGCTATTTATTTATTTATTTATTTATTTAAACCTTATATCCCACCCCTCCTGCCCAAAGGCATGGGTAGGAGGAGCGTGCTAAGCATCCCCGCCCAGGATTATCCCCCAACTGTTATCTGCATAGTCCCAATTACTGTAACCAAGCCAAGAACATGTACCTGAGCTCTCGCATCCTCATGAATGTTGTATCCCTTGTCTCTCCCTCTGTTCCCCCTTCCCTGTCTTCCCCTCCCCCTGTCTTTAGATTGTAAGCTCTCTGTCAGGGACCGTGTTTATCTTATTCTTTGTAAAGCACCAGGTACATCGCTGGTGCTATATAAATGCTTATAATAATAATTAATAAATGTGTAGAAATGGGTGAAATAGGAGGAGGATGGCAATGGATTAGGAACACAAACTGCTGTGAAAAGAAGACTTCTGAAAATGCCTGCTGATAGGATCAGTGGCTGGCTCAGAAGGAATTGGAATGGAGGGAGGGCAATGACTTTTTTTACTTGCTGTGCCCAGCTTACCACAAGCCTCATTGTCTCTGTGCAGCCTAGCCCCATACCAATTGCAGACTGCCAAGCCAGTGATCTGAAGAAAAGAAGGATGGTGATTGGGCAGACTGTCTGCTATTACAATCCTCTCTCCACCCCTGACGCCAGGAATTTTGGTCCTCAGGTGCCCCCCCCAGGCTTGTTTACTCCGTTTTTCTTGCCCGAACTCCGCCGAACTCATCTGAATGATACTGAACTGTCATCTGTTTGTTTAGGCCGTTCGATTCGGTTGTCCGAACGGGCTGAGTTTGGTCCGAATACCGAACATCCAAAGCGCATTCGCACATCCCTAGTGGTGGGTGGAGCACCACTGTGGGGGCAATGCATGAGGGGAGGGTGCAGACGGGTGCACACCCACTTCCACCCATCTATACGCATGGAGCAACTGCCATTTTGAACAATTGCTCTGTTCATGGGTGATGGGTGGATCGCAGGAAAGCACATGCATGTCCACTCACCCGCAGCAGTGTTTACACGGGTGGCACCTACGCATGCAAATGCAACAGACATGTGCGCATGCAAGGGTCCATCTCGTGTAAGAGGGGCCAAAGTGTTTTATTGTACTAGCAAGTTTGTAGTACTCTTTAAATCATCCAGGCTGATCAAGATGAAAAGCTTAATGGAATAGCAAGTTTGACTTCAAGTTGTGTTCTTTTTGCTATCATTAGTAAGAAGAAAACTGTATATTTCCATCTTCCCACCTCCTCACCACAAAAACTCAAACCCTAAACCCAAATTCAAATTAAACCAAAGTTGAATTCTCTTTGATATTTTTTTTTTAAATTGTTAATTTTCCTTCATTATTCTGAATGTTTTTCACATTTGCAAACAGAGACTCTTGCAGTGCTTAGCACCAAAAATGCAACGAGGAGAATGTCCTGACACTTACAGTATAGGCCCTTTTCACACAGACAATCTAACACTTATAAAATGGGTGTTACGTTTTATTATACATATTACAGTGCATCCACAGGGCAACACTGCAGCCCTGAAACATTGGCCCTTTTCACATGAGATGCCTCCACCCAGATGCCTCCATCCAGTTTCACTCCAATGCTGGTTGCTCTGTGGGTGAGTGGTGGGTGGAGATAAATGTTGTGTGGGAGCACGAACGCACGCACTCACGCACCTACACCCACCGCCCATGGTGTTCACACAGACGCCTCCACCCCTCTCCACCCAGCGACTCTGAGTTGTGGCATCTCAATGTGAAAATGGCCCATATTGTAGGGCTGCGGTGTTGCCCTGTGGGTGCCCTGTAACATGTATAATAAAATGTAACACCCATTTTATCAGTGTTACAAGTGTCTATGTGAAAAGTTCCATACACTTTCCACTAGACTACACTGGCTTTCTACGGTATATATGAAGTGATGCTCAAACCAAAGCATTCCAATTCACTGTGTGGTAGACTACAGTAAATCCATTGAATCTGTATTATTATATATTTATTCATTCATTTAAATTGATATCCCACTCTTTCCTAGGACTCCTAGTGGGTTACAAATATATATATAAAATATTCATACATGAAGCCAATTAAAAATCCACAAACCAAACCTCTCCAACTCAGATCCTTGACTATTAAATGTTTGGCCAATTTAAAAAAAATATATATTATATTGACTCCAAAAAATGCTCAGATTCAGGCTTTGGAAAACCTCTAGCAGAAGGGAATTTTACAACTGTGGAGCACTACCAAAAACACCTTTCTGTGTGTCCTTCATGTATGGACTTGATGTGGTGGTGGTGCTGCTGATGCTACTACTGCTACTACTACGACTACTACTTATCATTTCTAGACCACTACTAGTCATTAGGGATGGGCGAACGCGGTTCGGAAGTTTGGAGTTTGGACCGAACTCGACCAGTTCGGTCGACCGAACCAAACTTCCGAACTGAACTTGATTTTCGAACCGAACCGAATTTCTGAACTTGGCTCTGTTCACCCATCCCTAAAAGATAATATTCCATTTAGTTCAATGGGGTTTGAATTTCCGAACTTTGTTCGGAAGTTCGGACCAACCGAACCGAACTTCCGAACCTAACCGAATTTGTGAACTCAATCGAACCTAACCGAATTTCCGAACTTGGTTCTGTTCGCCCATCCCTATTAGTCATACACAGTATTGCACAAATACACATAACATAAAAGACAGGCCCTGCTCCAAGGAGCTTACAATCTAGAAAAGACATGGAAACAGACAGTTAAAACCAAGGCAATAGATTAATCATGGACTACAGGGTGCAGTTTATTAAGTAATTGTTTTATTCTGACTAAGATCATGATTCATGATTGGGATCATGATTTAAAGGCAACCTCAAAGAGGTGGGCCTTTGGGTGGGACTTGAATATGGACATGCAGGGGCCAGGCGCAACATCTCAGGAAGAATGTTCCAGGCGTATGGTGCAGCAAAGTGAAAGTCACCAAGTCGGGAGTTCATAGTGGAGGAGAAAGTACAGTTAAGATCATCTTGCCTCATGAACAGAGGTCATGGAAAGAAGTGTAGAGGGAGATAAGGGAGGAGAGGTTGTGAGGGGCTGCAAAATCAAGTCACTTATAGGTAAGTAGAAACAGCTTGAATTGTATATGGAAGCAGCTGGGGAGCCAGTGTAGTGACTTGAGGAGGGGGTTTACATAGTACATGCAAGAGGGTGCTTCCAGCTGACCTCAGGGGCCACAATGGGACATAGAGGAGGCAGTCATTCAGATATGTGACCCAGGCTGTTATTACACATTACTGCAGCAAACCCTTACTGTTTTACATCTGACCAAGAAACCTTTGAATGATTCTACAACATTTTGCACAGCTCATCAAATCGCTTTTGCTGCCATTTAAGTGAGTCGAATAGCTCCCTTTATATAGTCATTGGAAACCAGATGATGGGGTAGGATGGCAAGGAAACTCAACTTAAAACCAAACTGCCATATCCACCTGGGTAGATTATGTTTAGAACAGATGACTTCTACTGTAGTGATGGGTTGTAGGATAGGTCTCCGTAGGGAAAAAAAACAATTTGCCCTTGTGAGATGGAGATGAAGGAAGATTAAATTCACTACATGTTAGAATGTCTCCTTTTTTCTGATATTAAGAAATCTCTCCTTTCCTCTATATTATTGCAAGTTAATTCTCCTCCCCAATAAAGTTTGGTTGTATCAACAATACAGAGGAAGATGTCATTAATAGGCTGGCAGCCTTTGCATGTAGGGCAGCTGCTGTTAGAAATGCATACCCCCTACTCAGTGGTCATAATGTTTAAAGTGCCTAGGGAAGATGGCTTTAGGGGTGAGGATATCTGAACTTTTGTATTTTTAGTGTTCTATATAAATTGTAATAAATATGAAATTTGTACATAAATATGAAATTTGTATGTATGTAATGTTCTCCCACTGTTGAGAGTCTTGTTTTGGTATGGATTTTAGCCTATGGTGTGAGCTGATGCCATGAAATCAATTAAATTAAATTGAATTTTGCATAGCACTCATTAACAACCTATTGCTGGAAAAGCAGCATTGTTGGATTACGGACAAATCTGGATTAAAGTATTCAAACCTGAGGTCCAAGAAGTCCTTCGCTGTAACATATTTGTACACACACCCACAGGAAAACAGTTAGCACTTCCAGTTTCAGATGGATTAAGATTACTAGTTGCTGAGATGAGAACCCCATACATTCTCATGAGATTCTTGAAGCCACTTGCGAGATTATCAAATATCTCAAAATGCACTTTGTGCATGTCCAAAATGACTCTGGCGGGGATTTTGCCCATGCGTAGAGTGTTTTGTAAGTGTTCTCGAGAATCTCATGAGGTTCTCATTGCCCTTAAAACACTCTGTGCATGTACTAAACGCCAGGAGTCGTGCATGCACAGAAATGACTACGGTGACCATTTTGCTTATGTGTAGTGCTGAGTTTCCGCTGCGTGAATTTCACGTTAGAATGGGTCAAGAATAAGCCAATTCTCAACCCATTCTCATTTCTGCAAATCTCAGTGAGAAGCCAATTCTCACCAAGATTTAGCCAGAATGCGACGGTGAGTTTCACCCCTAATTCTTACCTTATTGATTCTGGAAGAGCAAAACGTAAGCTTTTTCACATAGAGGAATACATTTCTGAGAGATTCCAAAATCTTTCCCATAGATTATTTATTTATTTATTGGTAATTTTATATGTTAAAATAGTACCTTTCATTTCAGATGTTTGTCATTGCCTGGAATTCTTTTATAAGAGCATTTTAGTGGTAGTATAATAATGTGTAGAAGATAATACATACAATTCCCTTAGTTATACTTTGTCTACCTGATACGTGTGATCCCACCCCCTCCTTTTTGTTATAATTATCCAAACCTTTTGGACGTCAATGTTTAGAGATCCATATTAATTTAGAGATAACATTAGTTATTTGAAGAGCGGCATAATTAAGGAAGGTATCAGGTTAATTATTTTTCTCTACCAAATCTATATGCATCTCTTGATTGTTTCCATTGTAAGAAGTCACAAGTTCACATTTTCTTGGCATTTGCTTTGATAGTCTCTGATAACACATGCAAGCTGTCTGGGGGACAGTCCCCTTGGGACTTGGTCCATTCACAGACTCTGTTTGTCTAGTTTGACTTTGCTGATCCTAACAAGAATTAATTCTCTTAGCACTGGTGAATGCATGTATGGTGAGCTCTGTCTAACTAGAGCCTGTTTGCTAAAGTGAACCAAGATCATTTCTATCCTAAGCAATTATGTATATTAAAAAGAAATCAAAATCCATTATTTAGGTTTGACAGTAAATTCTCATGGGTGCAAATCTTAGTTCCTTTCATCATGCCAGTCTAAACAGAGGATAATTTATGCAATAGTTAGGGCTTGTAAGTTACTGTACTGGATAAAAGCTGTAGTTGAATTGCATAAACATGTAAGGGAGAATAGGCAAAAATTCATTTAGGCTATTTCCTGTAATGCATACTGAATAAAACTTTTTTTTAAGCTGTCAGCTACTAAAAATCCATTGGAGCTAGAGGCATGTCTTCAAGCATGTGGTGCTTCGTCAGCTTTTTATTTATTTATATTATGCATTAGAAACCATTTTAATGACACTAGGTGGGCACAAGGAAATTTTGCACTATCTGGCCACCTCTGAAAATATCAAGGCAGCTTTTTACTTTTTGTTTCTTGTTTCAATCTGAGTTGATTTGGACTGGGTCAAGGAGGTTTTGAATAGAGTGTTCACAAGGTAATGAGATGTATATAAAGCCATTAAAGGATTCCTTTCTATGGTTTAGGGCTTGAAATGATTAATCCAGCACAAAATGGGTTTAAAGGCAGCACACAGGTATCTCTTTATAAATACAAGATATTCCTCTAGTTTTTTCTTCCACACCATTAAAATGAGATGGCAGATACAAACATTATCTTATTAGACACTTAGTCCTGCATCTGCTATCTAACAGGGGACCCATTGGACATGGATAATATTGTGAGGAATAGAATAGGCTTAGACAGTTGTACAAATTTATTATCGTCAATGACACCTAATTAGGACACTGATAATTAGGATTTCTGCTTAAGTAGGATAGAGATATGGGAACAGATCTTCCCAATGATCTAACTGGGACAATGCTTTGTCTAATTGGGAATTTTTTTCCAAAGATTTTGTCATTTAATTGGAACATTGCTTTGTCAAATAATGAACAGAGGTCTTTTTCAAAGACCAAGAAGTTTCAAACCTTAGACAATTCATAGAAGAGAGCTGAAGCAATACAGTGACAGAAATAGTGCACAGTTGACTCATATTTGCGTTTGATACCGTTGATCATGAGGTGCTGGTGACTTGACTGCAGAACTATGCCGGGGTGGGTGGAACTTCTCTTGAATGGTTCCGCTCCTTCCTGGCTGGGAGAACCCAGAGGGTGGTGATTGGGGATTGTTCATCTCCCTGGGACCTCATGTGTGGAGTTCCGCAAGGCTCTATTCTGTCCCCTCTCTTGTTCGATGTGTATATGCAGCCGCTCAAAGATGTTGTGAGATGGTATGGGGTGCGGTGTCATCAGTAAGCTGATGATACTCAGCTGTACCTTTCCTTTTCATCCAACCCAGACCCAGCAGTCTCAGTGTTTACCTGATGTCTGGCAGCTGTGGGGGATTGGATGAGGGTGAGCCATCTGAAATTAAATCCTGACAAGACAGAGGTGATGTTGGTGGGGAGGGCGGTGGGTGTGATGTCCCCCATCACTGATGGGGTTCGTCCCCCACTGGTCTCTCAGGTATGGAGTCTGGGGGTACTCCTCCATCCGCAGCTTCGCCTGGATCTCCAGGTTGAGGCTGTGACGAGGAGTGCTTTCCACCAATTACATCTGGTGCGAAGGCTTCGGCCATATGTCTCTGACTCCAACCTGGTCACTGTTATCCATGCCTTCATCACTTCAGGATTAGACTATTGTAATGCGCTCTATGTGGGGCTACCTTTGGTGATGGTCCGGAGACTGCAGCTGGTGCAGAATGCAGTGGTCTGTCTCCTTATGGGGATGGGTTGCCGTGAGCACATTACAGCAGTGCTCCGAGCTCAGCACTGGTTGCTGATAGTCTTCCGATTCAAAGTGTTGGTGCTTACTTATAAAGCTCTATATGGGCTCCTATCTGTGTGATCGCCTCACTCTCAGTGTCCTTAATCCACCCCTGTGGGTTTCCCCCAGGTGGCGCGGGGGGCTACAATGGAGAGGGCGTTCTCTGTGGCGGCCCCAGGCTGTGGAACTTCCTTCCGGTGGACCCGGACCTTGCCTCATTTCAACAACAGTGCAAGACCTGGCTGTTCTGCCAAGCCTTTGGTGAGGGAAGTGGGTAAAGGGGGGTGAGAGTGGGTGGGGAGGATGGGTTGGGATTTTTTTATGTCTCCCTTTTATGTATTTTATTATATATTTTATGTATATTTTTAAATATTTTAACTTTTGTAAGCCACCTCTAGCTGCTAGGCAGGAGAGGTGGGTTGTGAATGGTGTAAATAAATAAATAAATAAATATAAATATTTCAAACAGTGCATTTAACACTCATTCTGAATTTTTTAAAATTATTTTTTCTTTTTAGTTATGAATTATACACACACCTTTCTTGGACATGTCATAAAATATGAATGTGGTATAATTGTGACTTAAGGTTGTCTCTCCTGTATAATAATACATTTTTTATGGCCTAGGCCAAAACTTCAGTACATAAAATTGAAATTTCCAAAAACTGCATACACATTAGTGCATGCAATATTCAGTCAAACCTCCTCCCCCCCCACCCTCCCTGTTCTATTGAGTCAAACATACCTTTTAAAATAAGAATTATACATCAGCTACCCAAATTTCTACTGTTTCTTCCTGATTGCGTCAGATCAAAATTTACAAGCTTCATAAATATTAAATGCCTTAAGGGTTCAATACAGTGTATTAGTCATACCATCTGATGACTACTCTGAAAGGCCAAGCAGTAATTTAATTAAGTGTTATACACCAGCTACCAAGAAATCTTCTTTTTCTTTCTGATTTCCTCAAATATAGGATGCCAAAGAGTGCAATACAGTAACAGACATATTTTGGAAGCGCCAGATAGATTTCTCAAAGTTATTAGAATGGACAAATTTGTTGATCTGGGGGATACGGTATCTTTTCCTTAAGGGCAGATACAGGGCAGATCCAAAGAAAATGGACTATATCTTCAACTTCATGCAAAGGGCAAAAACATAATCTTTGCTCATAGGGTATATTGGACCAATGGTCTATTTGGGCAACAAGACGAGTTGGTTAAGCCTCTATCTTGCTAGAAACTCTCTGTGCTGAAAATAAGTAATTTGGTTCAGATACGTAGATTGGTTCTGGTCAGGAATAATACATCCATCTATCTTCTAAGCCTGTCAAAAAGAGGTCATTCCTAATCCGTTCCAGCCAACAGAAACTATCCCTAGAGTCCATGGCTTCCAGCAAGACTTGTTTGGGAAGCCTCCATGGTGAATATTCCCTAATCTTCAGCTGATATTTTATAGGCCTTCTCCTAGCTCTGATCCACAAATTTCCCATGCCCATCTCAGCTCTTACCATCACTGCTGACGTTCCCTGTTGGACCATAAAAAGCCTTTTAAGAAAGGCATTCTGGGCTTTCTCTATAGTTGTCATTGCTCTGTTGTCAGAGCCCCAAATTTTGGTCCCATATAGCAATATGCCATCAAGTTTAGCCCTTCCTAATCGAAGAGTGACTGTCCAAGACTTCTTTTTATACCTACTGTAGAATGAAAGGATGCCTCTTGCAGCCTGGGCCACCTTAGTGGCCACATACTGAGCTTGTTCTTCCCACCTCAAAGAGGAAGTAAAGATCAAGCCCAGATATGAGAACCTGTCCACCACATCTACTATCTGATTATCTATGTTACTTATGTCACCTTCTGGATCCAACATCATAATTTTAGTTTTCATGATGTTAATTTCCAGTTGGTTTTATGGCAATAAAGTAAATTCATTCAATTGGCATTGCCGAACCACTTTAGAAAAGGATAAGAGAACTCCATCAACTACATAAAACAGAAATGGAATCTCTCTTCCTAACAGCTTAGGTACATGACAATCTTTACTCATAAAGTGTCCTCGTAGATAATTTAAATAAAGATTAAATAAAACCAGGGCCAGTAGGCATCCTTGCCTCACCCCTCTCTGGGTGAAAAGGGGATTTGTTAATTCTCCAGCTATACCATACCTTATCCTGGCTGTTGTGTGTCTATAATATTCCTGGATGAGATAGATCAAGGTTGAATCCATGCTTAGAGGTGTTAGCTTGTTCCACAGCAACTGACGATTAACTGTATCAAATGCAGCCTTCAGAGCTAAAAATGCTGCATAAACGTTTACATTCTTCCTCATATATTTACGTATTATATAGTAGAGTGTGAAACACTTGTCAATACATGAATAACCAGGCCTGAAGCCTGCTTGTTCTTTGCTAAATATAGCTTTCTCATACAACCATTTGGTCACAAAATCCAACAAATACCTTCCATAGATCTTCAAGGGGATACTAATCAAGTTGATCAGATGATAATAGTTTGGATCAGCTCTGTCACCCTTTTAAAAAATGGGTACTATAATCGATTTCCATCCTTCTGGATACAGGTTGTACAAAACGATATAATCACAGTCTTCAGGACTGTGATCCAAAACTCCTAGACTCCTTTAACAACTTCCAGTGGGGGAAAATCGGGGCCCAAAGCATCAGCAATGATAACTTTCAAGTGATCCTCCCCTACTAAAAACTTTCTCCAGTAAATGAGGATCCTTCTTCTTATCACAGATATTCAGGACTGGAGTCTCTATGTCCTCATCTACGGCATACTTTGGGGGAAAGTGTGATATCCAATGATCAGAATCAATATAAGGTTCAGGAAAAATGCCTCTAGACTTGCGGCCATCAGAGATTATCTGCCAAAAGGCATTGTAGTCTCTTTCCTTAACTGCATTAACTAATTTTTCCCAACATCGCTGTTGGTAATCTTCCTTTTGGGGAGTTAGTTTTTGCTTATATACCTTCTTACTTTCTTTAATTGAACAACTCACTTCCTCATTATCACTCTTCCAACGTCTCAAATATTCCATCAGATTCTTTTTAACTTGGATAGATTCATTATTATACCAATCCCTACACCATGATTTCTTACTTTGATCCTACTTGTTGAGACAACTTAAGTTGCAATTTCTTAACAAAGGTATTATAACAAACAAGATTATTCCAAGGAGTTGCATCTTGTTGAATACTTTTCCAAAAGCTCAGCTGTGATATGCAATACATTGTCACCTCTTCCATACTCTGGTCATTCCAAACTGATATTCTCCACACAAAATCTCTGCATGGTTTTTGCCTAAGAGTGACTGCAGAGCCCACCTGTGACCTGTCAGTCAAGAGTGAAGAAGAGAGGCGAGGTTAAGCTGTCCGCCCAGATAAGAGGACTACCGAGCCTATGGCTGCTGTGACTACGGACCCCACCTGTGACCTGTCAGTGGAGAGTAAGGAAGAGAGGCGGGGTTAAGCTGCCTGTCCGCCCGGATAAGAGGGTGCTTTTGCTCGCCCTTCGGCACGTCCAGGCGCAGGGGCGATTTTCTTTCCCTGCCACTAGCCCTGTTGGTCCTGAGTTCTTTTCTGTTCTGTGCTAGCTACTTTGGTTCTATTGTTGTGTAACTATGGTGCCGCAAAAGCACTCTCGGAAAGAGGTGGCTCAGTCCTCCCCAGATAAAATCTCAAAACAACGGAAGCTTGACTCTTTTTTTCCAGCTATTACTGAGACACAGGCTTCTGATATTCCCCGCCTATCTCTAGCTGAGTGACAGGGAAGGGCCCCAGTGAATTTGTTATCTTGTGATCAGCGTGGCTTGCACATCTCTCCCCCTGGGACCTTGTCAGCTGTTTTGGCAATTTGGATCGGGGAAATAGCCTGCCTGATAACTTTGATCTGGTCGCTGACTTTGCCATCATGACTTCCCACACGTTGCGCTACTTGTCGGCACAAATACAGCAGCTGACCTATAAGGTTGAAGTTTTGTCTACAATTCCTTTACCCCATACCAAGGGGGGGGTCCTCCCTTGGAGGATGTTTGCTCCATATTGCCGGGTCTCACTAAATCTAGCCTGGCCTTAGCGGTAACCCTACAGGATCTGCAGGGCTTATCCCCATCAAAAGATCTCAGGAAATGCCAATTCTCTGCTGTAAAACTGTTGTTTACTGTTTTGTCCCTTCCCAATGGAAGACTCCCTCTGTGGAATATTCCACTCAATGTTGCTGAACATCTGAGGGTGTTATTACAGCTTCCTGTGATCAGTAGAGACATTAGCTCTGTAGATCATGTATGTACTGTAAAGAGACACTGGACGATATATGTTTTGTTTCATTCTAAAAGGTTGGTGGCCGAGGTACTACAGAGGAAACATCTACTGAGAGAACATGGTGTATTTGTCTCTAGAGTTTTGGTGCCAGATGTTGATACTGTCTTTTTCTCGGAGGGCCCCCTTAGATCTTTGAAACTGGTAGCTGAGGGGTTGGACCCTCAGAGATCAATTGTTGTTCCTGATGTACCTCAAATACCTGTAGTCCGGAGCTCTATTCAAGTTTCAGCTGCAGAACTGCTGGGTTTTCCCTCCCAGGGGGATGCAAACTTGCTCCTATCCGACAGGGAGAAAACCGAAATTATGGATGTTCAAGTCCCTGTAGGCTCTTCGGATTTTTTTTTTGCCAGGCCAGTCAGTCCCGCCAATGAGCTGGTTGCTACCTCAGGGTATTGATTCTGCAGCACTGTTCGATCAACTGGACAAGCTGTGTACAAGGATGAGTAAATCTAGGCTTGGGAAAACCTCTGAGACTTATGCAACTTAGTGAGCCTGGGCCGCTGTTACCAGTGTCTATTTGATCATTGTTGGAACTTCCAAATGCTTCTTCTACCCCTGTGTTAGCACTAGGGAGTTTTTCAATTAGTCTCCAGGAAACTGTGGGAGCTGTGGTGCCCCAGGAGAAGGCTCTCGAGCTGCAAAGTGTGAGCCTTCTCGGAAGAACCCATCCTATCTTAACAAATGAGGTCTTGGACATAGCAGCCTTGGGTGCTATTAGTTTGCCTGCTTCTCCTGGGGTGGCACCCTCCATCCTCACGCTATACAGACGGAATCGAATTCCCACCTTCTTCCGGGGGTCTTTTCTTTATGAGATAGAAGGAGAGGTCAAGTCTGGGAGCACTATGGGCACCTGGCTTCTTCTAGTAATGAGGTTTGACCATTTCTCCCTGCTTCACCTTCCCTTTCCTTGTTATGTTGGAACATTGCAGGTTGGCGGACCAGGACAATGGATCCTACATTTCCTTTCTTTCTGGTTATGATATTGTTTTACTGCAAGAGACTTGGATAGATTGCGATTTTGTATGCCCTGGATACAGTGTATCCACTCTCCCCACTCAGTTATCCTCCTGCAGGGGAAGACTTAGTGGGGGTTTAGCTTTATTATGCTCAGTTAAACTTACTATAACAATCAAATTGATTAAAACTTTTAACTCTTATTTTGCTTTATGGCATTGTTTTAGGCCCCAGGGTAATGATCTCTTGATTGCAAATGTTTATGTCCCTCCATCATCTTCTCCATATTATGTTGAGGAACTATGGAAAATAATTGGGGGCTTAATCGCTGAGGTTAGGAATGTATTCCCAGATGTCCCACTCATTTTGGGTGGGGACTTTAATACACGAATAGGAAACCATTTATGCGGCGATCTACTTTTCCCGAATGAATGCTTAAGGGTGCTCCTGGCTGTCAGCCCGTGCTTCTAGGGATAAGGTAATCTGCCACCGGGCTCCAAGGTTGTTAAGATTGGCTGATGACCTGGAACTGGTAATTTTAAATGGCAGAATGAGTGGAGACTCCAGGGGGGATTTTACTTATTTCTCTACAAATGGTGCTAGTACCATAGACTATTTGCTAATCTCTTCTGAATTATTGCTCCAAGTGGTGGATTTTTCTGTCTGTTCAAATTTTCTGACAGATCACCAGCCTTTGTTGTTAGACATGCTGTTGTCTCTGGGGTGGCCTGTTAGGGAAACTCTGGGTCATTTTAATGGCCTTTCTGACCATTAAATGACCATTAACGGCCTTTCTGCCTAGAGTGTTTGGTTTAAAGAAGGTTTCCGATCTGAAGGAGCTTTTTCCTCGGGCCATTCAGCAGGAGAGTATTACTACACTCTTTCACGGAGTCTGTGCGGGGCGGCTTGATCCTTTGTTTGCTTATGGACCCTTGATGACTTCTTTATGTAATGCTCTCGGGGGCTATAGAATCCAATCATTAAAATGTCGGCACGCTCCCTGGTACGACATCTACTGCTATAGATTGCGGGGGGAATTGTGCAGGTCGACTAGGCGGGTTAGAAGTAGCCCATCTGCCCAGAACCGTACTTCTCTCATTGCACTGCGCAGGGATTATCGATGCACCCTGATCAGGAAGAAACGTGAATATCAGCTTATCAACTGGACAAAGCTCCTTTTGGCAGCATGCAATAGGAACCCTAGTGCATTTTGGACCCAGGTTAGAAGGCTTATACCCAAAGCTATCAATGCTGGTTTCTCCTTTCCTGCTCCTATTGCCTGGTGCACCTATTTTGAAAACTTATATGCACGTCCAGGCAATGCTTCTATGGATACTTTTTGGCTCTCTTGGAAAATGTATCTCTTTGAGGCCTGGCCTCCACTTCAGCCAGGCGAGGTTAAAGAGTTTATATTAAAACTTAAGACCAGGAAAGCTCTAGGTGGCGATTATATAACCCCTGACCTGATTAAAGTAGACCCTGACTGGCGGGCAAGCCTGTTGGCTCCTGTTTTCACCAAGATCAATGAAACAGGGGCCATACCCCTAGAGTGGCTGACTAGCCTAGTGGTGCCTATTTTCAAAAAGGGGGACCCCGCCCTGCCAGAGAACCATAGGCCTATTAGCCTGCTTATCACAGTTGGGAAGCTCTATACAAGGTACCTGCTGGGGAAATTTTTGCTATGGCTAAACACAAATAACATACTTATTAAGGACAGGTGGGGTTCCGTGCCGGCCAGTTCACATTTGATCATATTTTTGTCTTAAACCATCTAATGCACAAGTATGTAAGACAGTGCAAAAATCTTAGTTTATACTTTTGTTTTATTGATTTACGCGCTGCCTTTGATTCTGTGGACAGGCAACGGCTTTGGTCCAAATTTAGCCGTACTTCGGTAAATAGGTGACTCCTATACCTTATTATTCAGTGCCATAACAATTATACCCTGCAGGTCCGCTCCCCACCTGATGCTGCTCTCTCTGCAGAAATACAGGTTCATCGTGTATGGCAGGGGTGCGTTTTGGTACCCCTGTTGTTTAATTTTTATCTAAACGATGTTAAGAGCTACATTTCAGATAATGATATTCATGCTCCGAAAGTTGGGAACTCAAGTTTGCCTTTATTATTATATGCTGATGATGCAGTTTTGATTGCGCAGACTTCAGTGGGTTTGTGCAGGGCCATACGCAAATTTGCAGCATACTGCAGAATGGAAAATCTAGCTGTTAATTACCAAAAAACTAAAACTATGGTGGTGGGGCCTAGGAAAGTGAGCCATCGCTGGCTCATGGATGGTAATCAGATCGCGTAGGTTTCCCTTTATAGGTACCTTGGGGTACTGTTTTCAGCTACATGTTCCTGGAAGAGGCATTTTGATGCATCACTTACTCTGGCCAAAAAGACTTCTGGTACCCTTCTGAGTTTCTTTCACTCCCAAGGGGGAAGGCTGGTGCATCAGGCCTTGACTCTTTTCAGAGCAAAGATGATTCCTCAGGTTTTTTATGCTGCTCCTGTCTGGGCCCCCTACTATCTGGACCTTCTGGAACATGTACAAAATAGCTTTCTTCAGGGAATATTAAGGGTCCCTAAGTTCTCCCTGCAAGTGTTACTCCGAATGGTGTCTGCCTCTCGATCGCTTAGAACTCAGGTTCTTTTTTTTATTTCTAAGTTCTGGCTTAAAGTGCTATTTAATCTATTCCCTTTAGGGAGTTTGCTGCATAGCATAACACCTTATTTTAGATCTGGCCTGTGGTTTTCCAAAGTCGCAGGTCTAATCTTTAGTCTGGGCTTCTCTGAGGAGCTCCTTGTTTCCATGTCCTATCCTGAGGTGGTTGGCGTGGTCCACCTCAGGATAAAGGATCAGGAGCTCCAAATGGAGAATGCTCTGTTGTCTGCCCAGAGGGTTTCTCCCCTGTATTCCTCCATCAGATTACCATCTGGAGGCCTGGGCTATCTTGATAGCTGGACCAACTGGTGAGAACGCAGTGCCTATACACTCTTCCATCTGCAGGCCTTTCTGTCTGCTCAGATCTCTGGCCGTTTACAGGGTGTACATGGGCATTTAAGGTTTTGTGTTTGCAACGTGCCAAATCAAGTTGAGTCTCTTTTTCATGTTTTATTCATATCACAGTACATAGATGATTGCCCATTTTGGGGGAGAGAGTTGGCAGCAAACAGACTACTTTCTGGCTTAGATACCAGGATGACTAGAAGTATGGCAAAATTTTGCCTTGGGGTGCTGCTCATAAAGCAGTCCCCTCCTACATCTTAGTGAATCCTGATCAGTGTTGCTGTTCTTCCCCGGTGAGAACCTGACATGATGTTTTGATTGCCTGCTCTGGATTCAGCCTGTGATTATTTGTATCTGGATGGAAATGTTTGATTAATGGTCTCTTGGATGCACTTCCCCGGATGTTATGGTTCAAGTACTTGAGTTTCTTTTTCTCTGTATTATTATTATGAGAATCTGCTCCTAAATTATTTAACAGCATTGTTGAAATTGGCTGGCGGTTAGCCCTGGTCATCCAAATAAGTACAAATTATTCTATGTGAACGTTTCAATTTCAGTTTAATAATTTCTGTATGTTTATTTTTTACTCCGAAGTAAGTTTTAACTTGTACTTTGTACTTCGGTGTTTATTTTTATTGTCTCTTGTACTGTACTGTCTTTGTATTTCAGTTTGGTCAATGGCTATTTTAGCCACGGCCTTAATAAATTACTGCTACTAAGGGCTAAGTTATCAGTACCTAGGCTGGTAACAGGCAGTGGAAAATGATCACTTTTGGATCTGGGAATGAGTTCAAATAATGAATACTTATGCCAGTTAATGAGATCCACTAAAATGTAATCTACAGTGCTGGCCCCATTGCCAGTACAACAGGTATAAGCTCCTGTCAAATCTGAATTACTACTTCCATTCAGCATGCAGAAGTTTTTATTATACATGAACCGCAAAAGTTCCAATCCTCTCATATTAGCTATCTGATCCATCATATTAGGTAGACAAATACAGGGATTTTCCTCAATCTCATCAGAGAGCTTATTATGGAGTTGCCCAATTCTTGCATTTAAATTTCTGGCTAGAATAATTTCAGCTGTTGCATACCTATCCTATATGAGATCAATCATATTCTCCAAATTAGAAAATAGATGGTCATCTTGCCTACCTTTCTTCTTTGGGGGAAAGTATATGTAAGTGTGACAGATGCTTATTTGGGATATTTTTAAATCTCTTGAGAAATCCTGATAGAGACTTTTCCTATATTATTTACTGCTGCAACTTGGTCCTCTGTTTTCCTTGGAATTTACCGAGGACCAGGCTATTTGGCCTTGGTTTGTCGAGTATCAAATTTCCAAGGACTTGCCCTGAAAATTCAGTACTCAGCCAAATCTTGGCCGAGTACAGAGAGGAGGGACCGGGGAAAAGGAGGTGGGGCTCTAGCAGGGGCCTAGTGGGGGCTCGTGTGTGGGGTAGTTTAGAGGGTTGGGGGCCTATGGATGGATGGATGGGTCAGGAGTATGGATGGATGGATGGGTTTCAAGTTTATTGTGTTTGGATAGCCATCACAAAAACAAGTCAGACAAATAAACAAAATCAGACACCATAGGCAAAAAAAGACACAACAGTAAGGAATCAGAACTCCAAAGCAGGAAAAACTTTGGAAGGTAGAGCAGCTTTCCTGATTCTGAATGCAGTGGCACAGAATTTTGCAACCACCCAGGTTATATAAGGGTCCTTATCGGCTAACAGCTGCCTTAAGGCTTTTCCCTGGTTGCAAGAAGTAATAATTGGACTCAACAAATGGTTTCAATTAAAATCATACAAAGTACAATAAAATAAAACATGGTTTAGAGATTCTAGGGACCCCTTCACAACAAAAAGAACAACATCTTTGTCCGTATGGCACTTTCTTGAATCTGCCCTCAATTACTTCTGAGGGGAGTAAATCCATTCTGGCAAGTGGAAAAGCAAAACTATATTGCCAGTTCAAAAGGGAGGATAAATAAGGAGCACCCGTGGAAGGAATAACCAAGGACATATGAGTCTGGGTAATTTCAGACGTGATGGGCCTTTCAGCCCGCCACACTGAACCCTAGACTGGGATCCATCTCGGATCCCGGTCTGTAATCAGACCGGCCATCCTTTAGACGTGCTGGACTGAGCGCAGAGGGGAATCAGGGAGGGGGCACAATGTGCGGCTGCTCAGCCCCGCCACCCCCGTGCATCCATGGCTGCCTGCCCTTGGGAAGATGGGTGGGCGTACAGGCCAATCAGGCCGCTGCGCCTGATCCCGTCCTGTGGTTGGGACCCGATTCCAGAATGGGGCTGGCAAGCAGACATTCATTGTGGCCATTGCCAGCCCCATCTCAGATCGTGGCCAACCTAACCATGATTCTGGAAGTGAGGCTGGCCTCACCTCCAGATCTGTGGTCAATTTCATCCCGGCCGAGTGTGCACTGTGGTGAACATCTGACCGGGAGCAAATAGACGTTCACAAGATCACTGTCACCACACGGGATCTGTGATTCAGTGTGGTGAACAGCGATCCCGTAACATCTGAAAATACCTTCTGGAAATTCTCTGAGCACCAATAGCTGCATCCGAAAGTTGGAGCTCCTGGTTACTAATCCTAGCCTTAATAATATGTAAGACTTGAGAATCCTCTAAGTTCACAAAAAATTCACTTGAAAAATCCAATAAAAAAAGGAGGGTTTCCACTCCATGTTCCCAGGGACCTTTTATATCAGGGGATAATGCCACTGCAGGAAAGAACTCTGGTGGCCTCAATTTTAACCTCAGCCAGAATTTGAGAATTGCAACTTTGGCCATGCAGGGCAGAGATCACGACCCAGTTTCAGTCCTCAGAAAAATAGATGACGTATATCAGGGCGTATGCAAGACAGACCTATTCTCTAGCAACTCAAGATTATCCAAAAGTTGTGGTCCACACACTGCCACAGCATATAAGAACTGGGAAACCACTTTGGCTCTAAAAAATCTGATTGCAGGGATCACTAGCTTACCACCCTTTGAGAGATAGAAACCAATTATACCTCTGGAGGTAGCTCTGGCTTGGGCTAGCGAGCCCTTAAAGTGCGCCTTCCAGGTAGTTGTTCTAGAAAAAATCAGTCCCAAATATTTATACCAAGTAGTCTGTTCGATGACATGTGAATCCATTATCCAACGGTGATGGACATGAGAGGGACCCACCACCATTTTGTTTTTGAAAAATTGGCTAGAAGAGATTCTGAGCCATAGAACCTACAGAACCCACTCATCAGCCTCCTAAGGCTGATCTGCATCTGGGATAAAGGGATGGTATCATCATCATACAATAATAAGGAAACTGGATACCTTCCCAGACTTGGTGGGTGGTAATGGGGAACTTTCAGGGCCTCAACAGCTCCATTAATATAGATGTTAAAGAGAATTGGTGCAAGCATACACCTCTCCTATACTGCTATAGGCACTGGATCAGACAAGAGGCCCTGATTATTAAAATTTACCCTAACCCTCATCATAGAACCCTGATGAATGGAAGCTATCAAAAATAGAAATCTTGGGTCAATATCCAACACCTGTAGCTTCATCCAAAGCTGCTCTCTGTGAATAGAGTTGAAGGTGGTCCTTAAATCCACAAAACATAAAAACTTGGATGCACCCGGTCTCTGACGGACATACTTGGTCACTAATTGGTTTAAAGTAAAAATTTGGTCAACTGTAGTCAAATCTGAACACCTTCACAAAACCCTGCCTGTTCAAGTCCCAAAATTCCCCCTGACTTGACCCATATCTGGAGTCTGTGGAGTAGGAGTTTAGAATACAATTTACCAACAATACCTAATAGACTTATTGGGTGGTAATTCCCAGGCTTCTTGGGATCTCTACTCTTAAATATAGGAACCACTATACTCTGCAGCCAGTTAGAGGTGAACAATGCTGTATTGTTGATGGAGGTAAAAAGAGCAGTTAACACACCACCTCCACCACCACCAGGCTAGATTAGATTTTAAAAGTTTGGCTCTGATAAGATCACTCCCTGGCACCTTATTAGATTTCAATTGGGTTATTAGTGGCACTACTTCATCTGTCTCAACTGACGGCCAGTGAGGAAAATTATCCAGCCCATGAAGGGGCAAATCTAAATCGATAGTACTTGGACTGGCAAACAAATGCTGAAAATGCTCAGCCCAAACCTCAACTGATATTACTGACTGAGAGGGTAATTTGCCGAAGGGTCAGGCTTGCCTAATTAGGCTGCATTCAGATGTGCGCTTAATTCGCACAGCAGTGGCGGCGGCATTGTGCGATTGAAAGCAACACGCAATTCCGGGTTGGTGTGAATGCACCTAGTGCGCACAATTCCGTGTAATGCGAACTGTTGGAGTGCTCTGAGCAGCTTTTAAAACCGCACTCTGACAGTTTGCATTACGCTGAATTGTTGCATTCACACCAACCCAGAAGTGCGCGTTTCTTTAAATCGCACGATGCCGCCGCTGCTGCTGTGCAAATTAAGCGCACATCTGAATGCGCCCTCAGTTTCCAGAACACTCTCGCGTCGCCGTCCTTCCCAATTGCTGCTTCTTCTAAGCTCGCCCAAGCTTTCCTTTGTGAATTCAGTTTCTTAACCTTCAGGAGTGATATATATTCTCTTCTCACAATGATAAGGGCCCCAACATCAAGCTGGTTATTTCTAACAGTCTGCGCTTGCCTCCTTAACGTATTTATTTATTTATTTATTTTATTATATTATACTTATATGCTTCCCCCCATGCCCATGGCATCTCGGGGCAGCTTCCAACACAATATAAAACAATTATTAAAACATAAAACTCCACAATATCATCATCAAGGGCAATTCAGGCCCTTCTGAGCATACTCAGTTGTGGGTTTTTTTGGGGGGGGAGTCTTTAACTTACCAGCTTGGGAAGAGGCCATATATCACAGGACCCGCTCCGGAGGGTAGGTACACTACCCATGACCCCCTGCTAGGCCCCCACCTCATATTCCCTGGTTCCTGCTGACCTATTCCCTCCCACCCAGGTCCTCTCTGGCCTCTGCCCCCCCTGCCTGTCATCCCCATCCCAAATTATGAGTATTCTCAGAGGGTCCAAGGACAGGGCCGAACACTCGAGGCTTGGATCTTTGGAAATACCCATAATATTTATTTTTAATACTTGAAACAGCCCTAATATCTTCCAGGAATTTACAGCATGTTATTTAAATTCCACCGACAATGTAAGACCTGGCTGTTCCACCAGGCCTTTCCCGAGGGAGATGGGTTGGGTTGGGTCAGGGTGGTGGTGGTGGGGGGGGATGGGGTTTTATATTGTTTTAACTGAAAGTAATATGGTTTATTTTAATGTTTTAATGTTTTAAATGTTTTAATATATTGTGAGCTGTCCAAGGCATATAAATTGTAAAAATAAAAAAAATAGATAAATAAATGTTGCAGAAACTACAGAGAAATTTTGATTGTTCTTGAAGTATATTTTGTTGAAGTAATAATTGATAGCTTTGTATCCTTAAAGGTAATTCTCTAGGCATAGACAATTGGTGTTTGTTTAATGATGATATCAGATCTGACTCTCTCATACTCACCTATCATGCTCATGTAAATATTGTATTTTGGATACAAAAGTTTGATCTCCCCAATTATGTTACAATTTATTTTATTTGCTGCTGTAGTTCCAGATGGTTCCTTTCTGCCAACCAAAAATAACAATTGAAATTTGCAAGTGTCACATAGATACAACAGTTCTTAAGGCAGAATGAGAGTCCATGGGTTCTTAAGGCAGAATGAGAGTCCATGGGTTCTTAAGGCAGAATGGGATAGTAATGTATGAGGAGAGGCTTGATAGGTTGTGGCTCTTCAACTTGGACAAGAGATGACTGAGGGTAATTTCAGATGTTACATGCTCCCAGGTCGTCACAGTGGATTCCCGACTGCGGTGAGCCGCCTAACCCCCACCCGTGGTTCAGACACACCCTGAACAGATGTGA
>QEPC01011363.1:1566653-1587969 GCA_003113815.1 Sphenodon punctatus
TTTTCTTATATTTCTAGAAAGGGTTGAAAGGAACTGTCATTCAGAGGGGGAGGGTTCTTTTTATACCAGAGGAGCTCAAGACCATCATGTGGTCTATTATTTGAACAGGGTGAGCGTGCACAACCCAGTTGTGAGAATGTTGGGAGTCATCTCGAAGAACCTTCTTTACAAGGTAGCAACCTTCTGATCAGCATGTGGGGAGGAGCTGTTTGTAAACAGCCTTATCTCCCAGCCCGATTCAGAGTCGCTGCCGCTGAGGCTGCAGCACTACTAGAAGGCAGAGGCAGGTGAGGGATGGGGTATGGAGCCAGGGAGGGGAGGAAGAATCACTTTCTGGGGAAGAAGCTGGCTGCAGCCTGCTGCCCAGCCAGGCAAGTGTGGGGCCCCAGCTAGCCGCAGGCCCATGTGCAGCCGCACATGTGGCACATGCCTGGGGCCGGCCCTGGGCACGGGTACCATTCCTTGCCACTCCCGGCAGTGGTGGACCACTGGGGCCAGTTCACTGACATATTCACTGGGCACAGCCATGATGCCTGGATCCTTGCCATCTCACCCCTCTATGCATGGATGTAGAGGGGGGACTTCGCCAACATGCGGATGTGCAGGATTGAGGGGGCGTTGATGCCCCCAGTATCCTGGGGGACCCATCCTATCCACTTCTCCTCTGGCTCATGAAGACATACCCAGTCCTGAGGACCCCAGCGGAGGTGCTGTACAACTCCCGGCTGTGCACCGCAAGGACAGTCGTCGAGAGAGCCTTCAGCACCCTCAAGCAGAGATGGCAGTGCCTGGCTAGTCATCTTGACTTCACAGTGGAGACCTCAGCCCTCATTATTGGTGCCTGCTGCATGCTGCACAACATCTGTGAGACCGATGGGGCTGCGCTGGCATTCCCCATATCCCACCGGCCACCGGGACCGGTGCCACTGTATGTTAATGCAGCAAACCCAAGGGAGTACCATTATGCCAAACGGGAACACGCTAGGGATGTGCGAACGTGGTTTAGATGTTCGTAGTTTGGGCTGAACTCAGCCTGTTCGGACGACCGAACCGCACGTCCGAACCGAACGTTCGAACGGCTGAACAGTTCGGAAAAGTTTGGATGAGTTTGGGGGCAGGAAAAACATGACTTTGGGTGGGAAAAATGTGTCTGGAAGGGGGAGGCAGCTGAGGAGAAGACTTCCTGGCATCAGGGGTGGAGACCAGGGGTGGCTTCAGGGCCAAATGATACCGATACCGAAAAAGATCAATTTTGGTCTCGATAGTGCTATTTTCGGATGTTTGGCCGAGTTTGACCAAATCAAACTCCGCCGAACTGAACAACCAAACCCGAACTCGGGTTTTGAACCAAATGTCCAAACATCCAAATCATGTTCTGTTTGCACATCCCTAGTACACGCTGCCCTGGCGAGGCATATCCCCTCTGAACCCGTGGCCTGAGCGTGCTAGGCTGGCCACGGGGGTTCCTAAGGTTGTCCCCCAGCCACCCCTGGTTCCCGCAACCCCTCCCATCTGCACAAGCATGACACATCATCCATTCCCATGACTCCGTTCACCCTTACCTGTGTGGGGGCTTTGCCAGGGCTCAACCCACCAGTCACCGTGCCCCTGCCAAGGCGATCCCTGCCCCCACCCTGTCAAATATACTGGGTCCATACAGCTGTCCTCTGTGCTCACCCATATCTTTATTTACATTACAGTGCCCCCCATGGTTGCTCACCTTGCTCTACCGGTGGTGCCGACTGCTGCTTCCCACTCTCCTTCCCGCTTGGTGGTCCCTTGTGCCAGGGTGGGTGTGAACCTGTTGTGGATGGAGTGCAGGGGCCTGCCTTAGAGTTGCACGGGCCCCGTCCCACTCCCACCATGGCCCCCTCTCCCTGGCACCGGGGACCTGTGCTCCCCGCTCCCATGTACCTCTCCCTTCAGTTCCTTACCCTGATGGGTTCCTGTGCACCCCGACCCTCTTACCCTGGCTCCTGGGTCATGGGGGCTGTGAGGACAGGCCCGCACCCTGTGGGGGCCCTCCACACCTGGCTGTGGCCCCTATGGTCTGTTTGCCATCCCAACCACTTCCCTGAACTCTATGTCCATCTCGGAGTCCTCCGAGGCTGGCTACTCTATGGGGCTGAGCTCCCCATGTCCACTGACTGAGAGTGACCAGTGTGCCATCCTCGGATCCACCCAAGTTGGACTGTGGGCGTGGGCTCCTGGTGCTCGTTCATGAGGGAGGCCTGCTGCTCCCCGAGGTCCCAGGGCATTCCTCTGGGGGTGTAGGGTCCCCGGTGTCTGTGCATGCGGATGAGGCTTCCAGGGGCGGGGCTACATCTTCCCATTCCCTGCCCTGGACCACAGTGCTCCCCACGAGCCTTGGGGCAACTATTGAGCCCTTCATGTGGAGGATGCGGTTCATGGCATCGTAGTAGGGTGCGGTCCTCACTCCATGGCTGGAGCGCTGGTTATTGTCCTTGATGGACTTGTACCCCCTCTTCAACTCCTTGGCCTTGGAGAGGCATTGGGCCACGTTCCTGTGGTGCCGCGCCGCCTCCATGTACCTCGCAATCTCTGTGAACACATGCTCATTCCGCTTGTTCACGGCGAGCTTCACCTGGTGCTCCAGGGACCCTCAGATTCTTATGAACTCCTGGGTCTCCTTGTGTCCCCACTGCCCCCCTCACTAATACCGATGTCTCCCTCATGTGCCCTCCTGCTGCAGTTCCATCTCCTCCACCTCCTCCACTTCCCCTCCGCTGGTTTCCTCCAGGGGCTCCAGATCCCGGGCCCGTTTCCAGGTCTATGGGTTGTACAGGGGGGGTTAGTTGCTTCGTTCCATCTGACCCGCATCCCTGCCCCCCCTGCTAAGCATCCCCCCTCATGCCCCTCTGCTACTGTGTGGGGACCCCCCTTGCTCTCCTTATCTGTCCCCCCTTGCTCTCCTATCATGGGGATGTCTCCGTCCCCATGCCAGTTATCCCCTTTGGGGTGGCCTGCTGCTGCTGCTGCTGCTTCTCCCCCTCCTCCTCCATGCCTCACTCCCTCCCGCTCGCACTCCTTTCCCTTCCTCCTTACTCCACACCGCTATGTTCCCCTGCTGCTGTGTGCCCTTTAAATATCCCTTCTCCGGTCTGTTTGTTGATTGTTCCCTGGCAGCGATGCACTGCTTTCACCATGGCTGGGGATCATTTTGTGTGATCCTGCCTGGTGGTTACCGTTCAGTCATTATGTTCGGTGGTTTCCCGGTGGGAATTGCTTCAACCACGGTTCTGGAGATGGTTCCGTCCCGACCTCCAGAACCATGGTTGGATTTGGCCCCTACAGGTGATTGACTGTGGTGAACATCTGGTGCCGCTGATCAGACGTTAAGGGTTCTTTGGCCACGCTGGGGGTTTGTCTGTGATTCAGTGTGGTTGACTGTGATCTCGTAACGTCTGAAATTACCCTGAGAGTAGATATGATAGAAATTTATAAAATCATGAGTGGTCTGAAACACATAAATAGGGAGAGGTTATTTACCCTCTCTAACAGTACTAGAACAAGGGGACACTCCACAAAATTAACTGACCGCAGATTTTAAAAAAATAAGAGAAAGTATTTTTCACTCAGCGCACCATTAACTTGTGGAATTTCCTCTACCTGCCAGAGGAAGTGCTCAATGCAGGTAGTGTAGCTAGTTTTAAAAAGAGATTGGATATGTTCTTGGAGGATAGGTCCATGAGTGTCTATTAGCCAAGTAAGTTTTGGGGATGTAACTTCTTACTGTTGGGGGCTGGAACAACAGGGAAAGAATTGCCCACTGTAACCTTTTGGGTACTGCTCCCAAGATATAGAGATTGGCCACTGCCTGAGACAGGATGCTTGGCTTGCTGGACTATTGGTCTGATCCAAAACGGCACTCCTTATGTTCTTATAGTCTTAATGTAAACACTGATTTATATTACAAGTAGTAATTGACTATATTGGAAAACAAGGACTATTGTTCAAGGCCAATTAACTATGGTTAGTGTATATGCAGTGTGTATGAAGTATATTTTAAAGTATGGTGGAAATAAACCATAGCCATTCAAAGTTAGCTCTCTTATTTTCGTCCAGCGGTGAGCTGGAAGAAACTTAAATGCACAGCCACTGTTCATTAAAAACAGGGGACTGCTGAAGTCCCGATTTTGAGGAAACCAATGGCCCTACATTTCTGAAAATTTAACCATGACTGTAAGTTGTGAGGCCCATCATAAGCAACAAGTTTGAAGAAGATCCATGGGGAAAATAAAATGTTATGACTGTTTTAACATTAATTGCTTGTGGTCAATATGCACACCATCCTCACGTATTTGAATCATCAATATCTCCTCCCCCTGGATGAGTTGAGCCCCCAAACTTTACAGGCTTTGAGAATGAGATCAATAACAAGTGCTTCTGAAATATGATACTGATTGATGCAGCCAAAACCGAGATATTATGATCAAAAATTCAGTTCTGCCGGTTCACGCATGTGCACTTGAGCTCCTCTCTCCTGTCGAATAGCCGGGGAAGTGGCTGCATCACGTCCCCCTGTGAGCTCTCCATTATAAACAGGGGACTGCTGAAGCCCCAATTTTGAGGAAACCACTTGAGCTACATTGCTGTAAATTTATCCATGGCTATAAGTTGTGAGGACCATCATATCAACAAAGTTTGAAAAAGATCCATTAGGAAAGTAAATTGTTATAACTGCTTAAACATTAATCGAAATACAGCTCAGTTCTGCAGCCTCGCACATGTTCAGTTGAGCAGCTACTGACCTGAAAGGTACATGACTCAACTTTTAAAAATCACGCAACTTTATGAGAAGGCATCTCCATCACAAAAACGTAACACTCCAGTCAGTTTTGTGTTCATTATGCAGCGCCCCGCTTCCCCTTTTACTCCCGGAGAGGGCAGAGGAGCAGAGCCAGGAAGCAGGCACTGTGTAATGGACATGGAACTGACTGGAGTGTAAAGTGTGTGTGACGAAGCTGGCTTCTGAAATATACGTGATTTTCAATAGTAGGGTGTAAAATCTACTTTTTACAATCACGTATCTTTCAGAAGCCAGGTATCTCAGTTGAGCAGCTGCTGACCTGAAAGGTACGTGACTCAACTTTTTAAAATCACGCAACTTTATGAGAAGGCATCTCCATCACAAAAACGTAATACTCCAGTCAGTTTCGTGTTCATTATGCAGCGCCCCACTTCCCCTTTTACTCCCGGAGAGGGCAGAGGAGCAGAGCCAGGAAGCAGGCACTGTGTAATGGACATGGAACTGACTGGAGTGCGAAGTGTGTGTGATGGAGCTGGCTTCCGAAAGATACGTGATCTTCAATAGTAGGGTTTAAAATCTAATTTTTACAATCATGTATATTTCAGAAGCCAGGTATCTCAGTTGAGCAGCTGCTGACCTGAAAGGTACGTGACTGAACTTTTAAAAATCACGCAACTTTATGAGAAGGCATCTCCATCAGGTGCCCGCACCCCCCCTGTTACATCCCCTGGCCCTGACCTGACACCCCCCCTACACCCGTGCCCTACCTCCCACCCCCTCATCATAATGTCTACATTAATATCCAGATATAACATATCACACAAAACCAGAAAATTAACCAAAACAAAAAACGTAACAGTTTAAAAAAAACATACATGCACAAACGTTTTCTTCAAAAAAATATTTTTTTAAAAAATCGGGACAATTACAATTTAAAAAACCTTCAACTCCATACATTGCAACAAAACATAAATGCCAAAAAACATTGACATTATTTCAAAATTAGACCAATATCTAATATTTTACCATCAACATGCATGTAATATATGTACTTAATTCCTTACCATACATACTTCTATTCATTTTCATCAATAACTAAACTTTCACATTGTCCCATTATTAAACATGAATTTCTCATCATAATTCGACAGCATACAATTTTTTTCACGGTGCATTAAGTCTGTGCTTTACATGTATACAAATTTAATACAATTAATACAATAAAGTGTTAACAATGTGAGTGTACATAACATTATTCAATTAGTTCCACACAATGCAGTTGTGTACAAACAGACTTAATGCACTCTGAAAAAATTGTATGTTGTCGAATTATGATAAGAAATTCATGTTTAATAATGGGAAAATAGGAAAGTTTAGTTATTGATAAAAATGAATATAAGTATGTATGGTAAGGAATTAAGTACATATATTACATGTATGCTGATGATGCTAAAATATTAAATATTGGTCAAATTTTGAAATAATATCAATGTTATTTGGCGTTTACGTTTTGTTGCAATGTATGGAGTTGAAGGGTTTTTGAATTGTAATTATCCAGATTTTTTTTTATTATTTATTTGAAGAAAACTTTTGTGCATTTAAGGTTTTTTAAACTGTTGCGGTTTTTGTTTTGGTTAATGTATTTTAGTTCAAAGAAAAAGGTGGAAATCTATTACATAAAACACCATTACAGCACAGTGTGATAGCACCAGCCATTTCTATTTACTGTGTCACTTTTAATGTAATTCAATTTGATGAAAAGACAGATATTTATTAGTTTGCCTCCATATACTAGTTTGAATTTCTGTCTTAATGGATTCCTCTGCAGCAGTTGTCTTGTGCAAAATGCAAGAACTGATCAATCTGTTCTACAGGTTCCCAGTGGGAGTGACCTTAGCTGGGGACAACAGCTTCAGTACCATGGAGAGACAATGAAGGGCTCAGTTTCACCAGTGGTCAGACTTCTACAAGTGCCTGTTTCTGTAGCCTGATTGATCTGTCAATTTAGATCAGGAATTCCAGATACCAGAAGGGCAAGACTATCAGGAAATCTAAAGTAAATTACAAAGATATCCTCCAGTCACAAATTTATCTTACTATCTAGCACATATGGCTAATGACCTGCTAGTTCAGCTATTGAGAAGAAAAGGAAATGGTGCATCGTTTTGATAGACATCACTATCCATGGAGAGTTACTTCTAGCTCATGCATAAATTGAACACTTCTTTCTGTGTTTTGTTAAAGATTATAGACCTCCTCTGAAACAAGAGTGGACGATCTTCCCTTGCTATTTAACAGATTTCAGCAATGCAAAATATGCCTATTTCAACCCCCATCTTAATATGATGTAGAGAGCTTGTCTCCATTAATAATGTCTTGTGCATTAAGGAAACATTTTTAATAGCATCATTTTTATTTCCTGGTACTTACTTCCCTAAGCATAATTTTTTTTTTCAAATGTTGGAGCCTCTCAACTGAAAGTTGAATATCAGTGATTAACAGCTTTTTTGCCTTATCTTACTTAAGCAGGGAATTCATTAGGATCAGATATTTTCAATGTACTTGTATTACTACTTTAACCAGGGGTAGCTGGTACATATGGACACTGGGGGTAGTGACCTCCTTGTTTCCATGGCACCCCCCAACCTGCACCCGCATCCCCCAAACCTCTTATCTCGCCTCTGGCACTGCTGCACCTGTGTGTGGCTTGCTGCACTGAAGACACCCCCCAGCTGGAAGGGCACTCTCTGGGTATTTTCAGACGTGACGAGATCATGCTCAACCACGGTAGATTCCCACCGGGTGAGAAAGGTCTCGTCATGTCTGAAGGGTTCCCCCCCCCAGATGTTCACCCTGTCAATCGCGGCGGGGAATCACATTCATCACGCAATCGGTGGAACCGGCGGGGCCGGCCCCGATCGCGTGGTGAATGTGATTCCCCGCTGCGATGAAGGGGCCCGACCCATCTGGATGGCTACTGCGGCCCGGAATCTGCAGCGGGATTCTGGGCCGTGGTCAATTCGGGCTGGCGCTGCGGTCACATTGACCTCAGTGCCCGCCCATCCCCCCAGAGGGTGGGCAGCAAGGGAGCGTGGGGTGGGGGGTGGGGCCGTGCAGCCGCACATTGCACCGCACAGCCCCACCCCCTCCCTGATTCCCCACCGGGATCAGCCGGCACATCTGTTGGACTTGCCAGTGTAATCCCGGCAGGGAATCCCTGTGGTGATTTCGTGCCGGGACGAATAGCACCCCATCAAGTCTGAAATCACCCACTGTCTGTATTGAACACCCAGAGCATCACATTCATAACGTGTGGCCAGCCCCAGGCAATGGGGTCCAATTGGAACCCAGCAGCCATTAGAATCATGCCTCCCAGGCAGTCTTGCTTCTGGCTCCTCCCCCTCCCTTCTGGCCCTGGCTGGCCTGGCCTGGGAGGCTGTGATGTGAGGTGGGTCACTCTCCAGAATGAACATCCAAAGCATCATAGCCAGGAGGTGTGGCCAGCAGCAGGCAATGGGTTCCAATGGGAGCCCAGCAGCCATTAGAATCAATAGCCCAGCAGGGCACTTTGAAAAAAAGCCTCCCAGGGCAGGCCCTCTGGCTTCTCTTCTACCCAACCTCCAGTGGGCGGAGCCAGGCTTCAGTTTCAGTGGAGCCAATTTTCTGTACATGGCCATGGCTGTGGCTGCTTGCTCCTGTCTGGTAAGTTTCAGGGCCCATGGGCTCCACTTAAACTAAATATTTGTTGTTCTTCCCCTGGCAGATTGGAAGCCTGGGGTGGGGAGGGCAGATTGGGGGGAGTTGTGTGCTTTAATACTAAATTGTGCCCCCTGCTTGCCTCCCATGTGCACTGTGGGGGCTTGCTTCTAACATGCTTCTTCTTCTTAAGTGAATAGAGAGGGTGGTGGTGGTGGTTGCTTTTTGCATTGCTTGTGTTTCCCCTGGGTAGATTGGGGGGTAGGGTAGGGTTAAAATTTGTGACCCCATGTGCACTGTGGTGGTTCTTGGTTCTAACCTGCTGCTTTTAAAAGTGATTTTAAAGAGAGAGAGAGAGAGAGAGAGAGAGAATATGCCTTTTGTGTTTCCCCTGGGCAGATGGGGGGTGAAGGGAGCTTTTTGCCTCCTGCCCCAATGTTCACTGGACTTGGTTCTGCTTGTTTCCCTGTTTTTCCCCTGAGCAGATTTGGAGGTTTGGGGACTTTGCCATGGATCTGCCACACCCTATTTTTGTGTGTGCCCTCTTCTCTTCTCCCTTATCCCAGATTCAGTCTTTTTTTGTATTTGGGGGTAGGAAGTGGATCCAGGGGCCAGATCCAGGAGCTGGAAAAGAGCATAAAACCTCACCAATGGCCACATTTGGCCCCTGAGCCTAACATTACTGAGTAGATTTGAGGGGGGGAAATTTGTTTGTTGTAGTCCCATCATGGGCTGGACTGTGGGGTTGGTTGATGACTCTAAAATTACAGGTTAGGGGTTGTTTTTTTTTGTTGTTGTGTTTTTTAAAGTTTGCCTGTTTCAATATTGCCACCTCATGTTTGTAAGTGTTATGGATTTGGGGTTCCTCTGGGAATGTAACTCCCTGTTGGGATTAATTTCCCCTGGAATGTAAGTCATTGTATAGGGCCATCAGCCACGCCTAAGCTTGTCTGCCAGCCCCATGTCTTATAACAATGGTTTGGGCTGGGCGATGCTGAGTACTGAGTGGGACAGCCTTCAGTCTGTGTCTGAGTAGAGAGCTATAGTCTGTTTGGAGATTGCATGCTGGACTTTGGCGGCAGAAGGCTACAGAGAGAGCCTTTTTTTGGAGCCCTTGTGCTGGACCTGGAGGAACTAGGACATTTGTAAATAAATAGACTATTATACCACAAAGTAAGTCTCTCCCATTTCTCTCTCCTGTCGAAGGGACATTGACCCAGCAAGGCTGCCCCTGGAACTTCCCACCACCCAGGGAAGTGGGGTGAGCAACACAAGGGTGTTGAAAATCTATAAGTGACAAGAGTTGTGATAAGCCTGTGATTTTGGGCTTTCACTAAGAAAGAAAGTTTCCCTAAAGTTGTGGAGAGAAGCTTTAAAACATGACTGCAGCTGAGAAACTGAAGGCAAATGGAAAGAACCCCAGGTTGATTATTGCTTTAAGCTCTGAGTCTGACCTGTTAGTTGGTGTGTTTGAAATCTGGGCTAGCTGTTATGGTACTCCTGCTACTGAACACATTGCCTGCTGCTGGCTATTGGAGACAGGTCCCTGCCAGTGGGCCTACAATCTAAGAAGGACATGGGTGAGGGGAACACAGGGAGAGATAGACACACACACACATTCCCATTTTTTACAGATGGGGAACTGAGGCTGTAAAATTCCGTAATAATTGTAAAATTCTGCTTGGCCCCGCCTACCATTGGCTCCCCCTCCCCACTACTGCCCCCCCCCACTGACCCACCAGTCTTAGAACCCACCAGTCACCATTGACCTTAACTGAGGAGTTACAACTTACAAGTGCATGCTGTAGATTGCTACACGCTAAGTGAAGATGAATTTATTAAATCTTGTTAGTACACTGTAAATAAATAGCGTTTGTCGTTTTCTTATAAATGTGTTATTACGTGAAATCTTTTGAAGGGCTGTAGATAACATGTTCTGCTTTTTCAGTGATGAAGTACTTGCTTACCCCATAGAGGTGTTATAAAGCTAAACGGTACAGCACTAAGTAAGTAAGTTTTATTAAGCGTGACCGGACTTATTGCACATAACTAGAATAAACTATAACCATATTATTACTAATCAAAAACACGAGGAGAATGTACAAACAATTATAATATAATCAAAATTTTGACTAAAGGCAAAATTAAAAGAAACCATTTCCCTGTAAAAGGATCGACATGTCTAGAGTGAAACAATCCGGTAGATAACAATTTACTTAGTATCCCAGCCTCTCAGTCAGAATCAAAGTACATAAATAAAAATAAAAGTAAAATAAAATAAATAAAAGCATAAATGAAAATGTAGCTATGAGTATGTATAAGTATCATGGTTCATCGCCCAACGGCAACTTGTAGTTAAGAAATGCCTGTCTTAGATTAATTGCCTATATAAAAAACTTCATAATATTCAAAGTATCATCGGCCACCTGATCAGACAAAGCCAATTGGAGAAGAAAGGAGTCTGACCTACCTGGGTACTTCCCCAGGAAAAAGTTAAGAAGTTTGGCCCTTGTATCATCATAGAGGTGACATCTTAGCAGAACATGATCTGTGGTTTCTACTTCCAGACAATCAAACAGGCACAAGCGCTGGTGGAAAGGCAGCCCTTTGTAACGATCCTCCAAAAGTTTGGTGCTGTACAGCACTTTGAAGATATAACCATGCAAGTATTAAATGATGTTCTAAGGATAGTAGTTGGGCAACATGGCCTGGTAAATGTTTGCAATGTGTTAGTGAAGTATAATTCACACATACAGAATTTTTTATTTTTTAAAAAACCACCTCTGCAGAATACTTTCTTGTCTTCAGTATCCTCGCTTTTATTTCAGGGTAATAAGGAAGTGTTAACATATCCATACCCCATACACTACTTTGGAAAATGACAAGACCTTCACTTTTGAAAGAGATACCTGATATAGTGGAGGAAACAAATCCATAATACCAGCTTTCGTTGAGACAAATTCAAAGTTAAATGTATGCAGACCAGGAGGGTTAACAAACAAGATTGTAGCCCACAGCAGGTGGGTGTCCACCTACCTATTTGTTTGTTTGTTTATTTAATTATTTATTTATATTTTTAAAATTGATTTTAATCTTAATGAAGACATTCATAAGTATCTTAGAATTGTACAGAATATTACAAAGGTATCATTTTTTTGTGGTGAATAGGTACTAAATAACTATAAATATAAACAATAAATGGGAGATTAGGTTTTTATGCTCTACCTGTGTTATTTTAATGTTTTATTTATTTATTTATTTATTTAAAATTTATATCCCGCCCCTCCTGCCCTCAGGGCAGCCCGGGGTGGCGAACAACATTCAATAAAAATATAAAAACATTTAAAACTATTCAAAATTACAATATGTGGGGGAAAACCGCACACCCCACCTCACCCCTACCCCTCGCCAAAAGCCTGATGGAACAGCCAGGTCTTACATACACGCTGAAACAGCAGGAGAGTGGAGGCCAACCGAACCTCCTCCGGGAGTGAATTCCACAGCACAGGGGCGGCCACCGAAAAAGATCTAGCATGGATGGCCAACCGCCTCACCCGGGGAACCTCAAAAAAGGCTCCAATGGACGAACTCAAGGGTCGCACGGGCACATGGGGAATGAGGCGGTCCCGCAGATAAGCGGGGCCCAGGGTGTGAAGGACTTTAAAGGTTAAAACCAGCACCTTGAACCTGTCCCGGTACTTTATAGGCAGCCAGTGTAGAGCTCGGAGTACTGGTGTCATGTGCTCCCTGCGACCCGCCCCCGTAAGGAGATGGGCCGCAGCATTCTGCACCAGCTGCAGCCTCCGGACCAGCTTCTTGGGCAGCCCCATGTGTTTATGTGTTTTTATTGGATTGTTTTAAGATGTTGTGAGCCGCCCTGAGCTGTGAAAGCAGGAGGGGGTGGCAAATAAATTTAAATAAATAAATGTAGCAACAAAATCAGAACAAAGCCACTCCAGCATCCTTGTCATATATTCTATTGCGGCTTACTATATTCATGGGACATCGCATTGCACTGTTGGTCCAGAATAGAAGACAATACAGCTATTATACTCATGTCCATTTCAGTTCAGACTTATATTGTATATGGGCCTGTTCTCATATGTCCTTGAGGCATAACAGCGGACATTTGGTGCTTCTTCTGTAGAGAATAGGGATGTACAAACGTTGTTCGTAAGTTCATAGTTCGGACCGAACTCGACTAGTTCGATCGACCGAACTGAACTTCCGAACTGAACTCAAATTCGACCGAACTATTCAGTCGAATCCGAACCAGTTCAGAAGGCCAAAAACAGCTTAAAACATTGGTTTTGAATGTATGAACTCGGTTCGGAAGTTTGGAATTTGACCGAACTCGACTGATTCAGTCGACCGAACCAAACTTCCAAACCGAACTCGATTTTTGTACTGAACTGAACCGAATTTCCGAACTCGGTTCTATTCGCACATTCTTAGTAGAGAAGTTGTCATATCCCAGCAGGGCATCCAAATTAGATACAATTTCTAAAGTTTGTCTGCTAAGTGCACAGAGATTCTCTCATTAGCCACAGACGATTTTGCCAAACAGACATTTAAACACCTCATGGATTTCCAAGATGATGCAATTGTATGAATAGCTGCCAACCTGAGTTGGTGACATGCAGTTTGTCTATGTTTTAGTACTCCCAACTTTGGAAATATCCCTAACAGTGCCCAGTCTGGCAGAAAGGGGATTTCCACCCCTGCTATCAGCAGTCATTGTATAGCAAAAGCTTATTCCTAGGTGTCAAGTGCTGAAAAGTATAAATGCAGGAATGGGCCCCCTAAGGTGGTCAGGGGGTAGCAGGTCCTGGACTGCCTCTCAGAGTCATAATAGCCCAGAAGGACACAGAAAGAGCTGGTGTAGCGTCTTCTTCCCATGATTGGCCAGGGCTGTGAGTCATGACAGCAGGTGGAATACAAAAAGTGGGGCAGGTAGAGCACAGCAGAGAAGAATGCCTGTCCATGTATTAGGTTTGTTGCACTAAACCTGTGAGTGGGGTCTGCCCTCAAGCACATTAAATACACACAGGGGACTGCCCATATATTACGATGCACATGCTAAACATGTGAGTGGGGGCTTCGTGAGTGGGGGCTTTGTCCAGACTTCAGTGGGCTATTGTCTTGTTGGTTAACAACATAAACCTGCCCTTTCACCTGCCCCTTGGCCGCATCCCCTCTCATCTCCTAATGTCGATTGCCCCCACCGCTGTGCCTTCTCTGCTGTACATCATCAACCTCTCCCTCTCTACTGGGTCATTTCCATTGGCCTTCAAACACACTACTGTCTCCCCTCTCCTTAAGAAGACCACCCTTGACCCCTCTGACCCTTCCCGCTATTGCCCCATTTCGCTCCTACTCTTTGCTTCCAAGCTCCTGGAACAAGCTGTCTACATGTGCTGTCTGGACTTCCTCTCTTCAAATTCCTTCCTTGACACCCCTCCAATCGGCCTTCCGCCCTTTCCATTTGACTGAGACTGCCCTTGCCAAAATTATTATTATTATTTATTATTATTAACAAACATTTATATAGCGCCAGCAGTGTACCTGGCACTTTACAAAGTAATAAAATAGACACGGTCCCTGCCCCTAGGGCTTACAATCTGAGAGACAGGAGCTGGGGGAGAGACTTAGGAAGGGGAACAGAGGGAGAGACAAGGGGTCTAACATTCATGAAGATGCGAGGTCTCAAGTGCACGTACTTGGCTTGGTTACGATGAGAATGACAGCAGGCAGGTCCATGTTGCAAGGATAAGGGTAAACCGATCGTAGGTATAGGAATAGTGGCTCAGCAGGATAAAGAGTCAGACAGAGCAGAGCGAAAGAGGTGAGTTTTAAGGAGGTGAGTTTTAAGGAGAGAAAATAACCGATGACCTTCTCTTAGCTAAGTCTAAGGGTTTCTACTCTGTTCTTGTCCTCCTCGATCTTTCTGCTGCCTTTGACACTGTCAATTATGGCCTCCTCCTAGATTGGCTACACTTACTCGGTTTCTGGGACACTGTTCTTGACTGGTTCTCTTCGTATCTCTTGAACTGCTCCTTCAATGTTTTTCTTGCTGGTACGTCCTCTACGTCACTTCCCCAAGGTTCTGCCTTTCTCTGGGTAAACTCATTGAAACCCACAGCTTCAAATATCACATGTATGCTGATGACATGCAACTCTACCTCTCCACTCCCATGCTCTCCCCCTCCATCCAGACTCATATTACTGATTGTCTTGCTGACATCTCTGCCTGAATGTCTCGTCACCAACTCAGGCTTAATATGGTCAAGACTGAACTCCTCATCTTTCCCGCAAAACGGTCCCCTCCTATTTCCCTCTAATTTCCATTGAGGAAGTCACCATCCAGCCAGTCCCTTAGGCTAGTAGCTTGAGATTCATCTTCAACTCCTCCCTCTCCTTTATGCCTCAGATCCAGGCTGTTGTTAAATCCTGTCACTTTATACAATATTGCTAAAATCTGTCCTTGCCTTACTGCTACTGCTGCAAAAACCCTAGTCCATGCTTTAGTCATCTCTCGCCTTGACTACTGCAGCTTTGTCTTTCCTGGCCTTCCTTGCTGTGATCTCACCCCCCTCATTTCCATTCAATGCTCCGCAGCCAAAATCATCCACCTTGTCTATTGTTTTGACTATGTACAGCCCAGCACTGTCTCCCTCTATGGAAATGCATTCAACACAAGCTCTTGGTCCTAACCTCATGGCCTTGCTCCCCCATATCTCTCTGTTCTTGTATCCCACCATGCTCCTGCCCAGGAGCTTCATTCTTCCTCTGCCCCCACCCTTGCCTGCTCATGAACCCCTTGCTCCTCTTTGCCCCTCCTCTCTTGCTGCCCCTCATGCGTGGAACTCCCTCCGGGGATACATTTGCTCTGCTCCCTCCCTCCTTACTTTCAAATCGATCCTGAAAACCCACCTCTTCTGTCAGGCCTTCCCTAGCTTGTCATGAGTGAAACTGCATTCTTTCCACCTCACTCAGAACCTGCACGTGAGCCTGTACCTTCTCAACCTCATGAATATACGCTTGTCTTTCCTGATGTTTATCTCTCCCTTGTATCCCCTTCCCTTGTCTCTCAGATTGTAAACCACTTAGTGGTAGGGACCTGACCTGACTGTGACTTGTACAGTGCCAGGTACATTGCTTACACTATATTAATACTACTACTACTAATAAATAATAATAATTAATAAATTAATAATAAATCGTTGCAACTTATATCTGATTCTGGCTCCCGCATGTCTTGTCTCTGTGCCTTTTCCAAACTCCTGTAGGGCTTGTTCTTATAAGCAAGGGGAGTTACTTATGAGTAGGTACCTCCCTTCACCTCTGTTCCCAGGAGTGGTGTAGCTATAATAGGTGCAGCAAGTGTACCTGTACTGGAACCCACATGCTTTGGGAGCCCACAAATATGTAAAATGCATATGCACATTGGAGTAGATTGCCCCAGCAGAGGGCCCTTCCATCTTCTGCACCAAAGTCCATTCCCACCTAGTTATGCCCCTGGTTCCCACAAGTGGGGGGAATCAGGGGTTAAACCCTCATCTCCCTGCTTGTGAACTTGCAGGGAAGTGCCAACTAGGAGGAGAGTGGGGTTGACAAGGAGAACGAGGAGAAAGTGAAGTGCTGAGGTTTTCTGGGACAGGACAGAACTTGGGAGGAGGTAATTGCCTTCCTCAAGTACAGCCGAACAAGCCATTTTAAGACCATTTATTTGGAAAAGTAAACACCCTTTCTTTATCCTCACATTAATCTACTTTCCCAAAAGAATACATCTAATTCTGTGTCTTGGATGTTTTCACTGGGCTAAGTCTGTGTATTTTCTATAACCACAAATTATATACAACTTTTACTACAGGAAATTTAACTTAGAAATCTGCCTCATTTCTTATACCATAAATGACTTGCAACTAAAGTCTTTTCAGCTCGATTATACAGAAATATTACTTTGTAAATTGGTTTTCCCTCCCAAAAAGGACAGACACAAAATCAGGAGAGGAAAAATAAGGAGAGAGAGAGAGTCAGGCGGAGATAGGTGGTGTAGAGCTGCTGAGAAAAGTTTGAAACCATTTTTCAATCATTATTATTATTTATTGCTATCACTCTTATTATTCAAGAGGCCTAATTTTATTATTGTTGAATGCTTGGAGTAAGCAATACAAAAACGGTAACATCAGCATTTGTTTGTTTGTGGTGTTTGTATTTCTACTCCACCCTATCCACGAAGGCTCAGGGCAGCTTACATAAAACACTGCATAAAAGTAAAACCCAGTTTAAAAAAAAGACACGCACCCACGCAACTCCACCCCAAACCAAAAATCTACACCTGGCTGTTTAAATCTGCCTGAATAAATATGTCTTACACTGCCTTAGGAAGATGCACAAAGTCAGGCTTAGACAAACCTCCAAAGGAAGGGTTTGGAAGGAAGGACCAGGTCATGTAGACCTGGGCAAATGATGGAACTTGCAAGAGGCCACTCTTGGCTGATATTAGGGGCCATGAAGGGACAGAAGGAGGAAGGCAGTCCTTTGGATATGTAGGGCCCAGGCCATTTAGAGCTTTATAGGTCAAAACCAGCATCCTGAATTGTGCCTGGAACTGTTTTTACAGCCAGAACAGACTATTATCCACTGGTGTAACCCATCCCCATCAAAATGCAGGCCGCCACATTCTGCACAAGGTACAGACTCCAAACACTCTTCAAGGGCAGCCCCATGTAGAAGGCATTGCAGTAGCCCAGCTTCTAGGTAATGAAGGCATGGATGATGTTGGGCTAGATCCATATCTGAAAAAAGGGACACAGCCGTGTCAACAGATGGATTTGGTGAAAAGCACTCTTGGCCATGACTGCAACCTGGTATTCCAGACACAGCTCAGGATACAGGACCACCCCCAGACTGTGAACTTCAGTAACCAGAAGTGATGTCAGCAGTGGTTTATGGTTTGAAAAGTCAATCTCATGCCCCCCGTGCATTGCTGCAAACATTTGTGTGCCAACATGCAGTTTGCACATGCACTGTAGGCCCTGTACTTACATTGCGTGCAACGTATGTGCATATATGTGCATTGTGTGTGCTCTGTATAGCTGTCTGCAGGGCATGGGATTGGCCTCATCATGATGATACTCACATTTAATTATATGGATATTGATTCCTTTCCAAAATAATTAAATAAAAAGACTAAAGTCCTCTAGCCACCTACTTTGAAATAGTTCCATTGGAAATTGTCCTAATATGTTTGTAGGTATATCTCTTTGTGTGTTTGAACATTATTGATTGAAGAGCTTATTCAAGAAGCATTGGGCACAAATACAAACATAGGGTATTTTCATACGTGACAAGATCACAGTGAACTACGGTCAATACCCACATGGGGCCAAAGCACCCTGAAGGTCTGTTAGGTGGCCACCAGATGTTCACCATGGTCAATTCCCACCAGGGGGTAATTTCAACCATGCTTCCGGGGCTCCCCGCCAGACAAGCACTGCAAGCGTGGTCAAAGAGATCCCCGGCGGGAACCAACAGAAAGTAACATCTGTCCGGGAACCACGGCCAAGAATCCCTGGCGGGATTCTGGGCCGTGGTCACATCGGGTGGGTGCTGCGGCCGCATTGGCTGCAGCGCCCACCCATCTCCTCAGAGGGCGGGCGGCAGGGGAACATGGGGGGGCGGAGCCGAGTGGCCGCACGTTGCGCTGCGCAGCGCAGCCCTGCCCCACCCCGATTCCCCACCAGGATCAGCCGTCACGTCTGTTAGACGTGCCGGAGTGATCCCGGCGGGGAATCATTTGGGTGATTCCAGGATGGGGCGAATGCCGCCCCATCTCATCTGAAATCACCCATAGATGAGAGTGGGAGGGTGATTGATTTAGGCCCCAGATACTACGGGCCATTCATTTAACTGCTGTTGATGTCAGTCAACCCTATTCACAGTGGCTTGATTGTGGCATCTAAGCCCAACATAAAGAAATGGAGTGAGCATCAGTGGACTGACAGAGGCCAAACTATGTTGTGGGGATAGCCTAAGAGGTAGTGTCTTGACTAACCTGTCTGGGACAATGTCGACACAGAATGAAACCACATTGAGCTGACAGAGAAAGGGTGCCTGGCACCCAGGTACTAGGGTCCATTTCAGGGAGGTGCAACAGTGGCCTGAAGGTGGGGTACAGTATCTCAGAGCATTCTCAAGTGAATTCTGCTTGTGAAATTTTATTTCACATGTACCTAAGTAATAATAATAAACATTAATAATAAAAAAAAATAAGAATTCATAATAATAGTTTATCCTAGTTAGACTCCCTTTCATGTGAGTACCGCAGTGTTTTAGTTTTTGATACTTACATGTAGGGACAAATAGACCACATCTATTTCTATGTTCTGTGAATTATCGTGAATTTTCAGGCTGAAATGAGAGGCGGCTGCAACAGGAACGTTCAATCAGATTTATTCAGATACACAGCTGTGGTTCCACTGGTATGGCTACCAATGGACCCTGCCTTACAGCAGAGAGATTTCTTATATACCCAGTAGTAAACAAGCAACCACACGTGGTCGGGATCTAATCATACATGTACACACATAACCATATCTGACAACAATACTTCTTGTTACTGGGTTGTTGACGTAAGCAAGTCCAGTTCCTTGAAACTAGGGAGGAGGGGGCACTTGGGTGTAGCAGGACATCTGGAAATGCAGCTAACCACAAAACCCACACACACATGTCAGCATTAGATATAGATAAGAGCCAGCACAGAGATGTCAACAGGCAACCTCCTGGAAAGCTTTGCAGAATTATTTTATTCATAGGTTATTTGAGCAAAAGGCAAGCTGCATTGCATAGTGGAAGTGAAAAGGCCTCAACCACTAAAAGGTTTTAAATGGGTATGCTTAACAGCTCATTTGGGGCAGGTGCACAATCCAGTGTTTCCTAGTGTCTGAGAATTCTGGGGACCCCCCTTTGAGGGCATGTCTAGGACATGGATGGCTGGGAGAACGTATCCTATATAGCAGCTCCCCCCCCCCCAGTTGACGGGCAACCATTTGCGGGCTGTGTGACCACAAATGTAATAGGTCACCACCCAGGTGTGCATCCCGACCTTACAGGGAGTTGAAAGGTATATGGGAACATAGATGTGTTACGTGTGCATTATAAGGTGTAGTCACAGGTGCTATTCCCCACGAAGTGGGGGCCCTTGCTGGTGTAGTAAAGTAAGCCCTTCTGAATGACGGACACTAACAGAGGGGGAATCAGCAATACTGTCAGAAAGTTCAGTGAGACCCTCCTTTCCAGCCACCCTGGGCTTTACCCCCCACCCTTATGGGTCATCCCATGACCAACGTGAAGGGGGACAGGCTGTGTTTTCGATTGGGGTTTGAACGGATGGCCAAGAGGATGAGAGACAAGGCCTCAGGCCAGGGCAAACCAGTTTCATGCACAACCTTTGAAAATCTGATTTTGAGTTTAGAGTTTTTGCGTTCCACCAGGCCACTACTTTGTGGATGGTAGGGCAAGTGGAAATAAAGGCTAATACCCAAAGTTTTACACAGAGTCTTAGTGAGCTGGGCAGTAAAATGAGAGCCCATGTCACAGTCAATGGAGAGGGGTATCCCAAACCTTGGGATAAAACTTTCAAAAGATGTTTGGCAACAGTGGTGGCATCGGTCCTTCGACAGGGGAAGGCCTCAATCCAGCCAGAGTAGAGACAAATAACCACCAGCATGTGCTTGTAGCCTTGTGCTGGAGGCAAATCAGCAAAGTCAATCTGTAGGTGAAGAAAAAAAAGGACCCTTAGCCCATGGTTTTGAAGAGCTGCAGACTGGGGTGGCCTTAGCAATGTTGAACAGTTGACAAGTGGGGCAGGAACGGGTGAGTTGGCGAGTTTCTGTGGTGACAAAGGGAGCAAACCAGTGAGTGGAAATCTAGGTGGCGATCCTCCCTTTTGTTTGTGTGTGAATTAAGGTGAGCCACATGAACAAGATGCTTGAGGAGAGCCCAAGGGGCTACTGGCTGTCTGTCAGGGTGACGAAGGATGCCATTGGCGTCGGGAATGCAGCCAGCCTTGGTCCAAAAGAGACATTTACCCACAGTCTTGGAGGGAGTGAAGTTCAGAGTCATCAGGAGTGGGAGGGAGCGGTTCTGAAAAAGATACTGCCATAACGAGGTTCGCAGGAGGCCCACGCCTGGCTGCTTGTTGGGCAGCATTATCAACCAGGTGATTTCCCCGTACTTCAGGAGTGGAGGCACCTGTATGGGCCCGAACATGAACAACAGCCAAAGCAGACAGAAGAAGAAGGGCATCCAGCAATTCAGCAATGAAAAGAGCGTGGGAGATAAGGCTACCTGAGGAGGTGAGGAAGCCCCTTTCCCTTCAAATAGAACCCAAAGGAATGGCAAACCCCAAACACATAGCGAGAATCAGTGTAAATGTTTGCAGAGCAGTTTGCAGCCAAAGTGCAGGCTCGGGTAAGAGCAACAAGTGTAGCAGGCTGGGCACTGTGTAAAGAAGGCAAAGAGTATGCTTTAAGAACCTGAAACTATGTACAAACAGCATAGCCAACAAACAGCTTGTTGTTTTGATGCTGGCAGGAGCCATCTACAAACAAATTAAGAGCAGCATTGGGTGAGGGCAATCAGAAAGGTTAGGACGGGGCAGGCAGGTTTGTGAAAGGACAGCAAGATAGTCATGTGGAAGGTAATTCACCTCCCATCAAGTGGGGTTTGTAGCAGAGAGTCAGGGTTTAAAGGAAGCACCCTAAGAAGGGTGACATTATTACCACAGAGTCTGCAAGGATTTGGGTAAGGACCCCAAGGACAAATCCATCAGATTAATGACAA
>QEPC01011363.1:1588069-1626784 GCA_003113815.1 Sphenodon punctatus
TAGTTTCCAGGATCACCTCTGGATCCCTTTTTAAGGGATCCAGAGGGTTCCATTACATCCCTTTATAAGGGATTTAAGGGTTGCATTACATCTTGCAGTTTAGCTGTCTACTTAGATGGTTGTGTATATCAGTTGCTATAATAAAACAATATTTTTACACAGTTAAAAGTGTCAGGTGGTATCTGTCAGATACCTGTTAATATTTTTCTGTAAGAGGAAGGGGTAAAAAAAACTTTTAGTAAGGCTCATAACTAGTTTTTAGGGGATGTTTGGAAGCCATTACTAATGGAAAATCACAACTTCAGTTATCTTAATTACCCTTTTTTACAATATTTTAGGGAGAGTGGTATGAGTATATTTAACATTAAATGTTTAAATTATATTGACATAACTTCAGTTAAAGTCTAACTGCCTGTATTAAGAAGAATTGGTATAAAAGTCATTTATAATGCACAATAATGGCAATATAAAATATGAGCCATACTAAGTGACCATTAAGCTTTTAATATTTCCTGTAATTAGTTATTCCCTAGCTGGTAAAATAAAGTCAAAGCATCAGTAAAGGGGCTGGGAAACACTTTGGTACCTATAGAAAAGTAACAAGAGTTTATAAACGTGTATGGGTTTTTTTTTTGATTTTTTTAAAAAGAGAAAAGAAAAAGTGCATGCTATGGTTGCAATAAGTAGTTCACTCATAAGTAGTCCCATTAACTTAAGTGGGATTCAATGAAAGTGAGTGGTTTCAGAATTGTGACCACTGTTCACATATATACACATAAATTACAATAAACCCAGAGTACAAGGAAACTGCTTTGTGCTTATACAGATGTTTAAAAATGTTTTTGCTTGTATTTTTGCACTTCTTGCTACAGTCTGTGTTAGGGGGGCCACTGGATGCCCGCCTGGCTACCTCTGTCTCTTGGGTGTATGGCCACTTCCACCCAAGTTCAGCACCACAGAGTCATGGCCAGCACCCTACTACATTCGAAGAGTGATCACAACTCTATGGTGTGTGTGTGGTGGTGGGGGAGAGCACAGGCAGACTGCAGCTGGGTGGAACATGTGCCCATTAATTGTGGTCCCACAAAAAGCCTGTGGGTGGTGGCTCACAGAGTGACCACAGGCTCCAGGGAACTCTCCTCTTGTGTGTTAACACCCCTTTTTGCTTTTAATCGTACTGGCTGAGTGGTTACACTGTATTTTGACAGAACTTAATTTTATCCATTAGCAAGGTATTCTACCAAAGAACTCTAGATGACTACCAAGTAAGCACTAATTTATTTATTTATTTATTTTTTAACAGTCTTCCTTTGACATAATTTTAAAAATGCAGGAAAAACCACTTGGCATTTCAAAAGTTTCCCCATCTATGCCTCTGAAAACGCAATCTTTGACAATAAATATCAGAGGTGGCAGGTCAGGCACTTTTATAATGATTCTTTCCCACATATTTGTTATCGTACCTGTAAGTCATTTTGAAGGGCCACTTATCTCTTCACTTGTTAATGGCAATAGTGGTGAAACACCTCCAATTTGTCTTTCTCAGAGACTTCAGCATTCACAACAAGGCCTTGTTTGCAGAAAATGAAAGGATAGTTTCACTTACCTCCCTGCTACTGTCCAGAAATATGGAAACAGCCAGACACATTTTTGTTGGAGGTGGGGATGAACAGCGTTCCAGCATTCATCATCCTGTCTTTTCTTCCCAAGTAGCACGGAACTCAGGCAGTTTCATTCTTCTGGTTCATCACACCAAGCAGAGTCTTGTAAACCCATATTTCTACGTTCCTTCCTATAAAATTGTTTTCCAATGCTTTCCTAATCTATGGACTGCCATAACCAACTCTGCATCAGATACAAACCTTCATAATATCCAAAGTGACTATTTCATTTCTCTGCTCCAAAGGCAAAAAATGTGTCTAATTTCTAAAACTACTACAAGTAACTGGTCAAATACTCATATTAATTTTACTTCCAAACACAATCAGATCCATCTATTTCAATGAAGGAGCAGTCTATTCAGGATGTTCTGCATAGACTTGAAACAAAAAATCATGGTGCATGCTGTTTCCGTTGTAAACAGGTCATTTGCCTTCATTCACATGACTCAGAAACTTACTTGCCCTTCCACTGATTTCATCATTCATTTTTATTTTTCATTATTTGAACAGAGCTTCTACACAGCTAATCCCAAGCCCTATGTGCACCCTGGGCACACCCTTGTAGGCTCTGGAGACACAAAAGTGCTGGATTTGGAGTGGAATAGGGGTTGTATTGGGGAAGGGTATATTGAATGGGTGGTTATGGGGGGAGGGGAGGTCTGTCACCAACCCCTGGTGGCAGCAGGGGAAGGTGTGGGAGCTGGGGGTTAGGATGGGTGGGGGAGTTGGCTTTTTCTTGGAATTAGGAATTAAGAAATGAAGGAGTTTTGTTTTGCTGATTTAGAAATGTTTAATTTGATATTTGGATTGTTATTGTATTGTTGTGGATGATAGGTCCCCCCTCCTGGTGAGAACAGGAGGGTGGTGGTGGTGGGGGGGGGTTTGATGGGCTCCTTCCCTGGTGGCAGCAGGGATGGAGCATATGGAAGGACTGGTATGATATGCTGTAATATTATTGATTTGTTGTATTGTATAGCATTTTGTGAGGGAGGAGGATGGTTAAAAATGAGGAATTATGTTATGAAATGTTATGTTATGTCAATTGAGGGGTTATTTAGACTCTGTGGTTTGTGCTGAAATTGTAATTGTTGTTGTTCTTTAGATGTTTTTTGCTTTTGTTGTCAGCTGCCTCGAGTCACCATAGGTGAGAGAGAGCGGGGTATAAATAAAAGATGATGATGATAAGTTCCGGGAAAGTGCTGGAAATTGCCATAAAAGTGCTGTAAAACTGTCGTAAAAGTTCCCCAAATTCCCAGAAAGTGACAAAAATTGATTCAAAGTGAGGGAAATGAGAAAAATGATGAAAAATGCCAGAAAGTGATTGAAATTATGAAAAGAAATGCCTGTAGGTAATGGAAATGACAGAAAGTGATGAAATTGATGGGAAATGATGACAATCACAGGTACCAATATGGACAGTGGCAGAAGCACAGAATCACCGGAGACTGTACATTCACAAGCTCTCCTGAAATCTTGGTATTTCCCTGCGGAATGGAAACACTTGCTCTTGGCTCAGCCATAGTTCTAAATCTTTATCAGAAGTAGTCTGGACAAGGGGTAGTCCATGGCTCGGGTGATAGAGCGCATGCAGTCTCTTGACTGGGACGGGTCCCTGTGAGCACATTACACCAGTGCTCTGTTTGCTAAACTGGCTGCCTATAGTCTTCTGGGCCCAATTCAAAGTGCTGGTGCTTACTTATAGACCCCTATATGGCCTAGGCCCTGTCTACCTGTGGGACCGCCTACCCCCCGCCCCTGGTCTCTAGATCAGCCCCTGTGATCAGCCGGGAGTGCCCTTCTTGAGGTCCCCCGGGTTCTTCAAGGGGTGACTATGGAAAGGGCTTTCTTGCTGGCCGCTTCTAGACTGTGGAATTCCCTTCCAGCGAAGACCCAGATGGCCCTGGACCTCTTCTCCTTTCAACAACTATGCAAGACCTGGCTGTTCCACCAGGCTTTTGTCGAGGGATATGGGCAAAAGGAGAGGGAGATGAGGGATAGGGTGGTACGGTTTTTAAAATGTATTTTCTGTGACTTTCCCCATTTTTATTATTAATACTTGATTTTTATTATTGTATTTTATATTTTGTATGGAATATTTTTATATTTTAAATTGTTAGCCATTTTGAGCCACCAAGGGAGGGAGAGGCGTGATATAAATAAAATAAATAAATAATAAATAAATAAAAATAAAGTCCCAAATTCAATCCCTGACATCTCCTATTCAGGATCTCTGGTAGCACGTCTGGTTTCAGTGGCAAGTTGAGGGGGAGATTGAGAGCTCTCCTGTTTCCCTTCCCTGATTCTAAGGCCCACATTCTCACATGATCGCTGTTCCTGCTGCTGCTTTCCTCTGCCTCTCTCCCTTCTTTGTTGCTGCATACTGCCTTCTGCAGTTGGGGTGAAATGGGATAGGAACAGAGTGGGAAACTAGTACGCTCAGCTAGGGATGAGCTCTTGTATGGACAGAACGCAGTTATGGATACAGAGGAGAAAGGGAGCACAGAGCTGTACTGGTGCTGGCTAGTTCCTGGGGCATGAATCTGGGGTATTTTTGTCTTCTGACACTAGAGCGTTAGGCTTATGGGAATAGAGAGAAGACTAATAACGATTAAGAGATTCTCCTCTTTCTCATTCCTTTTAACATTTACACCAAAAACAGTGTAGCTTTAAATCTTGGATTACAGCAAGCTAGATATTGATTCTATTAATTTTACAGTGCCTGGAATTTCACAATGTTTAGAATGTTACGCTTCCTTGCCAATCTCCATTACTAACTTTCTCATTTTGATTCCTATCTCAGTTATTGAGAAATAGAGCAGGCTTAGTGAGTGTAATAGAATATGCATAAGGATTAGAATTTTCTCTTGTGCATATGTTTTTATATAACTTATTTTATTCCATTGTTTTGTGTCTAAGTTCTATTATGTAGGATACATAATGTATGAGTTCTTTTAAAACTCATACATTCATTCTTTTTTTTCTGTAACTGCAAACTTTGGCTTTATGGTCTATTTTTTTCCATTAACAATTTATAGGAATGTCCAGTTGTTATAAAGCCCTTTGTAGTTTTTTTTCATTTTGCACTCTGTGAATAAAAGCATAAGAACATAAGTAGCGCCATCCTGAGTCAGACCAATGGCCCATCAAGCCCACCATCCTGTCCTCCGACAGTGGCCAATCTCGATCGCATGGGAGAAGTACTAACAGTCACAATGGGCAATCCATTCTCTATTGTTCACTCCCAGCTCCCGACAGTAAGAAGTTCATCTCGTAAGCTACTTGGTTTATATCAATTAATGGACCTACTCACTAAGAACGTATCCAGTCCTTTTTAAAACCCAGCTAGACTACTGGCCCTGACAACATCCTCTGGCAACAAATTCTATAGGTTAATTATGCGTTAAGTGAAAAAGTACTTCCTTCTTTTTGTTTTAAATCCGCCAGCAGCTAGTTTCGTGGAGCGTCCCCTAGTTCTAGTACTATTTGAGAGGGTAAATGTTATGTTACGTAATGTCCATGTTCCTGGCACATTATAATAGCAATAGTTAGCAGTTGTACCACACAACGTACAAGGCAGTCATAATTATCCAGGCAAGCCATTGCCTAATCCCATCCCCTTCTCTCCAATCCCCTTCATGGGGGAGCAGTGTTTGGTGCCTCCCAAGTGAAAGAAGGAGGTAGGGTTGTGTGGTCGAACCTGCAGAAGTCTGGGGTTCCATCCCCCACTGTCCAAGCTGGGTGGCTCAGGCCAGGGTGGGGGAGGACGGTTACAGGCTATCTGAGGTGGAACCTGGGTTGTACCTTGGGGCCTCTAGATGTTGAAGTTAACACCCCTGAACCAAATTTTGTTAAGGAGTGTGTGTATGGAGTTCTCTGTCTCTCTCTCTCTCACACACACATGACAAAAACAACCACCTCTGATTGTTGGAACCTAGGAGTGAACAGAAGGGAATGGATCACTCTATTATGTCCTACTGGGTACTTCTCCAAAGCGACTAAGAATGGCGATGCTGGACTTGATAGACCATTGGTCTTACCCAGTATGACATTTTTTAATGTTCCTCCTTCCTGTAGTGTAGGGGGGTGGGAGGGAGATAACAGTTGTGCACAGAGTGGTGGAAAATCTTGGGTCACAATGAGAATTCTGCTCAACTGAAGTGAGTTTCAAAGTCATGACCTCTTCTCCTCCAGACCAGCTTTACGGATGTTCTCTGAGGTTTACAGGATTGTGTGCTGAGGGAGTTGGCCATCTTATCCACCGCTATAATCTATTTCCTTTTCTCTGTGGCAGTTGTCACTATCTTATACCCCCGCCTGCACTGGTACCTCTTTCTTTCTTTCTTTCTTTCTTTCTTTCTTTCTTTCTTTCTTTCTTGAGAGAGAGAGAGAGAGAGAGAGAGAGAGAGAGAGAAAAGACATCTCTTTCTTTAATAACACCTGACTAGTTAGATGTAATACTGACAACCTAAAAATTCATGGCAGTTACTATGGGGACGCTTGGGAATGGGATATATTTGTGATACCCAATTCCAGTTACTATACCACCTGAGCTAAAGGAGATACTACTATCTTAAAATAATTGTATAGTGTTCTCCTCACTCAGAACCTCATTCCCTGTAATTTAGGCTGTATTACCATTGGTGGTGGCGGCAGAGGGAGCGGAGAGGGAAGACGTGGCAGTGGGGAGGAGCCAGCTTACAGGAAAATAGCCGGTGCGAACGAGAATCTGCCGCGGCTTCTCTTGCGCATGTCAGGGCGCAAAATTCTGCCCAGACATTTGCAAGAGAAGATGCGGCAGATCCCCGTTCGCACCAACTATTTTCCTGTCAGTCAGCTCCTCCTCAGTGCTGTGTCTTCTCTTGCCGCTCCCTCTGCTGCCACCACCACCGCAGATGGGAATACAGCTAAAGTGAAGCATTTGAGCATGCAACTTCTCAACCTCATGAATGCACTCCTGTCTTTCCTGATGTTTACCTCTCCCTCGTATCCCCTTCCCTTGTCTCTCAAATTGTAAGCCCCTTAGGAACCTGTCTCTGACTATGGATTCTACAGTGCCAGGTACATTGCTTGTGCTATATAAATAATAATAATTATAAATATGATTCAATTCTATTAATTAAAGAGCAGTAGTAAATATTAGACTGAAACGCAATCTTGATTTTTTTTCTATTCTCGCCGAGAATCCCGGTTCTTGACTCATTTTTGTTTGAGAATCAATAACAGAGAAAATCCTGGTTCTCAATATTTTTTTGGTTTAGAATTTTTCTCAATATACCATTACCATTTACCGTTATTGTTTACCATGTGCAACACTGATCCTGGTAATGTGCATGTGCCACAGCTGTGGTAGCCATTTTGTGCATGTGCATTACTGGGAAGATTGAGGTACACAGTAAACAGTAATGGTAAATGGTATATTGAGAAAAATTCTCGGCCCAAATATCAAACCATTATCAAGATTGTCCTGAGATCTCAATAACAGTTCTTGATTCTTGTGAGATGTTTGTGAGAAAGAAAGTGTTTCTCGTTTCAGTCCTAGAATATACACCATTAATTCCTTACAGTAGAGCTTCCTGTTTTTTTGGTTGTTAGCTCATTACCCCAAATGGGGTGATATAATCTACAGAAGGCATCATGCCATAATTGATACACTTTTCACGTGTTTTTTGCTTTATGGGGGTCACAAAATTAGACATAACTCTCAAAATGAGTTCACACAGGCAAAAGGTTTTAGGAACCAGTGCATTGCAGTATTCTGAGCTCTCCAGAGATTACAAGGAAGAACACAAGAAGAAAAAAGATGACAGTATCACTTCACAATGGACTGCAGAGTGAAAGAAAAAAAGAATATCCCAGAAAGTGAAAAGTATGGTGTTAACTAAACAAGTAGATACAGGCAGTTAGGATTTGTGAAAAGGAAAGTAGGTCATCAAGAGAACTGTGGATAATATGAATTAAATGCATTTTTACACATTGTAGGTAGAAAAGATTCATTTGATAAAAATGAGTCTCCTGAATAAATGGGTGTTTTCATTTGACCCTGCTGCCCATCCCAGAGCATCTACACAGACACCTGTGTCCGCCCACGCCCAGCCCTTCCTGGGTTGGGATCAGATTGACCCAGCAGGTTTTCCAGCCTGGGGTTCACCCATGCAGCACTCTCCCCCCGCCCCCCCTGCACCAAAGCATTTCAGAGCATCCACAGTGCTATGATGTTGCCTGGGGCAATGGCTGGCTGGAAACTGAGCTGCAACATGGGTCCGTGCATCAGCTGCTCTGCTTCAGGCAGGTACCACAGGTTTGGCTGGCCCATGGATTTCCAGGATGTTCTGGACTGCCATGGAGCAGGTGCACCTTGCTCTACTTCAACTTCTGGCAGGTTCTCTTTAGATGGATAGCCCACTTGTGAATAAAACGTGCTTGCGCATCCAGCAAAAGTGTAGCTTATCTGTCTAAAAACACCCAAAGAGGAGGAGTAAGCTAATAACTCCTGGTGAAGAAGACTTTTACCATCCAGGAGTCTGCGCTGCCGACCTCGGGTGTATAACAGAGACCTGACTGGATGATGAGTTAGGACTGATTTTGGCTGACCTTGTTCTGGCAGGGTACTCTGTGCAGCACCAACCCAGGCCAGAGACGTGGGGGGGTGTAGCTATTGTATTTAGGGACACATTGTGGTCAGGAGGTTTCAAATGCAACCCCTGCTGGGGATTGAGAGACTCCTCCTTCTGTTTGATTTGGCTGGGAACAGATTAGGGGTGCTGCTGACATACCGATCACCTTCCTGTATAGCCGCATCCCTCACTGCTCTAGCTTAACTGGTGTCGGATGTGGTCTTAAGGTTCCCCAAACTTATTGTTTTGTGTGACTTCAACATTCATGCTGAAACCAGTCTTTTGGGGGCATAGCAGGAGTTCATGGCCTTCATGGCAACCATGGGCCTGTCCCAGGTTGTTTCTGGCCCGACACATACTCTGGATTTGGTGTTTTGTACTGGCCTTGAGGCGGGGGGTCCGATGATTGGGAGGATAGATATATTACTTTTGTCATGGTCAGATCATTACCTTCTGAAGGCTTGTGTCTCACTGCACAGATGACCTTGGCAGGGTGTAAGACCTATTCAGATGGTCTGCCCTTTGAGACTTATGGAACTACTAGGATTCCAGAATATTCTTGGGGAAATACCTCTGGACCTTGACAGCCGCACGATCAATGATCTCGTGGCCATGTGGAACATTCTTTTGGCAGAGACCATTGATACCCGGTAGTTCCCAGACATCCAGTCCCCATTTGGAATGATGCAGATCCCCATGGTTTATGGAGGACCTGGCTGGTTGAAGCATGAGGGTAGGCAGTTAGACTGTGAATGGCGTAGGACTTGTACTGAAGATGACCGATTGCGGCATAGAGCACATTTGAGGACCTATGCCGAGGTGGTGCAGGCTGGAAAGAAAAGGTTCTTTGCAGCCATCATAGCATCTGCAAAGTCTCATGCAGTGGAGCTCTTCCAGGTGGTGAGAGCTTTAGTCAGTCCAACCTGTCTCTATCTGGATTTGGAGTCAGCCAGTGCCCACTCTGACATGTTTGTGGAATACCTTGTGGATATAATTGTCCACATTCACCATGACTTTGATGCTGCCGGTTTGGAGACAGCTACTGAGTCAAAGGCTATGAATGCCCTATCTGGGCAAGTTTTATGGAATCAGTTTCAATGTCTGTTTCAATTCGTTTTGCCTGCTCATGCGGGGGATGTGCTTGGGAGTGTTAGAGCCACCACTTGTGAACTTGATTCTTGCCCATCCTGGCTGGTGAAGGCCAGCTTGGAGATCTTGGGGCCATTGTTGGCTGGGGTAATCAATGCCGCCGTATAGGGTTTTGTGAATGACAATAGACTTTTCAATGGGTTGTAAAGAAATGGAAAGGACCTCCATTGCAAACTTCTTTGCAATCAAAGTCAAATACTTATCACGTGTGATGGGAATTTCAGCAGGGCTCAATGGGGGAAAAGGAGAAACACAGAGAAGAAAGTACAAACTACAATGATAACTGTATGGAATAACAAGAAGAGGGCTGAGGAGAGTAGAGGGAATGACAAGTGATTGGGTGGAATGACAAAGACGGTTCTGGTAAAATTGGGTAATAATGGTGAGAATACAGAGAGTTAGTGGAATGGCAAGCCAGAAGCCCGAGAATATTGGTTACATGAAACAGGGAGGAATGTCAAAGATGGGCTATGAGGAGTGCCTTGAGTAACAAGCAGAAGGCTTTGGGGTGTGGGTTGAAAGGCAGGGAGGATATTATGGGAAATTGGTAGAATGACAAGGAAGGGGGCAATGGAGAACAGGTGCAGTGACAAGGGATTTTAAAAAAATTAATGAGGGAGCCATGGGGAACTGGAAGAATGACAGGGAATGGGTATGTGAAGCTGGCCTTGTCTGTCATCATTGCTAAGTAATTGCCACATCACTGGCTTCTGAAGTGACCCAGGGCCACATTTGCTGTGTCCACTCATCTCCCAAGTAGTAATAACAAATAATTGGTTTTTATTTAAGTCTACGTTGCCCATACTCAGGCTCCAGTAAAGATTTCCATAAAATAATGATTCCATACAAACCAATTGCAGTGTGCCACATTTAGTGACCTTTTCAATTTCCAATTACAAAGCTGTCCATTCCTGGAGTGTTTTCATTTACTTTTCTTATTCTTTGCTTCTGTTCATTTGTCAATCAATTAAAAGGGCCTGTTGTTTCAGGCAATAAATTAACTATAATGTTTACCAGGTTTTGTTCATCCCCTTGGCACAAGTTCTTTTGCTGAGGGTAAATTGTACATTTAAACTGACAGAGTCAAGCTCCCCTGCTGTGTCTAACTCAGATTCTATTAAAAAATCCACCTTCTGCTTCCCTCCCCTCATTTCACTCAAAAGTAGCCAAATCCAAATCAGCAGCTACATTTAGAATTCTGTAGAGCTGTGTTTGAGCCATGCTACAGTTGAATGCTTACTGGTCTCACTACATGGGGAAGAACGATTTTGAATCCATCTAAAACAACTGGTGGGTCATTCTTCCAAACGTATCTATTTAAAGGGGAAACTGCTGCAACAGAGATTTTACCTTAGCCTTTAAAACTCTACATTTGTGAGGGTTTTTTAGACTTATAAAATCCAAATTAAAATACATTATTATGGCAAAACTCTTTAAAGTGCTTATAATCAGTTCTTTCTATTGCAGATAATCAGTTCTTTCTATTGCAGAAAGAAATGTGCACAACTAATGGGGGAAATCAAGAGGGGTGGTTCTCTTTCTCAGTATGTTTTCATATTTAACTTACCATGATGAAATTCATCAGCACTGAGTCTCATCCACCCAAAATCTTTCCCCTTTGCAAACTTGCTGCTTCCCCCTCAATATGTATGTTTTGTTTCCAAAACCCCAGAAGAAGACAAGCATACATGTATGGAATTTAAAGGCCACACTTCATTCAAATTTCAATTCAGATTATCTGGAGAGGGAACATTGCTTCTCCCGAGTCCATTGTTACATCTTAAACAACACCAACTCAAGGGTGGCCTGATGTGCACTCAGGTACTGACCCCTTCAAGATCACTCTCCCCCCAGCCATCCGGCTGAGTTGCTATGCATCCCTGTGCTGCTGCTGACCTCAAATGAAGTGAGGAGGTGATGGCAGCTCGGGACTATCCTTGCCCTCGAATGGAGTGCTCACTTAACCGTCCCCCCTGGGCTAATGGTGAAACCTGACCACCCTTGCTCTTGATTCATCCTACAGCTCCATCTCATAAGGAGGTGTCTCCTAACTCACTGGACCGCACAGCAAACCGCCCGCTCATGCTTGGCTGGTTTCGCATTCCATCCCTAGGCTTAACCTAAAACTTGGACTAACTTGTCCTGCAGGGCACCTAGGTACAGCTGTACTCCTTCTTCAGAGAGATGGACACTGTCATCCCTAAATAGCTTGGTGGGAGAGAAACTAATTTCCCTGTGGGTGATGCATTCCAACCCATACACCACCTTTGACCAGTACTAATCTCCATACTTCTTTATTGATCTCTATCCTAACCCTGTCTGGGGAGATCACATCGCACCACACTATTCTCTCCAGCATGCGTGTTCAGACAAGCAGTGTGCACAGTAGGAGTCTTAATGCTTCTACCCAGTCTCTTTTCATATTTAACAATAACTCAATCCCTTTAATGTTCAGAAAATTGTTCTCACCAAGGTGAACTACTATGTCAGGTTGCTAGTTTGTGGAGGCCACATGGAGCAGGGGCAGAAGCTGCTCCCACAGCATGCCCTTCCTGGTTTTCCATATCATTTTGGCAGAGGCACTCAGTCTTAGCTGCATGCCCCAATGTGTGCACTCAGATGCCTTGGCTGCCCAGTGGACAATGCTGTGGCCCCCTATCCATATCAACTTATGTGGCCGCATCATTGCCAGCCCTGGAACAAATTAACAAGAACAAAATGAGTAAACCATAATAAATTGTATGCCTCACTTTGCTAAATCTTAAGCATGTACAACTGAAATGCACTCCATCACCATTCCCAATTTCTTGAATGTGGAATTGTAGAAGCCTCAATGTAGATGCAAAACAAGCTGCTCCAATGATGGAGTGGGACCCAAAATTCTCATTGAAACCCAGCCCCCAACCCTGCTGTGCATGGAAACTTTGGAACTTGGCAAAGGTGTTCTTGTAGGCCACTCTGGTTCTATTAGCCAAGGAGCCCTGGACCATCCGATATAACACTAGAATCCAATGATCCACATGTCTGGTGGCATAACTTTGGGCTCCTCTCTGGCTTCTGGCACTAATAGGTGGAAACAGTCCTTCTGGAGGTGAAAGAGGGCATTGACTATGCCATTGTTAATTCTGGGAACATGCTTGAATACAAACAGTATGTTACATTTCAGACACTGCAGAAAAAATACCCTGATGAGTCTCATTACCTGGGTGGAATTCATAGAATTTATAGCAATAGAAATTCATGTCATAGAACTTATGACATGCTTCCCCTCCAGATTGTAGTACCAGAACCTCACTGATTGATTCACAAAGGCCTTGCCCCAGAGACTGCAAGTGCTTTGGGGGAAAATACAAGGAAGGTGAGGTCCTTGGTTACACCACACTTCACCCATTCATAGGGCCATGGAGCCAAGCACCATCTGTCCCTGGAATATAGCCAAAATCCATATTCTCCCACTGTGTCAGATTGCACTTGGAGCTCTGCCTCAAGTAGGGGTTTCTGCCACCAAAAACAAACTCATGTCATTGTAATCTGCAAACCTTTGCCCTTATCGAGAGGTCTTCCTTAATTTCTGCTGTCACTCTTATGTGATAGTGGGGAGGGAGGCTGCCTGGCACTTTAGTGTAAAGCTGTGACAGAAAGGTCCGACCTGATGCCACAACCCAGCATATGAAATTCAGGCTGCCTAGCAATGACTGGAGCTGTCTGACTGTGATTTTTTTGGCTGCCAAACATTTTGTTATAGCTGTATGCATGGCCTTCAGTCTGTCCTGAGGAAGGCAGGATAGGGACTTCACTGTGTCCAATTCTAACCCCAAGACGTTTAGCAAGGTGATGGGGCCAACTGTTTTTTCGGGGCAAAAGGGATGCCTAACACCACAGCTACTGACTTAAATGTGTGTAACAACTACTCACATTCACCTGTGTCAGCCCTGTCCCAAAACAGGAAGTCATCAATATAATGGATGACATGCTGGGATCCAGCCCTGTGTCGCACCAAGTAGTTGAGAGAAGTGAGCGAAACTTTTCAAAAGCTAAACAGGAGATGGAGCACCCCATTGGCATTGCCTTAATGATCAATTCAAATTTATTCAGCTAGCTTTCACCGTAGTCATATTCATAAAAATATACAATATACAGAATAGTATACAATGTAACAAAATAACATCACGAAATCCAACAATCAGAATAATCCAAAAATATTCCAAAAATTCCAAAGCGTTATATTATACACTCTCCTGCACATAGGTTACACAAACACAATCACCAAGAGCTGGGAAATTACTGCCTTGCTCTTCTGCGGGGGGGGGGGGGGGGGTGTACCTCGGCCAGGCTTGTCCCCTGAAATTATAATACTAGGCTAACCCCCATTAGACTGCAAATATCATTTGAACAATGATTCCAATAATCAATTATTATAATTATTATAATAATATTTGCTTTGAAACTGGAAGCCTAAGAACTCAAAATCGCTGAGTGTACAGGCAGCAGGAAGAATGTGGATTTTGCATTGCAGTTTGCTAATAACATGGCAGGGCCACAATTTTTTGAAATTTTGACAGCTGTGTCGAACAATGTGTAACAAACTGAACAAACTTGGATAGAATCATTCACCAACTCAACCTTCGGGCAGGATAGATGGTGCATGAGGTGAACTTGCCTACTTCTACCTTGGATAATATGTCAAGCAGAGAAATGTGCAAGTCATCCATGGGGTGGGGGGGAGGCAGGCGTCAAAGGGACCTGTGACCCTACCCTCACTAATCTCTTTCTGGAGTTTGGTGCACACAACATGCTGCAGTTTTAGCTCATATTTCAGATTTTCTACCCACCTCCACACACACACCCCTGTTGCTGTGATTCTAAAGCCCTCTCTAAAGCCTGTTACCACATAATGGACAGAGGTTCAGTCCAGACAGTCTGAAGCACTCATGAGGCACTCTCGGAGGGCCCTATCCCCACCACCACCAGTACTCCTGTACTCCTTGCCTAGGTATGCATCTTGCTGTTTGTTTTGGGGCATGGGTTGCCTGACTACTACAATAGCAGGCAGCATGGTTTTTTTCATTTCAGTTTTAATTTGTACCCCGCGCTCTCTCGCCAAAGACAACTCGAGGTGGCTTATAACCAAAGCAAGAACAAAATACAACAATATTCACAATAAATAACAATAGCAATGTCCAATATGGACCAACACAAAAATTATCACAGTACGACGTACAATTTATCCCATCATCCTACCCCATTCCTGCTGCCACCAAGAAAGGGTGAATCTACCATTCCCTCCCACCCTCTCCTTCCCTCACATAATTCAATACAACAACAATAAATCAACATTATTACAATATATCACAAGTTATCCATATCATCCCATCCATAAGCTCCATCCCTGCTGCCACCAGGGATGGAACTCATCACCTCCCCGCTGCTCTCACCAGAAAGGGAGGACCTATTGTCCACACACTTTACAATAATACAACAATAATCTAAATAGTATCAAAATATACATTTCTTCTACAAAATCAGTAACACACATTCCAGCACAGTGGGAGTAGGTGTGTTGAAAATGACAAGAGGATAGGGCAAAACTTCCTGATCCATTAAACTCCCAGTATGTCACACCCTTGGCTGTTCCATAGCAGCTTTTGGAGTGAAAAGGGTCATTCATGAGTGCCACACCCCCTTTCACCAGACCTAGGGATGTTGGAGGCATTGTTCATGCACTCCAGCCAAAAGACTTGTGCATAGATGTCCCAACGCAGCCCTGGGGTGATGAATGTCCATTTCTGGAAGACCGCATCATAGCACAGCCAGGCCCCAGAGTTGCCCATATTGAAAGCTCTCCTGACTATGGCTGCTTACCTACATGCTGATTTTTATATTAGAGTGAAAATAAAATGAAATCTGCAGTAATGGCAGATTCCTGTTGGGTTGTAGGCCCATGTTCATTTCTTGCATTTTTCCCTTTCCCAGCCATGGTCACATGATCACAATGGCTCCTTTATTGTATTTAACATATCCATGCCCACATTACCTGGTCTACTGGGTAATTTAATTACCCTCGCTCCTCTCTTGATGCTGCTGTGTCTTTGCTGTTACTCAGCAGGCAGGAGGAAGCAGCTCTGAAACAATGCCTACAGCCTTCACTGATCCACTGGCATGACCCACACTCCCTGAGCCAAGCCCTTTTCTCCCCATCCGTGTGCCCTGATCTCCCCCTCCCCAGGCAAGGATCACAGGGGGAAGCCACGCCCTCCTCAGGATTTCATTTTACGGGCAGGAGGAGAGGTGCATGAACGGCTGCCACAGTGGGCAGAGGATAACTGGCACTGACATTTCTGTGAGGCAATACACATTTAAATTTCACCATGAGTTTCTTTAAGATTTATAAGTCTTATACATCTAACAACTGAAACTAATTTTAAAGAAAACATGTGTTATTGTCAGAGCTGGATTTTCCAGCCCTGACATCTGTGATAAAAATCATGTTCATTTCAATGTTGGATGTGAAAGGGCGCCTGAAAGTATTACAAAATCTCATGTTAGATAGAAATTAATATTAGATTGTATAATGTGGAGAAGCAGCCTATATCCTGGTATTTAACTAACTTGGAAGTTTCTTGGGGAACATCTGCAAGATCACCCCCATGAAGATCAAGTATGCCACAGACCAGTCTGTCCAGCTGTGGTCATCCTTTGGCCGCGTAAATTTCTCCTGCTTTAAATTTTATCTCCTGCTCTTTATTTTCATCCTGGACATTGGGGTCAGGGATGAACTAACTAAATAATAGAGTGAATATATCTACATATTCGCCCCTCCAGACCTTCTCGCTCATGGCTTTCAGGTGGTGGACCCCCATGGAGGTGGAGACATCCACATATCCCTCAGCCAGGGGTGGTGGCTTATTCCTGGGGGATGCTCCCCAAAAGTAGATGGTCTGTGTGCATGTTTGTGACTGGTAAGCCTGACTTAGGCATGACCACTCATGCACTTGTGTGGGCCAGGAGACCCAGGCCCCTTTGCAGGTGAGCCACGCTGTGTCCTTCAATCCTGCTGCATTACAGTGGCTCATCCCAAGGAGGCAACAGTCCATGGAGGGGCAAATCCCACGTGCCCTAGCTACAGAATGCACACACCCACCCGCTTGTGGAGTACAGTAGTCGTGCACTTTGTGAGTGTCAGTTACGACAATCCAGCAGTCACATCCCCAGGGGGCAGTTGGATGATTGGGAGGAGGTCTAGCAGATAAGGCCTTCATCGTCTGTTCCAGAGCCTCCATGGTTTTGAGGAATCCCTCGATCTGTTCCTCCTGTGATGGGTTGCGCTAACCCCTTGGATGATGTCTGCTGGGGCTGTTGTTCTTAGTCCCTTGTCCCTAGTTCAAACAGGGGGGAAATGCTGCTGCTCCCCTCTTGTAGGAGAAGGTGGAGAAGTGGGGTTTTCCCCCAACTCTTGGGTAGTCCCACCCCTGGTTCCCTGAAGTACCATGCCCTGGTGGGAAGCAGCCCCTTCTATGTGGCTGGGTGGTGCGGGCTGGGTGGGGCCCTGTGACCATCTGGTGCACCACAACCACAAATCCTGCCATTCTCTCCTGCAGGGAGCACAGGATTGCCTCGGCTGCATCATCTGATGGTGGTGGGGGTGCTCCTGCCCATGAGGCCTGGCCCTCCCCTCCCTTTTTTGGCAGGGGCCTTCGTCTTCCCTTCCACCTCTTGGTCTCTTTGCCTTTCCCTGCTAATCCTGGTCAGTCTCCCCACATGCTTCCTCCCTGGTTTGGGCCGCTGCTGTGGCATGCTCAGGGGTCACCACTTCTGTGGCCTGTCTCCCGGATTGCTGGGTCCTTGCCAATGGTTGCCAATGGTCCTTGCCGTTACTTCCATGGACTGCATGCTCTAACTGTGGTGTGAGCCCTGCATGAATAATGATGACGCCCGTAAGTCTTGCAATGTGGGAACTTGTTTCAAGCCCAAAGTGTTCCCTGGCAATGCTCACTGCTTGGCTCCCTCACTGGAGCCTGCTGGCAACATGTTGCTTTTGAATTGCTTGCCCCATTCTTCTATAGGAGATGGGAAAAACCACCCCTGACAGTGCTGTCTGAGGCAGGTAGGATCATGTAGCAATGCATTTACCCAGCTACTGATTTCATTACACTTCGTTGGCCTACCCGTGGCATTGGATGTCCGAGAACAAATTATCATCAAGGAACACAGGCAGGGGGTAATGTTTTCACACTGCAGTCCAAATGTAGCAATTGTGCCACTAGTCTACTAGTCACTCTAGAAGTGTTGTGTGAATGAACCCTTAATCTCCCTCCTTCCATTTTTAAAATGCTTGCACATTGAGATTTCTGGTCAGGGATGGTTAGATAAGCTTGTAGGGATGCAAATTTTAAATGAGAATATTCGTAAGTCCCATTTTTCAAGTTATATGATAATTAACAGCAGGGGGTTGCACAAATTTCCCTCCTCTGAATGGAGATTTAGGTTTCCTTCAGGTATTAAAAAAAAATGGGCAACAGTAAAACCAAGCTATTAGAGTTGATGATTGACTAGAGTGATTGGTTATAGCTTATGACTACAACCTTTTATGCCCATACTCATTAGTAAGTCCCATCAATTTCATGAGTGTGATTAGGATAGAAGTCAATATTTCTATATTATTTTAGCACGTGAGTAAATTTTTTGCTGGTGTAAGTAGAGCAAATAAAGGAGGGTCCATTGATTTTAGTGAAGCTACATAGATTATTAATTTGTGTAGTTCTGGCCCCTTAATTCTGAAGGAATGTGTCCCAATATTTTTAGCTGGCAGTATGTTCTTCTTTTTTCTTGCTAAAACCACAAATCAGCAAGAGCTAATTAAGCACTCCCTGCATGGAAATATAATCATATTTCTATGCAGGATTTTTCATTTTAAAAAAAAGTCCAGACTACAGTAACTTAGGTATGAATTTCAATAACTTCACCATATTTTAGATCACAAATAAGGAATTCTAATTAACAAAGAGTTATTCTACTGTTATTCTAGTGTTGGGATTCCGAAGGAATCTTTTGACTACAGTATGTAGTTTTAAAGTAAATCTTAAATTGGTGACTTTCATTATTTAATATTCTATAACACCCAATATGGGGAAAGTTTGAAAGAGGGACAATGAGGCATCAAATCTTGTGTCTCAGTCTCAGTGTTTCATCTTGGTTTTCCCCACTGCAGATTTTTCTTTCATCACAAAACCACATGTGTCTTTGCTATTCTTACTCTGACACCTCTTTACAAGTGGGTAGCCACTGGAAACTTGTTATTACCGCACTCATGAAGTGTTGTCTCTCAGGTTTGAAATGAATACATTAAACCCTGTGGAATTTTTAGACACTTTGCTAGCTAGTCCATTCTGGCTTCCTTTAATAATCAGTGAGGTTTCAAGAACAGAAAGAATGAAACCTGTTTTACTCTTGTTATAACAGCTCTACTAGAGAACTGCAATAGTTTGAGAAATGAATGTTAGGAAGTTGAAACTGTGTCACAGAGACTGTGACATGTATTTTTAAGAGTTTTATACGAATATATGTAAGAGTAAAATAAACAAGCTGGTGTACTTGAGTATCTATGGAATATAAAACTATAGTGATGTACAAATAAGTCCTTGTGGTATAATGTCCAGAATGAGGGCTGAGCTAAGCCATTGCAGGGGTACAACATTTTGGGGGAGCTTAAATAGAGGGAACCAGCAGTAAAACCCATAAATGGTTAACTGGGGGATGGTTAGGAGGACTGAAATGGAAAGCTGCTGCGGTTGCTTTTCTGACGGAAAAAGCTCTTCCGCAATGAGTGGCACAGTGCGATAGAGACATTAATTCCACTACTTTCATTCCTCTACTTCTGTCATTCCGTTACTTTAGTTCTGCTACCTCCACCGGCTGCGAAAATAGTAGAACAATATTTGATCCAATAGTTTCAGTCTTCTGCAATTTCCATAAGCACTGCGAAGTAGAGGAACAATGTCTGTTCTGACAGTTTCTGAGATTGTTTCAACAGTTTCTGAATTAGCGGAATGCCAGTGGAATTTGCAGAATGCTGGCAGAAAAGCTGTGGAAGGTTGCGAGCAATTCCAAAATGGCAGAATGAAATAGTGGAGCGGAAAAAGCAGTTGCTGCTTCAGCCCTAATGGTTAGTGAGCTAATTCTGCTGAGGTGAGTGCTACCATCTCACCCGGCAGGAAGCTGTCCTCCACCTGAGAAGCACTAGACCTAAAATAATATCTAGCGAACACATGATACTCATCTCACACTGAATCTAATGTTCTTCACTGGTCTGGAAACGGGAGTTCCAATTATTGAGGGTGTCACTTTGGTACCATTGTCATGGTTGGATCATTGCCTTCTGAGAGCCCAGATCCCTGCCCAGTTTTGTCCCCATTGGGGTAGTGGACCAGTTATGATGGTCTGCCCAGGAAGACTAATGGATCCAATAGGATTCCAGAACTCTCGGGGATTTACCTCGTGACCATGACAGCCTCTTTGTCGATGGCAAAGATAAAAGGGACAGTTGCTGGCTGGGGTTCTCACTTTGGGAGGGAAGGGTGCCTGATGGTGTTATAACAGAAGTCATCTGACCCCTTATCAAGAAAACAACTCTTCCGTTGGCTCTCCTGTCAGTTATCGCGCTATCTTCCCTTCACTAAACTTCCCTTTTTAGAGAAGATTATTGAACGAGTGGTTGTCTTGCAGCTTCAGGTGTATGTTGATGCCATTGGTTTCCTGGACCCATGTCAATCAGAACTTCATCCTAGGCACATCACTGAGACTGCACTTGTGACCTTGATTGGTGACCTCTGTGTGGAAATCAACAGGGGTAATTTTACTCTGTTGATTTTGTTAGATCTTTTGGTGGCCTTTGATACAGTTGATCATGGGGTGCTATTGACATGGCTGTAAGACCTGGCAAGGATTCATGGGAGTGAAGCTGAAGCAAGAGCAAATGTTCCCTTAGAGCACTAGCCCTATTTCTGTCAGGAAATATATACAGTGAAGAGGTCATATTTTTATTCTTAAGGGAGTTTTAAACACTGTGGCTAACAACTTCTTTTATATGCTTCCACCAAGGCATCACAACTAGGGCTGAAACAAGATTTTGCCAAAACAGAAAATCTCATTGAAATCCTGGTTCTTGATACCATCTCGGTCGAATTGAGAACTTCTCGGTACTCAACATTGGGTGTTTTCAGATGAACAAGTAAATGAGGTTGGGGATTTCCATGGTTTCCATGTGGCTCTGCCATGGGGAGTGCATGGAGAACCACTCAAACAGATAGCTCCCAGCATGGCTACCATGGCCATGGAGGCAGTTGCCGCACATTTGGCCTGCCTCTCATGGTGCACTCCAGATTTTCCTGCAGTGCTTTGGTAGTGGCTGACAGTGTGTGCCACGTGGCTCACAGGAGCACACATCCAGTCACTTCACTTTCAAATGGGCAGTAGGATGTGTAGCATGTTGCAGAGATGCATAGGGCATCAATACAGCCCTGCAATATGCAGAAGAAATGTTAAAGTGATGTTAAAGGGGAGTTAAAGTGGAGTTATGTGTACGTCTTTTTTCACCTAATGTCTTGACCGAGATTTCAATGATTGATTTACCAGGATCCCTCCTGTCTGTTAGGCCCCACTCAACCTTGTTGCGAGATGAAGTCTGAGGATCAGGCCTGAAGGAGAGTGCTCAACCAGCCTGACAGTCAGCTGATTGGGGACCTGGAGGAGCGTGCTTTCAGCTTATCGTTAACCATGTACTGTTTATTTACCACTTACGCATTGCTGAGGGTACCATTTTACTTCCAGGTTTGTTGCTTCCACATTTCTGAGCCAATCACAGTGTGAATAGTCCATCCCTTAACCTCCCCCAGTACCCCTTAATCTCCACTCCAGTGCCTCCAATCAGAATTGTTCTATATTGTTTCCTTTGCTTTGACCAATCTGCAACTGGATTGCAGATTTTTTAAGGAATCTGGTACCAGCTGAGTACGTTCCCTCAGACTGATTGGGGGGCCTGGAGACGCACCCTACTGCCACACTGGTGCATCCACCAAACAGCTGATTTGGGGAGCTCCTCCAGGCCCCCCAATCAGCTATTTGGCACGCTGGGTGAGCATGCTCCTCCAGGCCTGATCCTCAGACCTCATCTTGTGGCTGGGCCGAGTGGAGCCTAACAGACAGGAGGGCTCACATTAGCCCAGATTAGCCTGACTGGGTGAACTTTAGTCTGGGCTAGCCCTAGTTAGGGAGTCTGAATAGGTACCCCAGCACCGGGGATCCTGAGTATGGTGGGTCTAGGCCAGGGACATAGATTTTGTCTAAGAGGGGTAACTCCTGGGAATTGTTTTGGTTTATATTTGGTACACTGGACCTGTAATTGTCTTGCAACCCCTTTGCCCCCTTGCAAAGGGGGTGTGTGAAAGGAGAAGGGGAATACCCCTTTATTCCCCTTCTCCTTTCACACACCCCCTGACTAATACTGTTAAAACCCATAACTGTCTATGCAGGTCAATGTATCTTCACCAGGAAGATGCTACTGATACTAGTCAGATTTGCTGAGCTACTGCTGATGCAATACTCAATACCAATACCAAGTTAAACTAACACAGCTAACGATAAAGTGTTATTGCTCCTATTTCACACAGTAAAAAACTTTTGCAATCATGCAAAATGTACTTTATTCATTGCATTTGAAATTTCAAAGTATTGCTGGAGGAAACCACTGAATTAGCTGGGAAGAATTATGAAGTCATTTCCGACAGCTCAAGCAAAACACATGCTCAATGCCTTTGAATGGTCAGAAAGTGACTAACAAATCCTTAAATCCTAGAAAATCCTTCAGGGTATAGGCACATATCCGTCAAAGTTAGAAAAATAGTTAAGCCATGGAACAGTTTTGTATATTTAAATTCATGATGTTAGAGGTTCATAACTTCAACTTCAGGTGAAGCGTGATATGAGATTATATGAGGTTATTTTGTGTGTACTCCATTTTGCTATCATTTTGAAGACACCTATCTAGTGAGAGGAAAGAACACCTTATCTTATTGCTGGTTATGGCAGATTACTAAAAGGACAACAAGCTTAAAAGATAGAGATACAGTGAATGTTCTTGGCTTAGAATGCTGTATCTTATTTTCCACTAAGTAATACTTCCAGCTGCTCCTGAACTCAATCCTCAGGAATGACATAAACATATACCATTTCCTCCTGACCTAAGAACTGCTTATGTCCTGATTTTACTTGTAACAACTCACACTGCTTGGTCTCTTGGTAAACTAAAGTTGGCAGGTTTTCCTAGCACAGGAGCTGTTTTTATATGTGCAGAGTTATTGTGAAGTAGCTATAATTCCCGGATTTGTCATTCCAGAGTCCTCATTCAAGAGTAACTGTTTACACAATTATTAACACTATGGAATAAGCACTATTCCAGATTGACTGTATAAATGCTAGGGATATGCAATTTGTTTTCATTTTTATGAAAACAAGAACGAAAACCTTGAGGACACCCTTCTTCATCACTCACTGGCACTGGCAGCTTCCATGTAAGGGCAGATGTGGGCAGCAGTGACGTTGGTTCTTATGTGGGCACTGTGTGAGATGCTAGGGTGCTCACCTGTCCTGTTGGACAGTTCCTCCCCCCCCCCAACCTGGACAGTGCCTGCAATCCCAAGCGGGATCCGTGTGGGATCCGTGCAGGTCCTGCATGGGATCCACGTGGCAGAATGCAATCCCTATGGAGATGCGTGCGGTTTGCATGCACGTGCAGGATGCGTGGGGCATGAGATCACCCCCAATGACAGGAGGGAGGAGGAGAACACTGAAATTCTTCCTGAAGAGGACACCCCTGATGTTTCTATTAAGGCCCCTACATGTCCTCCTCCTGTGGCCCCCTCAGGGACAAAGACAGAAGTCCCCAGCAGCCACAAGAAGTCAGAAATGTCCCACAGGTCGACTATGTGGGCTCACTTTAGGCAGGTGGGGGTTCATACAGGAGAGGTGAAGTGCAATAATTGTGGGAAGTGCATCAGCAGTGGCAAGCAACAGTGGGATGAACTCCCACTTGAAAACCCACCACTGAGCTCTGCTGCTGCAAGAGAAGATAGGCACAGTGGGCAGTAGTGTTTCCTGCTCCAGTGGACAAACCTTTCTCCTGCACTCAGGGGAAGGGGAAGGAGAGGGACTAGGCAGAGCAGGCCCCATGTGCAGCAGAAGAAGCTTTAGCAGGCCACCATGGAGGAGCTGGGGTGGGGGCAGAAGACAATGTGCTGGGGAGGGCGTCATGGAGCAGCAATGCAGATCACCAGGCATGTGGGCGAGATGATTGCACTGGATGACCATCTCTTTACCATCGTGGAAAGCATGGGCTTCTGCAGGCTGATGACACGGCTGGCGCCCTGCTACCAGATGCCCTCATGCGCCTTCAGCAGGCGGGTGGTGCCCTCTCTGCACCAGGCAGCCAGGGAGCGGGTGAAGGAGAAGCTGGACAGGGCAGGTGGGCCTGTTGTGCATTTTACAACTGACATCTGGAGCAGCAGAAATGCACAGCATGTCTACTTGAATCCTGAACATGCACTAGGGTCCGGGGTAGGTGGCAGGAGGAGGAGCAGTAGGTGACAGTGGCAAGGGAGAAGGGTACATGTGGACCCTTCTTTATGCCCAGATCATAGACCAGAGCCATACTGCTGTGAACATTCTTGACGCCCTGAACGCCATGGTGGAGGGGTGGCTAACAGCAGGAGGACCATTCACCAGCAGGTTCATGGTGAAATACAGTGGGGCAAATATGTGGAAGACAGTGTGGGAAGGCTGGTTTGTGGGCATCCCCTCTGCTGCCCACATGCTTCACCTGGTGTTGAGGGTTGCCCACGGCCTGTCAGAGAAGGAACATGGATCACAAGCTACTTTAACAAGGGCATAAAGGACAATCTTCTTTTGAAGGAGACGCAGATGGAGCTGAGGATGCAGGACACTGCCTTGTGCAGGATCTGAGCGCAAGGTTGAACTCCACCTACCTCATGCTGGAGCATCTGGTAGAGCAGCAGCACATCCTGCATGAAGTAACCTGTGTGGGCGAGATCAGGGTGGCGTCACTGCTAGTGTGAGAAGACTGAGTCATGATGGCCCAGGTTATGCATGTCCTTAAGCACTTTAAGGACATGACAGAGACCAGTTAATGTCAATGGCCACCCTGAGTCAGATCATCCCCTGGTCCAGATTCTGGACCGGAAATTGGCAGGTTTCCTGAGGGTCCAGGACCAAGGGCCGGATGTGTACACCTTGTACCAGAGGTGGTGGCCCTGGTATGAAGGTTGCAGGAGGGGCTAAGGAAGCACTTTGACCCACTGGTTTGAATGGAGGAATACATTCTCACCACCATGCTGGACCCCTGGGTAAAGGGCAATGTGTCCGTTTACTCTGCAGACTTCACCCTGATGAAGCATGCACTGGTGGAGAGCAGAAAGGGCCATATGGCAGGAGCAGGGCCCTGAGAAGGAGGGAAGTGACAGGAGGAATGAGATGCAGAGCACCCCCAACAGCAGCTCTTTGGCCACCATCTGTTGGAGCACACCAAGGCAGGCTTTATGGGCACAGACTGTTGGGGAGGAGGTTGGCGCGGAAGCAGTAGCCACATCTACCAGATAGACTGATACTGCAGAGAGGATGGTGGGCAAGTATCTGGAAAAGTCTGTTGTGGATTCCAGAATTCAACCATTGCAGTAGTGGGAATAGAAGGGCCAGGTATGGCAGTGTCTGGCCAACGTAGACCAGGAACTGTTCTCCTGCCCACCAACCAACGTGCCAGAGAATGGGTATTTTCTCAGGCAGGGGGCATTGTCTGTCTCCACCATTCAAGGTTGTGCTCTGGGTTGGTGCAGCAGTTGCTGTTCCTAAAATTGGGTGTGTGTGTGTGTGTGTGTGTGTGTGTAAGAAGAGGTCTTGGTTATGCTCTTTTAGTAATGAGTTTTACATTTTAAGCTGTAATTTTAATTGTTGATTTTATTGTGGATTGTTTGGTTCGCTGTGAGCCTCCCCGAACTGCTATCTGAGCAGGAGGGTGCAAGACAAAATACTCTGAAATAAATGAATAAACATATAAATAAATTAAAGTCAGTCTGCTGCTGCTGGGATTCCCTAAGCTGCCCTTTGAGTTGGAGTGAGGGAGCACACTGCCAACTCCAGGGGCAGCCTTGCTGCTTCTCCTTCCTGCTGGGCTCTTTTGATGCCTCCCTACCCTACTGTCCAAATGCTGGCTTCCCCAACCCTCTCTCTGACATTATTCTGCCCTCCCCCCTGGAAATCTCTGCTAGTTGACACCCCGTAACATCTAGGGTAGTGCCAACTGCCAGTGCCCAACTGCCATTTTATCTACCTTGTATAGTGCCAGGCCACCTTGGGGTACTCTCTGCATGTTGAAGCCTTAGCCTTGTGATAGTTGTGGTGCTGTCAATGAGGAGGAGACATAGTGGCAGTGGCTGTCTATCCTATCTGCCAGAACGAGAGAGAGATATCACCAAAACCAGAGAGAGGCACACACCCTGCCCAAACTGCTACCTGCCAGAAGCAGAGAGAGTCTACATTGGTGCTCCAACCAGCTGCCACCCATCAGAATGAGAGGGAGACCATCTCTGCCCATACCTGCTGCCACCAATCAGGATGAGTGAATGAAGCAACTCTATCACTCCAATGTCCTGCCCCCTTGGGGTGATCCCTGCAAGCTGAAGTCACCCTGCTAGTCCGGAACATTCCAATGCTGCCCCCAGGGCAGTCTCTGTGAGCTGAAAAAACCCTGCCAGTCTGGTGGGTTACAATGCATTACAGTGGGATACTCTCTGCAAGTTGATGCCCTGTCAGACTTCAAGAATACAAATGCCAGTGCAGCTGCATCTGCTTCTCCTCAGCCTGCCTGCCTTGCACTGACCACTGCTGCTCCTGCTTCTGCCCCCCACCCCCCAGGGCACTCTCTGAAATGTTATAACCTGTCAGACTTTGGGGTGCCAATGCCTGCTGCCTCTGTTCCTCTGCTCCTCTTCCACCTGGCACTACTGCCTGCTTCTGCCACTGCATCTCTCTCTCTCTCGTCCTGATCCTCTCTCTCTCTCTCATCCTGCAATTGCTGCAAGTTGATGCCCCGACACACCCTGGGGTCAAGGACAGTACCAAATGCTCGGAACTGCTTGCTGCTGCTGCCTGCCCCCCCTCCCTTTTCAAATGTCCTGCCCCTATGGAGTGTTGTCTGCCTCACTTAAAGCAAGCCCGATTGCTGCTCATCTGGAAAACTGCTGCTGCTACTGTCAATCTCTCTCTCTCTCTCCCCCCCCTCCCCATAAGACCTGCCCCCCTGAGGCATTTTCTGCTAGTTTAAGCCAAACAGACTTGGGACAGCATGTCTTCTTTTCCAGTTTCTCCTGCTGTTCAGTGCTCCTGATGCTCCATCTTTTGCCTGCCTGCTGCACGCCAATCTCTTCATTGTATTCTGCTTCCAAGAAGTTGAAGCCTTGCTGAGGCACACACCACCATATCTTTCCTCCTTCCTCTGCATGTCAAACTGCCTGCTGCTTCACTGCTACCCCCCACCCCCCAGTGTCCACTGCCTGCCAGTGTCTTCTCTTGGTCTGTCCCTTGCCCACATGCTATGTGCCTGTCTCTCAGTGATATTTCTGCCTCTCTGCAGCACTTGAAGCAGCTTTGGGGAAACAAAATACAAGTGCTTCCTAAGCCCTAGGAAGTCCTACAGTGATTCCCCTTGATTTTCAATGCAAAAAACAAAACTAACACATTATAATAAAATATCAGGAAAAATTAAAACAAAAAATGTTAATTTTAAAAATGAAAATGGAAAATGAAAATTGATTAACATGGGCCCCTTGCACTGTTAGGGGTCCCTGGAGCAGAGGGGTATGACAGATTCCCTCTGCTGCAGGGTCAGACTGGATTATGAGGCAGCATGGGTAGCATTTTATTACAGCCTTATCTGCTGTAAATTCTTACCTATGACATTTTTCTGTCCGAGCCTGCAGAATACCATAGAGATGTTGGGTAGGCAGGATGTAAAAACTCTACCTGTAATTCTTTATGGTGGAGTGACTTAATACCAGACTAGTCATTCACACAAGCAGTATTCCGGTATTATTTCATGCCAAGTTAGTAGGACAGTACAGAATAGCACTTCTGAGTACTCAAGCCAAAAACCGAAGTTCTGAGTAATCAACCCGAGTACTTGGTGGCCCTTCATTGTTGTTTCTGAAGTTTCAGAATTCAGACTCAAAATTCTGGACCTCAGAAAACTTCAGAATATTTGGAAAGTTGTTTCAAAGTTCTTGAACCCACAGTCAAAGCACTACCCAAAAAAACACTACCAAGAAAAGCAGACTAGCAAGAGTGGGAAAATCGCTCCAAAAGACAAACCCACAAAAGTGCAACTACGTGCAGAAATGGGGGGGAAAAAAAAACAAAAACAAAAAAACCAACAGTAGTGTACCCACAGCATGGTCCACCATCAGCAGTGAGTGCACCCACTTTATAAGCATTACACCAACCAAGCAGTGCACAAAAATGCAGGTTAGTAAGGGACGCCTGCTCAAGAAGAATACAACAACCCCACAAAACAGTCTGCAGCTACATGGAGAAATAAATCCTACAAAAAGCCAGCAAGCCCAGGCCCCAGCAGTCACAAAATTAAGAAGCCAAGCATTCTCTCTCTCACACACACAGACACACACAGACACAGACACACACACACACACCAGGGACCCCCTCTTGGCATGATATTGGTGCTGTGACACTGGTAACGTGAACAGACCAGGCAAAGGGAAGTGGAGCCAGGCAGAGAGATCCCAGTCTGGCCTCACGATGCCAAGCACCTTGCAGAACAGTAGAAGTTACACTTTACAGTTAGGTTCTGTTGTGTCATGTGGCAGCCACAGCCTTGGTAAAAAGAAAGAAGACAACACACACAACCCTGCAAAACAGTGTGCAACTGCATGGAGAAATAAAAATCTCACCAAATCAGTCCACCCAGCAAACAAAATTATAACGCCAACAAAAAAGAAACCAGACAGTCACTCCCACTTCCCCAGGCACCCTCTTGTCTTGGCATGGCATTGGTACTGTGGCACTGGTAACTTCAATAGACCAGTCAAAGGGAAGTGGAGCCAGGCAGAGAGATTCCTCTGGCCTCATTGTGCCAAGTGTCAACCAAGCAGCAGGCAGAACTAGAAGCAATGTAGCACCCAGTAGCATGGAAAAGGTAAAGGTAACCCCCATTCCCAGCATTGGCCCTATGGACAGGGCAGGCCAAACCAGGCCAGGCCAGGCCAGGCCAGGCACAGCACCCCTCCCCCTGCAGCTGATTACTTAGAGATCCAGCACTGTAGCACACAACCCAATTCACCAAAGAGAATGGACAAAATGGCTGCAGCTACTTTTATTTAGTCCTGCCAGCTAATGAAAAGCTTGTCATCTGGCTTTGCCAGCCAATCAAAACTTGCCATCTGTCTTACCATCACTAAACTCTCCCCCCTCATACCCCTACAGACCAAATATGGCACTAAGTTTCATTTCCAGAAGAAGCTCAATTGTCCACCAGCTACAAATTAGATAAATCCTTGAAAAATCATAATGAACAATGCCGGCATAAAACCAGGAAACAAGATTTAAAACTCAGGAAGCGGAAGTGATTTAAGCCATCATGGCAATTTATATGATCAACTATAATCCAGATTTAGATGGGTTAATGGCATAATGCTAGTATTAGGATCATGTAAAAACAGCCTATGACTTTCTAGAAAAATGAGTGCTCTTTTCAATCTTTCTTGCATTCCCCCTCCCATTTTGTTGTTTTTATCATCTGACCCACATTCACAATCTAAAAAAACTACCATCATCACAAAAACTGTCCAAAAAAGATCAAAGTAGAAAAAAAGGCTGCTTATTTCCAATATTTTATTTTCAAGTGCAAGAACAAGGAAAGTGCCAAAAGCTAAAACACAGATGACAATTTTGCAAGAATAATATGTTTAGTTATTCTTTTGTACTATGGCAGCTGCTCATCCTAGTATTTTAAAATGTTTGCATATATAGGAAAGAAAAACTGATGCTAGTAGGATCAAACAAAAAGCAAAGAAACCCAACACTGTTTATTTGCCAGTTCACTTTTCCAAGGGTTTCTCCAGAGGGTCACTTATACCTTCACTTCTTACCTTCTTCTCACTATAAAACAGATGATCTCTAATGGTATCAAATCTACTTCCCTAAAGTCCTTCCCAATAGACATGTACATTGTGATGCTCTGTATCAATCTTATTCCTGAAAAAACAACTCATGAATATGCACGACAATACCATTGGAACACAGAACCATTGTGAGGCTGTACTGAGTCATAGTTATGAATAGCTTCCAGAAGTCATATTTTCATTATTGGTCGCCTTTTGATGGACGTGGGAGTGCTTAACCCCAGAGCAAGTCCAGGGGTGCATCCCCACATTGGACCTGGAACTGTTGCGGCCCCGTTCTGCTGGCACGACACCCACTCTCCCACATCATAGAGTTGTGCGTGGATCAGCAACTGCTCTAGTCTAGGCTGCCGCCCACAGATCTATGGCATTGCCTGAGGCAATCTCCAGCCGAGAATAGAGTTGCAGTGGTGAGCTACTGAGTAGGTAGATGGCTGTTCCACCTCTGGCTGGTGCCCCAGGTTAAGGCAGGCTGCTCTGCTGGCGGGTTCTGGAATGTCCTAGAGCACTGCTAGTGGGGCTGTAGCAGACCAGGCAGTGCCTGCTCCGCTTCTTCTCTGCCTGCGCATCTGGTGGGCTGCCTTTAAACAAATATCCCACCTGAGTGTGAGGTGGAGTAAAAGTGTGGGAGTGGTCCATCCAAAAGCACCTATTGTGGAACACAATAGTGCCTTCATTGTGTTGGTTAAATCTGTCCTTTGAAAGAAATAAAAGTGACTTGATTTTTCCCTCTTAGAATAAACAAAATGTATGCCCACATCCTGCTTCTCATGATCCACATCTGACTGAGTTATCTTCTTGGAGATAACTACCCCTTTTCATCATTTCCCCCTTTTTGGAGCAGCCAGAGCTTCTGTATAGTCAGATGCATATCTGTGAGAAGGTGGTCCGGCTCTCCATGACCATGGCAGCAGAGGCAGATACAAAAACCTAGAGACTCAGGCAAGTTTTCAGCAATTATTGTTGTTTATTAGAGGTATGCACCAGGGACCCATTTCGTTTTTTTTATTTTTTGTTTCAGTTATTAAAAACTGTTGTTACTCACTTTCGTTATTAACGGAATTTTGTTTTTCATTATCGATATCGCACGAAACCAAAAAAAAAAATTGTTTCCATTTTCGGCAGCCTGTGTGTGTGTGTGGACTCGTGTGTGTGTGTGTGTGTGTGTGTGTGTGTGTGTGCAGTAGAAGTGCCAGTGGCAGAAGTGCCAGCAGACTGCATCTTACTATAACCCCCCGAACACACACACAGAGCACCCCCTCCCCCAAGCGCTGACAAGAACTGAAATGAAACCGCAAACAAAATTTTGGGGGTTGTGCGATACCGATACCAAGAACAACACCAATAATGAAATATGAAATTTCGTTATTGATTTTGTTATCATTTTTGTTTCCATTATTTTTAATAACAAAAATGAAAAACAAAAATTATAGAAAAAATGAAAACAAAGTTCATTCACCAAAACAAATATGTAAAAATCCATACTTTTCTGGACCTTACAGCAGGCACTGAATACGGGGTCCCATCCTTCTACCTTGGACACTTCCAAGTGACCAGCCAGTTCTGCCTGAGAGTTCTGCTGTCTCCCAGAGCCAGGTATTGACTTCCTGGACCTTCAGGAACAGGCTGAGGCCACTGCTCCTTAAAGGGCCCATGCCCAATCCATTACATAGTACCTACATTTAATGCCACTGTTTTAAAAAGATGGCTTAAATATACACAGTCTGGCCAAAACCCATCTTTCAATGCTTATAAATGTTTAATTTTCCTAGAGAAAATCATGGAAACCCTGTTGTTTAGTGTGTTACTACTATACTTGAAATCACATTGGCAGATGTATAATCAGATGTCTTTAGTAGAATCTCATCACCTTTAGAATCAAAAACTGTGAATCTCCCGGGCACACTGATAAAATAGGTATTTTGTCACAACTGACTTATACATGACTTATACCTGTATACATACCAATCCTGGTATGTCTACAGGTATTTTATATATACTTTAAAAAATAAATAAATTAAAGTATAGATTTCTAGTATTGAAGATACATGACTTCACTCTTCTGTTGTATCAAGATATGCAGTAGGAGGAATTCCCAAAGAGAAAATTCACATCGTGAAAACTGAATCCATCTAAGAGAATAATGATGTGAAGTGACTTCAAATTCCAGCCATTTCTGGAATTGAGTTTAAGGTATTCGCTCAAGCATAGTGATAGCTTTCTGGGAGAAAACAGGAGTGGAAATTGGATGTGTTTTTATTAGGGCTGAAGTGAGCAGCAACATTTTTACTCATGAGTACTTTCATCATATCAAGAACTGGGAAAGATTTCCCTATGATTTCCCAATACTGATGTGATTTCTCAATTCTCACAATGTTCTTGATTCTCTTACCGTTTCCCTCATACTGGGTACCATTCATTTACTTCTTACCACATTGCCAAGGGTGCCATTTTACTTCCAGGTTTGTTGTTTCTGCATTTCTGAGCCAATCACTGTGATAATGGCCCACCTACCTTTAACCCCCGTCCCTCTCCCCCAGTGCCCAGGAAGCCTAAACAAAACAACAACCAAATAACCAAAACATAAAAATCCAAAACAGAAATCCAGGTCAATTGAGAGGAAAATCCTCTTTGTCAGATTCAGGTTGGAGCATTCAAATTCAACCAACAATGGATTTGTGCTGAATTTTAATTTCAGCTCTAGTACAGAGTGTCTGGGGAAAAATATCATACTGTGTACTGTCATCAATAACTCCATTGTTTTTTTGCTTTTTTAAAAAAATGGTATCAAACCATTTCAAAGAATGAAATATAAGTAAATCTATTAATAAGTTTTAGTTCAAATGAATTTTAAATGAGAATTTTTAAAAAGTGTGCTGTGTTGAAACCTTTTTTGACTTAAAATAGTCTTAGCTCAGGCATTATCTTTTTGTACAAAACTTGTCAGACATGTCAGTATATCTGATGCAAGCAGCAGTTTTCAAAAGTAACTTTTTATGGTTAATCAAAATGACCCATTCCTGGAGCTTAACACTGAGAGGTATCTGTTCTCAGAAACCACTCACTGTTTTGGAATCCTGCCATCATGTCTTAAACTGGCAGGCAATCGGGCCTTTGCTGTGGTGGGCCCCGTAGAGTAAAACTCACTCACTTCAGATGTCGTCTTAAGACGTTTTTGAACGTGCATGGGGGCGGGACTGTGTCCGCTGAGTGTGATGACTGCAGAACGCCCATGCACATGGAGTGTGTGTGGAGGGGTTCAAACAGGTGGCTCCCTGGGTGGGTTCCCCCACATCCTCTATGTGCTCCCCCTGTCATGAACCATGGGAGTGGGGGAAGCACACCGCACTGGCCTCTGATATCAACATGTCCTGGCCAAGTGCTGGGGAACCCAGGCTGTTTTTACACAGACGGAGGTGGGTGGGGGGATGGGTGTTTGGCCGTGGTGGGTGGAGGTGGGTCTGTTTCCGTTTTCATTCAAAGTAGCTATACTTTGAATGAAAAGATACAAATTGTGATCTGGGAATTAAAAAACAAATTCCAAACTTTCCTAAGAATGTGAAAAAATTGCCTTAAGATTTGAATGGAAGTACAATAATAACCTCTTCTTTTGAAGCTACTATATTATTTTCCTATGCAAGAGAACACTGAAAAAGCTGTACCCCTACAAAAAAAAATCTAATATTTATTTTATTTATTTATTTATTTATTTATTTTTTAAAATGTATCCCAGCCCTTCCTGCCAGCCACAGGCAGCCCAGGGTGGCTATGAGACTGTTATACAATATTTAATACCCAGAAAACCCCTTCTTTACATTGTTTCTGATTTTCATTTTAATAGAATAGGAATAGTGTCGGATTTGTATTCGCCGTTAGATCTTAATTCAAGTCTTGTCTTAAAATAGTTCTAATGTCTCAACAGCTAACCTCTCAGTCTCCCTTAATAGTTTACAGTTTACAGTCTTTATTAATTCATCTGTCCAACCTCATTTATGTCTATTTTACTATTGGCATTTCAATTCTTCTCCAGTAGCAGATAGGCTTCAGGAGAGTTGCTCTTTGCCCTGATGTTGTTACTCCAGCTCAGAGACAGAGCATAGTGTTTTGAAGCATATAATCGAAATGAATTTATCCCACCATCTCCATTTAATATTTCTCAAGCTTAGCGATATTGTACAGACAATGGATTTCAGAAAAGCAAACTTTAACAGACTCAGAGAGCTAGTAAGCAAGGTTCCATGAATAAAAATACTAAAAGGGAAGAAGGCCAAAAGGTGTGGCATTTTCTAAAAAAAGTAATATTGGAAGCACAATTGCAAGCCATACCCATGGGGAAGAAAAATTGGAAAAATTAAAAGAGGTCAACGTGGGGTAAAAACAGACATGAGGCTGGCAGAACCGCTCCCTGGGCCGCACTGGGGTGGAAAATCCCAGACATCATGGCCCAGGTCAGGTCGGGGCACCAACCTGATATCACCACAGCTGTGGAGCTCTCCCACCAGCAAAACAGTCTATGCACAGCTGGGAGCACAAAAAGCCTGTGGGTGGCCAGCCCTTCCCATGTTGTGCTCCCAGCACCATCCGTCTGCCATGACGGGCAGCCATAGTGGCCAATGAGGCACAGCCATGGCAGGCTGGGAAAGTCGTGGATGTACAGACTTGTTTGTCTGCTCTGGCCCGCTTTGGCCCTCTCAGTTGGGCGTTAGCTCAGGTTGTGACTTCAGAGGTTGTCCAGAGGTCACAGCCCGGGCTAGCCCCAACACCGCCTGCGGCGATCCTGGACCAACATCCGGTGGTGCTTGTTTACATGTGCGGGTCAAAGCGGGCCCAAATCACATCTGTTTTTACCCATTGTTGTACAAAGATCTTTGAATTACTTGAATTATCTGAAAAACATCTGGTTTTACCCATTGTTGTACAAAGATCTTTGAATTACTTGAATTATCTGAAAACCACACTGGAAATGGAAGGAAGATCATGTCATTATGGCATTTATCAACCATGAATTAGGCTGAGGTTTCAAAGGGTGATTTCAGACATTATGCGGTTCCGATTCACCACAGTGGATTCCCTGCGTGGGTGAACCGAACAACCACCCCCCGTGGTCAAAAAAAGCCCCAAACAGATATGACGGGACCAGGACCACGGCAGGGAATTGGGCCGCCAGATCACGGCCTGGGGCAGCGCAACAGACATTACGTTGATCCCGGGCCGGGCCATAGTCAAAGCACCCAGATGTTGCTGGGATGGCTCGTCCTGGCTGCTGCTGTGTGCCCTTTAAATCTCCCTCCATGGCCTGTGTTGTTGCTGGTTGCCTGGCAGTGACACTGCATGCTTTGTCCCCGGCTGGGAATCATTTTCTTTTATTCCAGCCGGTGGATGCCATCCAGACGTTACTTTTTATTGGTTCCCATAGGGAATCTCTTTGACCACGCTTTCGGAGATGGTCCAGGAGGGAGCTCTGGAAGCGTGGTTGATTTTGACCCTATGTGGGTATTGACTGTGGTGAACATTTGGCGGCCGCCTAACAGATGTTCAGGGTGTTTTGACCCCACGGCGGGATTGAGCGTGGTTCACTGCGGTTGACTGTGATCTCGTAACGTCTGAAAATACACAAAATCATCTATTCATTTCAACTCCAATTAGTCTACAAAAAGGTCTAGATAAACCAGAGATCTGTGATTGAAGAAATAAAATGAAATTTAACAAATAAGAGAGGATGGGTATTTTCAGACGTTACGAGATCACAGTGAACCACGGTGAATACCCATCTGTGGTCAATGTGTCTCGAACGTCTGTTTGGCGGCCGCCAGATGTTCGCCACGGTCAATACCCACATGGGGTCAATTTGAACCACGCTTCCCGGGCTAGCGGGGGGAATGTCCCGGGAAGCGTGGTCAAAGAGATCCCCAGCGGGGACCNCGGGCCGTGGTGAATCCGGCCTGACGTGGCAGCCGCATTGGCCCCACCACCTGCCCGTCTCCCCGGAGGGTGGGCGATGGGAGCGTGGAGGGGGCGGGGCCGTGCGGCCACACGTTGCGCCCCACGGCCCCGCCCCCTCCCAGATTCCCCGCCGGGATCCCCCCGGCACGTCTGTTACGGTGTGACGGGGTGACCCTGGCGGGGAATGAATGGGGTGATTTCGGTACGGGGCCAACGGGGCCCGTAACGTCTGAAATCACCCGATATTACATGTACAGGGGATTAAAATCAGATGATCTTATCCCCATTTTGTAGCAGTTCATCTGCAGGCTTAGAGTCTGTTGGCTAGAAGGCTTCTTCAGGAAGCTTTAGACTATTTATTTAGTATTTAAATTTATAATCAGCCTTCCCCTAAGGCTAAGGATGACTTACAGCATAACATATACAAGTATTAAAATCCCCTTAACACTCCCCCCCTCCCATCTTTCCCTCTCAAACCCACCCAAATCTATTCCTGCCTGCACAATGCCTGTCTGAACAAAAAGGTCTTACACCACTCTGGAAGATGAACAGCCTCAGGCTTAAATGGATCTCCAAGGGAAGGGAGTTCCATAATTGTGGGGAAGTCACCAAGAAATCTTTGTGTGACCTTGAAAATTGGTGGGCAGATGATAGCTGTAAGAGGGCACTCCTGACTGACTTTAGAAGCTGTAATGGGACATGAGGGATAAGGCAGTCCTTCGGCACCTTGAATTGTGACCAGAACTCTATTAGCAACTATTACAGACTCCAGCATATTGGTGTAATGTACCCCTGGTGACCCACCCCTGACAGAAGATGAGCCGCCGCATTCTGCACCAGCTGCAGCCTTTAAACAATCATCAAGGGAAGCCCCATGTAGAGCACAGCGCAGTAGTCCATCCTTGAGGTTACAAAGCCATGGATGACAGTGGCAGATATGAGTCTGATTTTTAAAAAGGTTTCAGCCTTCTCAACAGATGGAGTTGGTGAAGGATCTCTCTTGGCCACCTTCATAACCTGACAATCCAGGTTCAGCAATGGATCCAAGAGCACCCCAAGGCTGAGAACCTGTGAGTCCAAAGGAGGTTGTACTCAGTCAGTGACAGGTGTACGTATGTCCCACAGATAATGAGGCCCACTAACCATCATCTCCTTAGGCTTGTCTGTCCAGCTTCAGTCGGCTCACCCACATCCAGTCCCCAGTGTCAGTGAGGCACTGTGGGAGCACCAAGACAGGTGGACCCGGCTCAGATGAAAAACAGAGGAAGAGTTGGTTATCATCTGCTAGTTCTGCATTGAGCAATCACAGTGAAAGTTGTTTCCATCAAAAACAGACCATTCGCCTGTGCTCACATGATGAGGAAACATTCTGGCTTTTTCACTATTTTTGCTAGTTCCCGTTTGGTAATTGCTATTGTTCAATACTTCTGGTAATTCTTCCTAGGTAAGAGCAGCTACACACCATTTAATGATCCTTACATGCTGCTTATGTTTGCTTGTGTACCATTGCAAGTTCACTATGTAACTTTCATCACTTCCCTTATTGGCTCTTGTTTTGGCTCCTTGTAAACTGTGTTTTGATTGGTGTATTCAAGGGCTAGATCTTGTTTTCTGCATTCTGATGACAGAAGTTGTTGTAAAATAAACTGACACAAATATCAAAAACCCTTGCAGAAAAAAACTGAAAATACCAATTATTACAGAAAAATATCAAAATGACTGAAATACTGAAAATTACCAAAAAATACCAAAAACGATTGAAAAACACCATACTAAAATGGCAGACAATCACAGGCACTGATCTTGACAACAGCAGAAAATAGATTTAAAGGATAGTGAGGAAATTTATATTTATTTATTTATTTATTTATTTATTTATTTTATTTCATTATATTTATATGCCGCCCCCCATGCCTTCGGCATCTCAGGGCAGCTTCCAACATAATATAAAACAATTTTTAAACATTAAAAAAATCTATAATATCATAATTAAAACAAATTTAAAACACCCGCCACAAAAATTACCACCTCCTCCCCTCCGAAGGTCTGAGCAAACAGTCAAATCTTACAGATGCGTCGAAAGGCCAACAGGCCCTCCTCTGGGAGGGAGTTCCACAACCGCGGCCTGGCCACTGAGAACACCCTCTCCATTGTGGCCCCCCGTCTTACACGGGGGATCTCCAGAAAGGTGCCCCCGGTGAACCGAAGGGATCGCTCTGAGGCGCGGAGGGCGAGGCAGTCCTCGAGATATGAGGGGCCCAGACCATACAGGGCTTTGTAAATCAATACTAACACCTTGAATCTGGCTCGGTACGCTATAGGCAGCCAGTGCAGAGCACGGAGCACTGGTGTTATGTGCTCCTGCCGCCCTGTCCCCATTAGGAGACGGGCCGCTGCATTCTGCACTAGCTGCAGCCTCCAAACCAGAAACAAGGGAAGCCCCATGTAAAGCGCGTTGCAGTAGTCAAGCCTCGAGGTGATGGAGGCATGGACGAGAGTGGCCAGATTAGGCCCGGAGAGGTAAGGTCGAAGCCCCTGTACCAGATACAGCTGGCGAAAGGTGGCTTTAGTCACCGCCTCCACCTGCCGATCCAGATGGAGGCCCAACTCCAAAACCACCCCCAGATTCCAAACCTGTAGAGCAACAGGCGGGCGAACCCCACCCCCCTATCAGGGGGCCCAGCACCTCCCCCGCCCTTGCCACCACGACCACCTCCATCTTATCAGGATTGAGCTTCAGTCTGCTCTGACGCATCCAATCTGCCACGACCTCCAAACATTGGGAGAGTAACGAGACAGCAGGACCTGGGTCAGTTGAAAACGTGAGGTACAGCTGAGTATCATCAGCATATTGGTGATATCGCATCCCGAACCCTCTCATGATCTCCCCCAGGGGCTGCATATACACATTGAACAACAGTAGAGACTAGATGTGGGACCCTGGGCCCATTACCAGCTACCGGATTTACCGGTTACCGGTTCTCTAAAAACCGGATTCCCGGATTAAATCCGGTATACCGGTACCGGTTTTATTTCATTGATTTCAATGGGGCACTGTGTCCCCATTGAAATCAATGAAATAAATTAATTCCT
>QEPC01011363.1:1626884-1698362 GCA_003113815.1 Sphenodon punctatus
CGGAGCTCCGCAAGGTAAGCAAGCAGTAGCACTGAACTTTAGTAGGGGTGATCCCTGGGGGGTTGGGGGGGTGTTAAACACCCCCCCCAGGGATCAGGTCATACTTACCAGCGGCTGCGGGGATGCCGCGGCCGCTGGTGCTGGGGAGTGGGCTCGCCTCTGAGTCTTTTTTTAAAGAAAAATCCAGGCTGGGCAGGGTGGGTGGGGGGTGTCCCCCTTTCCAGTCGCGCAGCCTGGATTCAGGGAGGGTTTTTTTTTTTTAACTTTTTAACTTTAAGTTTTTACATTGCAGCCATTTTTAAATGGCTGCAATGTAAAAAAATCCGGTACCCGGAATCCAGTACTCGGACCGGATTTACCGGGTCGAATCCGATAATGCCGGTACGCCCGGTACCGGCATTATCGGATACCGGATTTACCGATTTTCCCGCCCCTAGTAGAGACAGAATGGAACCCTGCAGGCCGCTGCAGGTCAAGGCCCAGGGGATTAATGTTTCAGCCCCCAGCACCACCCGCTGGCTTCTACCCAAGAGGAATGAGCGGAACCATCCAAGGACAGTCCCGTCCAGACCTCCCCCCCCAGGTCTCGCAGCCGTCTCAACAGCAGCCCACGGTATCAGAAGTGGTCCATGGTATCAAAAGTGGCCGAGAGATCTAGCAGGATCACAAAGGTCGAACATCCCGCATCCATCTCCCGGCGGAGATCATCCACCAAGGCCACCAATGCCGTCTCAGTACCATAGCTGGGGCAGAACCCAGATTGAAAAGGGTGAAGGAAACCGATGCTGTCCAAATGCGCCTGGAGCTGCAGTGCCACTGCCTGTCAATAACCTTCCCTAAAAAGGGAAGATTAGAGATGGGGCAGTAGCTGGCAAGTGCGTCCACATCCAAAGATGGCTTCTTCAGCAGGGGGCGCACCCAGTCTCCTTGAGACTGGGTGACAATCTCCCCTGCCGAAGGGAAGTGTTCACTACCCTCGTTCACTAGTGATCAGTATCACTAAATACTGATAAACAGTTGCAAGTGCTCCTTAGTGATCTGTATCACTAAATACTGATAAACAGTTGCAAGTGCTCCCAAAGGGTGATGGTACGGGAACAATCATGCTCACCTCATCTCTATCATTTGCCCGTGGGTCTCAGACACACATTGAACAGTAGAGGAGGCCCCACAGTGGAGTTCCTGAGAGGATGACAAGCCACTGCTCATCACCACCCTCTGGTATCTCCTCAACAGAAATGGACAGAACCACTCAAGAGTAGTTCCATGAACCCCTGCCAGCTCATGCATCTGTGTCAACAACACCACAGGAGCAATTATATCAGAGGCTACAGAAATATCTAACAAGATCAAAGGGGACAATTACCTTTGTCCATTTTAAAGTGAGGATCATCAACCAAAGCCACTGATATGGGCTCAGGAATCCAATAGCATCGAGATGCACCTGAAGCTGTGAGGTGACATGGGATGGGCCTATCGATATCAGATTAATTCAATAATGCTGATAATTGGAGATATTGGATTAATTCGATAATACTAATAATATCGGTATCGGCATATTGGTTTTTTTAAAATTGCCAATTTTTCGGCTCTTTAACACTGCAACAATTTTAAAAATGGCTGCAATGTTAAAGATCCGAAAAATTTGGCAATGTTAAAAAACCAATATGCCAATACTGATAAATCCGATATCGGATTAATCCGATACCGATAAAACTGGTAACCTATAATTCATTGATAGTCCCATCCCTAGAGGTGACCATCCATTCAGTAACCTAAAAAGGGAAGATTGGAGAAAGGGTGATAGCTGACAGGGGAGTCAACATCAAGAGATGGGTTTTTTAGCAGAGGATGGATGACTGCAGTTTTGAGGCTGTCAGTCACCCTGCCCTCCCAAAGGGAGGCATTGACAACTCAAGCCAGCCCCAAAGCGTAAAAACAAATTAGAAGTGTGACCAGTCGGATCCCCGTCCCACCTTGTGGATGGACAACACAGCCGCCACTCAGGCCTGAGGGGAGAGCTGAACAAATGTGCAGTCTCCCATGTAGCTGGATTGGGCCAAGGAACCAAACACAAGGTCAAGACTCCAGCCCAGGAAAACAGCTGTCAGCTGTCAGAAGCAGTATAGAATTCAGGAGAAACTATGCTGGCTGGCAGCAGTCAGGAAGAGTGTCCCCAGGCAGAAGAGCTGCTGGAACAGCTGGGGGACCCCAGGTGGAGACACTGCTGGAAAAACCAGGGAGACCCCAGGTGGAAAGATGGCTGGAGCAGCCAGGGAGACCCTGGGCAGATAGGTGGTTCCTGTCTTTCCACCCAGGGTCTTCCTGGCTTCTCCAGCTGCCTCTCTGCCTGGCGTCACTCCTTTTGGATGCAGCTAGTTGGTGCAGTTTCTCCTCGGCCCAGTTTAGGCCCTCATCATGGCCATTGGAGCCACTCCCAAGTCTTGTAGTCAAAAGCGCACGGCATACGTAAAGCATGTGTGCAACCCATGCACAACCCATGTAAATGCCCATTATGGGGAGTGGGGACTGTAGGGCACATGCAAACTATTCTGAAACCATGCAGAACTTGCATGCACTCTCCTAAACCATGTGCATGTGAGTTCTACATCGTGCCCAGAGCCCACAGTGCTAGTGGACCTTGCCATGCAGTAGAACTGGGCACACCCTAACCGGTGTGGGATACGTTAGCCCAGATTAGCCCGGGTGGGCGATCTTTAGCCTGCACTGTGTCATCAACTTTCTCCAGACGATGCATCAAGTAGCAGCCATCCTGTGGACGGGAGTGTGCAAACATCTGTTGGTGACCAAACTGATAGGCATGTGACTCATGGACTACTGTGGGATACTGGCTCATTTGTTTACACCTAAAATCTGGTTACCCGCACCACTTCAAACACTTTCTCTGCATCGGTGGGCAAAAGTAATTGAAGTTGATGCAAGTAAATTAGACAAGACTCAACCCCCCAAACTCTGACTCTGCATCAAAATTAGTAGCTCCCAAATTGTGCCATATCTGAGTAACTTTATCTGAAAAGTAGGTATCAAACTCGTTACAGTTGGCAACAAATGACTCTGGCTCCTTTTAGACATGCATGGCGAACACGCTGCATAAAATCACGCTGCGTGTAAATATGCCACGTGTGGAATTTAGACGTGACATTTTGCGCGTTAAAGCCAATTGCGCGTTCTTTAAAGCTGCAAATTAAATACCATGATGTCGAAGTATTTAATTCACGGCTTTAAAAGAATTGAATGCAGCGTGTTTGCTGCTCATGTCTAAAAGCAGCATCTGGTTGGAGACAGTCAGGATTTAACAGGTCGTTCACCACCCAGAAAAGCTCTGCTGGACAGCACTTTACAGATGCTATGGCAGTGTGGTGAAGAAATCTCTTCCTCACTGCCACAACCGTGGCATAATCGTTCAAAAATTATCTATGCTGTAGCTTGTCATGTTTGGTGCAAGTTGAGTGCCACTTGTCCTCTAACTGTGTACTGCTCTGCTTTAGTGACCTCAAGTCCTCTGTATATTAGGAAGTCCTGCATTAAGAACATAAGAAGATAAGTAGTGCCATACTGGGTCAGACCAATGGTTCACTGAGTCCAACGCCTATCTCTGATAATGACCAACCTCAGTCTTTTGTAAGACGTACCGAACAGATCACAATGGAGCAATCCATTCCATGTTGTTTACTCCCAGCTCCCAACGGTAAGAGGTTACATTCCCCAAACCTAGCTGGCCAATAACTGCTAATGAACCCATCCTCCTCCAGAAACTTGTCCAACCCTTTCTTAAACCTAGCTATACTAGTGACCTTGACCAGACATCTTCTGGCAACAAATTCCACAATTTAATTGTGGAATGAAAAAATACTTTCTTTTATTTGTTTTAAATCTGCTACCTGTTAGTCTCATTGAGTATCCCCTAGTTCTAGTACTATCTGAGAGGGTAATAACAATTTCCTATTAACTTGTTCCTCATGATTTAATAAACTTCCATCATATCCCCTCTCAGTAGTCTCTTCTGCAAGCTGAAGAGCCCCAGTCTATACAGCCTCTCTTCAGAGGGAGGTCGGTCCATACCCCTTATAATTTTTGCTACCCTTCTCTGTACATTTTCTATTTTTACTATATCTTTTTTGAGATGGGGCAACCAAAATATCACACAATATTCAAGGTGTGGTCATACCATAGATTTATAGTGGTATTCTGATATTTTCAGTTTTATTCTCTATCCCTTTACAAATAATTTCTAACGTTCTGTTTGCTTTTTTGACTGCTGAAGCATACTGAGCTGAGGATTCCAATGTATTGTTAACTATGGGTATTTTCAGACGTTATGAGATTGCTGTTCACCACACTGAATCACAATGCATCCCGTGTGGTGGCAGCGATGGTGGTAACGTCTGTTTGAGCCCCACCAGATGTTCACCATGGTGAATTCCTGGTGGGGTTCAAAGCTAACCATGGTTCTGGAGGTGAGGCCGGCCTCACCTCCAGAACCATGGTTAGTTTGTCCATGATCTGGGATGGGGCTGGCAATGGCCACGATGAATGTCTGTTTGCCAGCCCCGTCCCGGAATCGGGTACCAACCAAGGGACAAGATCGGGTGCAGTGGCCTGATTGGCCGCTGCGCCCACCTGTCTCCCTGAGGGCAGGCGGCCAGTCAGGGACACGCAGGGGGGGGGGCGAGGCTGAGCGGTTGCATGTCGTGCTGCGCAGCCCCGCCCCCTCTCAGATTCTCCTCTGCAATCAGACCGGCACGTCTGATGGACTGAAAGGCCCGGCACGTCTTAAATTACCCTATGACTCCAAGGTTCTTTTCCTAAGTGGTGACTTCTAATTTAGAACCCAGCACTGTGTACATAACTTTTGAATTGTTTTTTCCTATGTGCATCACTTCGCACTTAAATTTAATATGCCATTTAGATGCCCAGTCTTCCAGTCTCGCAAGATCCCCCTGCAATTCATCACAGTCCACTCATGTTTTAGCTTCCATGAATAACTTTGTGTCATCTGCAAAACTGATCACCTCACTGTGATCACTATGACCACTCCTATGCCTGAAACGACATGTGCCAGTGTCCAACAAATCTGACTGAAACCTCCCATCCTTTGCCGTTCTCCTGACACGTCATGGACACAGCATCTCCATACTTATTCCGATGCTTTCTTCCACTTTCCAACATTGCCTGTCGCTATTTCTCGGCAGCGGAGAAATTGTCGCAAACTGCCGCAAGTCCCATAAAGTGTCGGAATGTTGGAAAAACTGTTGGAAATATCAGAAAAATTGACAGAAATTCTGGAACTGTCAGAACTGTGGAAGTTGTCACTATTATCTTAAGTGCCACAGAATACTTGGAGCTGTCACAAAATGTCAGATAGTTCCGCAAATTGATGGCAAATGCCATCGGAGCAGCGGCAAGATGGTCAAAACGTTGACAGTAAATAACAAAATTATGAAAAATGCTGCCGCTTCAGGCCTATTTACTTCCCTTTCCAGATCATTGATCCATTAAACAACACTGGTCCCAGTACAAATCCCTGTGGCACTCGGCTATTTACTTCTCTCCATTGTGAAAACTGACCGTTTAGTCGTACTCTTTGTTTCCTATCCTTTAACCAGTTACCAATCCACAATAGGACACTTCCTCCTATCCTAACCCATGACTTTTTAATTTGATCAAGAGCCTTTCATGAGGGACCTTATCAAACACTTTGTGAAAACCTGAATATACTATATTGGTCACTATTTGGGGCCAGGGAGGTATTTTCCCCAGAACTTCAGATTGGCATAGAGGAACTGTTTTTTCGCCTTCCCCACAGTATGGGATTTAATTGGAATTGTGTGGCAGGGCAATGGGCCTGGTGGTTAAATAGGATGACAACCTGTTACACTCTCCTTACAAGACAGGAATAGGGTGAGACACATGGGCAGGGGATGGCCCAGTGTCATTGCTATCCTGGGGGGGTCTGAGGGGAGCACACAACAATTCCAGTAGCCCTAGAAACCCTTCCCCTTGTTTCCTGTACCATAATAAGGTGTACTATACACACTGACCCTCCCTTAGCCTTAGATGGACATCTTGGTGAAAAGTGTGGGTAGTTTGGCTTCCTTTGTAGTGGAAGGTAGTTACTCAAACAGTAACTCAGGGCCTCTTGTTCATTGCTAAATTTGTAATGGTTATAGCGTTGAATGCACGTTTGTTGCGGGGTATGGTCTTATTTTCCCCTCTTATTTTTGCCCTGATTGGATGCTTTAATAAAGGATGCAGCCATTAAACCCCACCTTTGTGTCCTTTGCCTCCTTCTGTCATGTAGTGACAAATGCTTTTTGGCAGTTTCTCTTGCCAACCACTTAAGTTCTGTATAGAATCAGCCCCCAGACGGTGAGAAATAATACCGGTAAACTGACAAGAACAAGTCTATGAAGTTTTACAGATGTCTATTATAAATATAGTAATGTTAGTACTGTAATTTGGATGGAAAGGAAGTTATTTATTTTGCATACAAAGAGGGTATTCAGTGTTTGAGGAGATAATACACACTTTGGGATTTTAGGTAGGCACAACTGCATCTTTTTAAATATTTTAAAGTCAATTAAATTTAAATATGAAAATGATATACAATAAAGAAAAATAAACAAGACTATTACTATTGGAGCTGGAAAAAAATAGTAGATTTTAGGGATGCCAATTTTGGATTTGGATAGAACCGAATCAACCCCAAAATGGCTGATCCAGTTCTATCCAAAAATTTTGATTTTTTTTGTTTGTTTGAGGCAATTCAGATCTTTTACATTGATTTTTTTATTCAGAACTTTAACATTGCAGTTTGTTTCAACTGATTTCAATGAGGAAAAATGGATGCAAAAAAAATCTGAATCCGAATTGAGATCTGAAATTACTAAAGAACCCAAACCAAAAAATCTGTTTTTGAAATTCTCTCTGAAGTCCTACCCCAAGTAGATTTTTTAAATTCATGGTGTACATCCAGATGAGCTTCCCGGACCCAATTCCTGCACCACCCTGTTGCAGGCAATCACCCCCACCAAATTACGGCACCAGAACAGGGAGCCAGGCACATGATCAGGGAGAAGTCAACTGGTCGGACCCATCGTGGAGCTGCTGCCACAGCTGGAGCTGGAGGCTCTGACCTCTGTAGTAGAGCATTGTGCACACTGCCCATATGCAGCTGTTAGGTGGTATGGGGAGGGTGTGCGCCCCTGCCTGACAGCTGATGGGGAAGAGGACCCCAATAGGAGCACACACCCTCTTCCCAGGCTCCCTCTACCCCTATTAGCTGTCAGTCCGGTTGATCAGGGGAGAGGGGAAACTTGGAGGAGCACAGGCTCCCCTCCCCTGATCCATCCAACTTGACAGCTGATGGGGGGAGCCTGGGGGAGCCACGGGCATGCCCCTTCCCCCACCTGCCAAAAAATGCTGATTGGGGGAGGGAGCCCAGATGAGCAGTCACGGGCAGTCCTCTAGCCCCCCTCCCCCCCCCCGTTCCCAACTAGCTGTTTGTTGGGATGGGGAGAGGGGAGCATATGCAGTTTCTCTGGGATCCCCCTCCCTCCATCAGCCCAGGTGGACAAGATTCCCACCCTGGCTGTGACGTGACTGTGAGTGACAGGTGCTAGCACTCATCGCTCATGGCTCACAGGGTTGCCCTGAGCATGGTGGGGCAAGTGCACCTGGCCACACGGACTTACACCCCCCTTGGCTCAAAGGTGTCCTCAGGATTTCTCCAAGAATGCGTCACAGAGCAAGCAGATGTTTGCCCCACATTGGGGTGAGGTGAACATCTGGCAACCCCTGGACACACAAGCCAATGCATCCCATGGCTCATTTTCCCAATGAGGGGCCAGTCTCCCTGGGTGGCTCATGTGGCTGTACCCATGGATATTATTCTCAGATAGCCCTCTGAATATCCAAATAATAACTACATCTGAAATGGATATTTGCATCTATGCTTATCCAGAAACTCAGATTCAGTTACTTCATTTATGGCCGTTTTTACACGGATTCGGGGGCATCCGCGGTGGGTGGGTGGGTGGGGATGGGTGTCTGCTCGGTTTTTGCCCATGTGAACACTGAGCTGAATGGGTGGGGATGCATGCACACTCCTGCACAACACACATCTCCACCCACCTCCACACACCGAGCCCTTTGGAAAACTGGAGGAGGCTTCATGGGTGGAGGTGTGTGTGTGTCCATGTAAACGGACACACACCATCACCGCAGCCAAATGCCCATCTCCCCGCCCACCACCATCTGTGTAAAAACAGCCTACTTTGCTATTTCATTATTTTGGTTATTTCTCTATTTTGTTTACTTCTTTTTGCAATTGTGTATATGCAATAGCACCAGTTATAGTGTTGAAATGATTTAACTGAAATAACAAATTTACCAAATAACTAAAACAAAGTAGCTGAAACTGGTTTCCAACAAAATGGGAACAAATAGCAGTTATTATCTACTTCATCAGTTTTGTTTGGATAATGCTAATACTTTGATGGATTTATTCATTCACTTCTAATTAAAGTGATGGCCTGTTGCTAGTAGTTGGCTATGCTCAGAGACCTTTCCCTATCATGTATACAAGCTCTGAAAGGTCGGTGAACCCAATCCCAAACGCTGTGGATACTGCATGCGCACACACGTACACAGTTTCAATGGGGCACAATGTGCCCGCAATAGAGATCCACGCGAGTTGTGCACTGCTGCATGCACACATGGCTCCACGCACAAACTGCAGCATTTGGGAATGGGCTCAATGAAACAGTAGTTAGAGCTGCATGAAATTGTTGTTTTCTTATTGCTGAATGTCACTTGAGAACCACCCCCAAGCAATTTCCTTCAGGAGTCCACTAAGGCATTCGTTTTTGGCCCCAGCTGCAAGTGAACCCATAACACCTATCTTCCATCTATCAAATCTAGCTCAGTGAAGTGAATGGAGAGGATTGAACAAAGTGTTAGAAGTCTGATAACTGTTACTTAGGTGGTGGGTTGAATTCAGTTCAGCAAATTACACAAAGGTTTTTGTATATAACTGATAATTGCACAGTTAGGGGTAAGTCAACAAGTCAAAGCAACAGAGTTCTGCTATATATTACAGTCCATTAGAGGAAACAACCAAGCAATGTTTCATAAATGGAAAACGAATCAAGAAAGAAAATGTCCTTTGCAAGTATTTCTAAATGGATATTACAAATGAGAGAGTGAAAAGAAACTAGCAGCAGGGTTTTAACTAGACAAAGTACAAAAGAAGTGATCATGGGGTGATTTTGGAAAACCAAGCAAGTTTGCTCATCATGCAGTTTTTGAGAAGCTTTCAACCATACACAAATGTGCTAGCCATGATTAGTATGCAAACTTCTGGTTGTAGCAACCCCATATCTTCTATCCGGAATGCCATTTTTCCTTTTGGTGTATCAATATGATGTTTTTATTCAGTGATGGGAAATAAATACACTCTTGTGCCTACATTATTAGAATCTACTGGAAATATAATAAAGGAGATAACTATTTAGAACAGCATGAAACTCTTTTATAGAATATAAATCTCCCTCTAATGGACTAATCGCTATGTATTAAGCATTTTTACAGATAAACTAGAAAATATTAAAATGAGATTCAGATAGATATTAATAACAGAATACAGCAAATCAAGACACTCCCCCCCACCTCCATTTTAAGAGAGGCTGTAATCACAGGGTTTTAAAAGAAGTCTTTTCTACAAAGGATTGATTGCTTTGTGAAGCATGCTTCTCTGTTCATCATAATAATTCTGTTTGTTACATGTGTGGTCTGTTATTATGCTAAATGACAGGGTGTAAAAGCTATTAGAAAAGAAACCATTTATTCTATGATAGGTCTAGGTACAAACATTTTTATAACCACTTTTCCAGTTTTATTCTTAATGATTAAAAAAACCTCTTAGAAATTGCTATTAATTGTAGCCATTAAATCATTTGAAAGTTGTTGGGTGTGTTTTTTTTTCTTCCCCCTTCATGTACTTATAGGACTTTGTTGAGTTTACAAGGTTAATCCTCATTTTTTTTCCAGATAAAGTATTTTCCTTGATATACAATTGTATATATTTGGTACAAAATTATACCAAATTTGAACTCTTCCCTATTTAATTTATGATGCAATGACTGAGTGCAATGCTCTTCTATGGTAGTTTTTATACGAGTCCTTGTTTCTCCTGGACTTCTGAGTCCCGGGAGAAACAAACTCCCCATGAGGGTGGGGGGAGTTTAGACATTCACACCTGGTACCGGAAGTCGGATGGGCACCATTGGAAACAGCAGGTACCGGGAAACTCACGCATGCTTGGAGAACTGGACTTGTTATCGGCCGGTTTCTAACCTTCCTTTTTATGGGAAGGTTATTGAGTGGGTGGTAGCCCAGCAGCTGCAGGGGCATATAGACCGCACTGGCTATCTGGATCCCTTTCAGTCCAGTTTTCGTCCAAGTTATGGCACGGAGACTGCACTTGTGACCTTGATCGACGACCTTCACCGTGAATTAGATTAGGGTTGTTTGACCCTGCTAATTTTGTTAGATCTGTCGGCTGCTTTTGATACCGTTGACCATGAGATGTTGGTGACTCGCTTGTGGGATTAAGCAGGAGTAGGCAGGATCGTTCTTGACTGGTTCCGCTCCTTCCTGGCCTGGAGAACTCAGTGTATGTGCTTGGGGTTGGGGATTGTTCTTCATCTCCACGGGACCTTACATGTGGTGTCCTGTAAGGTTCTATTCTGTCCCCACTCTTGTTCAATGTGTATATGCAGCCACTTGGCAAGGTCGTGAGATGGTATGGGGTGTGATGTCATCAATATGCTGATGAAACCCAACTCTACCACTCGTTTTCATCTCACCCAGACCCAGTAGTCTTGGTGCTTACCCAGTCTGGCAGCTGTTGGTGATTGGATGAGGGCAAGCTGACTGAAGCTGAATCCCGACAAGATGGAGGTGATGGTGGTGGGAAGGGCTGTGGATGTGGCGATTCCCATCATTGATGGGGTCCGCCCCCCGAACGTCTGAACCGAACTCTCAAACGACCAAACAGTTTGGTCGTGTTCGGAGGCAGGAAAAATTTCTGTCCAGGGACGAAAATTAGGTTTCGGTTCCAATTTTGTTCTGATTTCGGTTTTGGTTTTGGTTTCGATTTCGCTATTTTTGAATGTTTGCCCAAGTTCGGCCAAACCGAACTCAGCTGAACCAAACCATTGAACCCGATCTCGGGTTTCAAACCGAACGACCGAACATCCGAACCGCGTTCTGTTTGCCCATCCCTAGAGGGGTTGGTTATTAAATGATTTTATAAATAAATAAATAAATCCCTGATATCAAGGTTTTAATAAAAAATCTAAAATTATCAAGTGATTAATAAATTATCTAAAACACAAAGGGCTTTGACACTATGAGTCTACAGACAGGCAACAAAGCTGCCTACAAACTACATTGGATATGCTTTAGTGTATAACCAATTAGCTGCAGCTTAATAAGCTGGCTATATGTGGTGCACTTATAATACTTTTTAGGTCCAGGACCTCTTTGTGGGTCTGTATGGGGGAAATACACCCTGAGAACTACAGGGAGATTTTTACAGATGACAGGGCCATGTGGCACACTATACGTCCTTCAGTCCTATTGAGATCCTGTAACAAAGATTTTACAGAATCGGACAAAGGAAAGCTCTTTTAGCAGGGCTCCAGTTAACTTGTTTTTCAAAGTAGCAGGGGAGCTGCTAGAACAGGAAGACACAGCTTCTTATTGATGGTTCTAGTCTCCTGTAGATCCCCAGGAAAACTTCCATTTTATAGTTGGGCCTTATTTATTTATCTATATATTTATTCCAGTTTTTACTCTGCCTTTCCCAAATAGGCTCTTTGGTTGGCTTACTAAACATAAAAAACAGCTAAATAAATAAATACCCTAGGCCCCCAATCCAACCTTTTTCTTAACCCCTCCACCCACCCCCACTCAACCTATCCCTCCCTGTCAAATGCCTATGGCCCTTTTGTGTATTACAGAACCTCTGTTTCCCTTATGTTGGGGGATCTCATCAGGGAATTGCCATAGGTTGAGCTGCATGTTTTCCTAGGTTATTTTTTAAGGCTTATTTAATAGCACATTGTGCTAAAAATTGCTTGTGCGTCCCACCATCAAATCAAATGAGGCAAGACACCAGAATGAGAAAAATCAGGCAGCAGATGTTTTTTTAACGTACATCAAGAAGTGTCCAGAAAAGAGGATTCAGTGACATTATGGCATACAGAAGGCCAAGCCACTAGCAGACTTGCCTGGGAAATCTCCCCAGCCCAGAGCAGGCTTGTAAAGCGAGATCCCTGACTCAGGCCCGTGGATCAGTTCCACAGGGCCCAACTCTTTACTTTACTTTACGGCAAGGAGGATGGAAGACTAGTGGTGTTACCCAATTCCAAGGCTGACCAGCCTAAGGAAGGGGTCTGCACCCTGTTACTTCCTTAGGGGTTAACCTGTTGAACCAAACAGCCCCTTAGTCCACTCCTCCACATCATCACAAACAGACAAGTTGTCTGTAAATACTGCTAAGGACAACATTTCAAGTCAGTTGCTCACTGAACCAGGCACAAAGTTGGTACAATTAACCTACATAACCAGACTAACCCAGAGCTTAAACGTCCCCCCCCACCCCCCACCCCCCCCGTTGGATCCAGCTAACCAGAGCAAAGAGAGGACTAAGGCACCATAGGAAGGTGTACCTCCTATGAACTATGAACTGACTGCAGCCAATCACAGACGGGGGGGAATTCCTCACCACCCCAGTAAGGCTGCCAGGCTCCTTACTTGCAATGCCTAGTCTAAGAGGGTGTGTGGACTTATCTCCTTTCCTAGCCATGCAACAGCTGTTTCTGGCTGAACATGGAGGGTTTTAATCTACAAGCACTCTCACCTCTCAGAGAATGCTTATGTCAAGCTGGTAGAAAATCAGGGAGTATGGCAGCCCCCTTGACCTCACTCAGCCATCTCTCACTCAGCCATCTCAGGGGTCTCCTTTCTCTCCTTAGCTCAAGCCCTGCTCTGCCTTAAAGCAGCAGAAGAAGCCTCTTAATTGGGACACCATTGGAGATGTAAAACGATCCTAAAAAACCATCTGTCCCAACTAAGCGAGATACTACTTTAGCCACCATTTTATATTGTATTAATAATTTATGGCATGCCAAGAGAAGTGAGGGTTTTTTGTTGTTGTTGGGGTTTTTTTTGCTTTATTTCTGAATGAAAAGAAAAGGAACAAAATCACATCAATTTCTCACATTTGAAAAGGAATTCTGTTTTGTTTGTGCTGTTTCTGTGACTGGGTTCCTTAAGATTGGATTTGGTTGTCTTCCATCATCAGGAGGAGCAGTGAAGCTTACATTCCACTTCCATGCAAAAAATCAGTGGTCCATCATTTGCAGTCTCTGGGTTGAGGTGATCTCTCTGAAAAACAATCTCCTATCATCCTTTGAAATTAAATCATTCCAGCTCAACATAGAGAAATTTCAGATGTGACGGGCCACACAGCCCCGCCCCCCGCGGTCTCCCGACTGCTGAGATGGGTGGGCGTAGCGGCCAGTGAGGTTGCTGTGCCCGATCCTGTATCATGGTTCGGGGCATGATTCTGGAAAGGGGCAAGTTAACCAACATTACTTTTGCCCCTTTCCTGATTGTGGCCAATCTAATCACTGTTTTGGCCCTGAGACCAGCCTCAGGGCTAGATCCCTGGTTAGCTGTGACCCCCACCAGAGATTCACTGTGGTGGACATTTGGTGGGGGTCACACAGATGTTCACGAGATCGCTTCCACCACATGGGATCCACTGTGATTCAGTGTGGTGAACAGCGATCTCGTAATGTCTGAAAATACCCATAGTGAAGAAATAAAAGACGTCTAATGGTCGACGTTGCCCAGCATCCTGTTTTCCGACGCACTCACTCCCTCCCCCCGAAAGCAAGACAGGACACGATTTGGATTTATATGGCCGCACCCTTTATTATCCAATTACAACAGTCAAATTAGGTGAGGGGGTGACATCGCCTATTGCGATACAGGTCCAGTATCAATCATAACCCATAACTTCAACAGAGGGGGTTGCAAAATGCCTTCGCCAGCCTCCTCAACAGTAAACGTCTCCCTTTCGTCCAGCGCCAGGGGCGCGGCCAAAAGGGACATTGTCCATCCGGACCTGAGTAAGAATTGAGGTGTCTGACAGTGGGAGGCCTTACAATGCCCTGCCACTCTCGCTGACACCCCTTTTCCAGGGAAACCAACACCCCGTGTGCCATACCCTGCCCCACGGTACACGTGGCTTCCCCATCCCTTAAGGAGATGACTCCTATCTTACCTTAACCTACTTTAAACGATACTGGACCCCCGCCAGGGTGCGACAGAATCACACTGCACAAAAACAAGCTGAACATCAACAAAGCACCACACCGAACTAGTGGCAAGTTATCATCCCATACTGTAAGGAAGGCGAAAAAAACAAGTCAGCCCACTGACCAAATTCACTTGCCAAAAATTCCTTCCTGGCCCATACTAATGCGACCGCTTAACTACAGTATAAGGGGAGGGTGGATGGGTGCTTCTTCTTTCCCCACTCGTCCTGGACTGAGCAGGGAAAGCCTCTGGGGCTGCTGATTGCTCCCACGTGATCCAGGGAGCCAATCATCAACCTAGCCCCTTCCCGCCTGCAGCAAGGGTTGCTGTGGCAACCCCAGCTGCAATCCCTGCAACACAGCAGCAAAAATCCTCTCTGCAAGCACCGCAAGAGCGGTGGCTTGCAATCCTTCCCCCCCAGCTTGTCGTGGAGGGGAGAAGAAGGGGCGTGGCAACCCCCCCCACCTGCATTTGCGGTGGAGGGAATTCTTCTAACAGTGGCCAGCTTTGGTTGCTTCAGAAAAGTGGGCAGCAGGTCATAATTGATCCATTTTCTGCTGTTCACCCCTACTGCCTGACAGACAGAGATTTCTCTCATCCCCTTCACCAACTTGATCAACAGTTATTTATGAACGTATCCTCTAAGACCTTATCCAATCCTTTCTTGAACCCAGTTTTGCTACTGGCCTTCACAACATCTGCTGGCAATGAGGTCTCAATTAAATGATCCTGACACTAAGTCTGTCTATCATTTAATAATGAGGAAAAATTGTCCTCAAAGTTCTATCCCATTTAAGCAGAAATCCTAATTAGCAGTGTCCTGATTAAGTGATGCTGACTATATTTATTTATTAATGCAGAAAAATACCCTTCTCACACAATCAATTGTATTTTCCTTATAAGACAAATTATCTTATACTGTACTTACTTGAAGCAAATTGTAAATTCTGGACTTTTTAAGATACTTTATATAATAAAGAACACTGACATAAAAACAACAGTTTAAGCAAATCAGCGTACAAAAAAACAGATATGACAATTTTTCCCTTCTTGTAGTGGGAAGAGAGATCTTTAGCAGAAATATTTCCAGTATTCAATATGATATTTGAAAGAAAATCTCCACACAGTGTGTTCAGTTACTTATAGGAAGCAAACCTAACAGGTGGTATGTGGTTGTACTTAAGTACTTCAACTTTTGCAGTATTTTATAAGGGCTAAAAACGTATATTTACATACTTATTTCAAAAATCAGGATTTGTATAGCAAACTAAATATTATATACCTTTGGGTATAAGAAACCTCATGAAATTGATGACATCTGTGGGTTTGTTTTTTTAAAAAAAAAAAAAACAAAACAAAACAGCCTCATATATTGACAGTGCTTCCTTTGTTACATTTATACTACAGAGAGGATGATCTATCTGCAGGGATTAAGTGTTTTATTGCTCTCTGGAAAACTTAAATTTCTTAATACTTATATTGTTAAGTGACAGGTAGACAGAAATGAACATTCACAGCAAATCCAGTTTGTAAATCAAGTCAGAGATTTTTTTTTACATCCTGAACAAACTTTTATTGATGGCTTAAAGAAAGATTTACAAAACAGTCAAGATACACATGAAATGGAGTGATTTGAGTCCTAACATCATTGAGGTTTGAGTTTACATGACCTTTCTGGAAATTGGTTATAGACAGCTGAATGTTCAAGTCATGAAAGCCAATATATTTTGCCAATTTTAGTATTTGAGTTCTCCTACTCCTTGGCTGTGTTATTATATTTGAGCATTAGAAAAATAGTTTCTATGACTTCAAGCTTTTTGTTGATTGCAGGCAATTCTCCTTTCTCATTTAAAACTCTATTAAGGTATCTAGAATGAGATTCTACCTTCATTGAAATCATTGGAAAAATTCCATTGACTTCAGTGGGACAAGTCTGCATTGAAAGTATTGGTACACAAAAGGATTTGGAAATAATATAAGGCCATTTTCTTCTACAGTTGCAGGATATTATATCCAGTAATATTAATATTAGCGGACAGAACCACAAATTAGCACTAACAATTAATATTAGTGGATAGAACCACAAATGACTACTAGTTTGGGACTTAAACACCTAGCCACTAGTAGCTGATAGGGATGGGTGAACAGAACTGAGTATGGAAATTTGGTTCGCTTCGTTTTTGAAATTTGGTTCGATTCGGAAGTTCGGTTCGGCCGACCGAACTATTCGAGTTCGGTCCAGACTCCGAACTTCATTCAAACCCCATTGAACTAAATGGAATATTATCTTTTAGGGATGGGTGAACAGAGCCGAGTTTGGAAATTCGATTTGGTTCGAAAATCAAGTTCAGTTCAGACGTTTGGTTTGGTTGACCGAACTGCTCGAGTTCGGTCCGAACTCCAAATTTCCGAACCGTGTTCGCCTATCCCTAGTAGCTGAGAGTAGTTAACAGGGGGATTGAACACACCACCATGACCTGTAGATGTAGTTCTGTTGATCTACAAGAACTGGTCAATGTCAGAGACAGTATACTAGATGGTCCAGTGGTCTGACCCAGCATTGTACTTATGTTCTTGTGTAAACTGAGTCACACTGCATCCTGAGTTGTTACAATACTGAGTTAATTGCCATTCCCAGGAAAGACTTGGGCACAAGTCAGGAAGAAAAAGCACTCCTAATTCCTGGTTGGACTATTGGTCTGGCACTACCAAACAGTAACGGCTATATACTTTTAAATATCTGTAGCAATGGTGCTTAAGACTCCCTATTGCTGGTTAATTTTGGCCCTAATCCCAAACCTACTTTTCTTCAACTCATTTATGGGTGATTTCAGACGATACGGGGCCCTTTGGCCCCGTACTGGAACCACCGGCTTCGTTCCCCACCGGGGTCACCCCGTAACGGCACAACAGACATGCCAGGGGGATCCCGGCGGGGAAATTGGGAGGGGCCGCACGGCCCCGCCCCCTCCACGCACCCCGCCGCCCGCCCTCCGAGGAGACGGCGGGCGGAGGGGCCATTGCGGGCGCCGCGTCGGGCTGGAAGCGCTGTGGCCCGGGATCCCGCCGGGGATCCCGGGCCATGGCGCGCGGCCAGACGTGACTTTTCGTTGGTCACAGCCCGGGGTCCATTTGACCACGCTTCCCGGGACCTTCCCCCGGCTAGCCCGGGAAGCGTGGTTCAAACGGACCCCATGTGGGGATTCACCGTGGCGAACATCTGGCGCGCCGCAAACAGACATTCGAGACACGGTGACCACAGGTGGGTATTCACCGTGGTTCACTGTGATCTCATAACATCTGAAGACACCCTATGTTGAGAGGCCTGCAAGATCTCTTCCAATCTCAACAAGAGCAGTATTACATTTTAACCATTTAGACTGCAGTCTTGACATCAATTACTCCGGACTCAGCAATTTTAGCTTTTGGCTTTAATCCTGCAAGATGCAGATCAACTTCAGTCAAAGGCAGAAAAGAACTGAATCCTAAATTTTAGAAAATTTGATTAATTCCTGTACAGTGTCAGGCACAAATTGTTGAGATAAAAAGGGATCTGTGGGTCTTGAACTGAGGTTCAGTAAACCATGAGTGATGTTTTGACCACTGTGCTATACAGAGGGTGTGCTTTTAGCCCACAGCACAATGCCTGACAAGACTGAAACCTTGGAGGATTAACCCTACTCACAGAATCATCAATTAGCAGCACTCTTCTCCAGCCCCAGTTGACCAGGGGGCACTAGATAAAGCCTGACTCAGAACCTGATGAAGCAGTGCTGCCTTGACCCTGGTTGTTTGCTTCTCAAATCCTGCCTCAGTCCTGCTCTTGCCCTGTCCCAGCCTTGATTCCTGTTACCTGTCATTTTCCACTTCCTATATTCCTGGTAGCCTCAACCTGCCTTCATCTTACTGTGTTGGCCTATCTGATTCTGAACTTAACACTAGTTTGTGAGTGGTTTATTACAGTAGGTGTGACCTACTGGCTTCTGATCACCCAGCTACTGACTCTGACAACCCTCAAGTTCTGATTACCATTCTGACCTCCTGAAATTTTCCTCAGCTCCAGATGCCAGCTTTGTCCCCAGATAGTTCCTGATACGCTCCTATCACTAACTCTTTTATGTGTCAGGGTTTTAATTATTTTTTTCTTTTCTTTTTGTCTTTAACATTGATTGCATCTGCTCATAAAATATTTTGCATTTGCCATGCCAAGAAACAGGTCTAGTGGTGTGTGCCATTCATTAAAATTACAATAACAAAAAAAAAGTGTGCAAGAAAAAGAAACTGTACAGTACAAAAGATAAAATATGCATATAAAAAATAAACCCACAACAGTAGGGCCCTCCAAAACATCCCACTTTTCCATAATAACCTCCACCCACTACCCATCCCTGTCACCATACATCAGGCAAAACAGCCAGATCTTATAACACCTACAGAAAGAGGGAAGATCCGAGAAGAGGCAAATCTCCACTGGAAGGGAGTTCCATAATTGTGGTGCAGCCACTGAGAACACCCGCTCAAATGTTGCCACCAAGGAAACCAAGTAGATGCCCCCAGCTGACCGCAGGGGCCAATCTAGGACACAAGGGATGAGGTGATCCCACAGGTAAGTAGTGCTCAGACCATATAGGGCTTTAAAGGTTATAGCCAACACCTTGAATCAGGCCCGGAAGACTATAGGCAGCCAATGCAGAGAATGGAACACTGGTGCTATGTGCTCCTGGCGGCCCATCCCCATAAGGAGACGGGCCATCACATTCTGCACCAGCTGCGGTCTCTGGGTCGTCACCAAGGGTAGCCCCATGTAGAGCCTGTTACAATAATCCAACCACAAGGCAATGAATGCATGGATGATGGTGGCAAGATTGGAGTGAGAGATATCTGGCCAAAGACATTGGACTAGATGCAATTTGCCAAATGCGCTGCTTGCCACAGCTGCCATCTGGGCATCCAGGTGGAACTGTGAATCAAGGAGGACTCCTAAACTCCTAACCTGAAGGACCAAGGAGGAATGCACCTTATCAGTGATGGGGACCTCCACTCCCCCGCCCTTACCCACCAACATCACCTCTGTCTTGTCGGTATTCAGATTTAGACGGCTTGTCCTCATCCAGTCCCCCACCACAGACAGGCACCGGGTAAACACTGTGACTGCCAGACCTGAGTCAGATGAAAATGAGAGGTACAGATGGGTGTCATCAGCGTACTGATGACACCGAAGTTCAAAGCTTTTCGCGATCTTCCCCCAAAGGCTGCATATACACATTGAACAGGAGAGGGGACAGAATGGATCCCTACGGGCCTCCACATGTGAGATCTCGGGGGACGATGTACAGCCCCCCAGTATAACACAGTGAGGCCACAAGTGCAGTCTCAGTACCATAACCTGGATGGAAGCCAGACTGTGAGGGATTGACTAATCCAATGCAGTCCAGATGTCGATGGAGCTGCTGGGCCACCGCCCATTCAATAACCTTCCCTAAAAAATGTTATTAGATCCTACAGTGTTGTATAACCAACATTAAGGCTAATTTTATGATAAGCAGTAGAATTATTAATAGTAAACATCACCTTGCTTTTCATGAATATTTCATCTAGAGTTCAATGGTCTATGGGGGTAGCATCTGCTTTTCCATATACAAGGAATTTAATATAACACAAATCTCTTCCATCTTGTCAATAGCTGAGCAAGCTAGAATCACAACGTAAGTAGATTTTTTTATCAGTGTGCTCCCATTCAAAATAACTTGCACTTGTTTCCTTTCTTTTGAGGTTTGTTTATAATGTGTTTGTTCTTGATACTAACACATAGAACAATATGATAACCTTTTATGACTTCAGAATATGTTTCTCTTTAAAGATATCATTTGGACTAAAAAACGTCATATCCCTCTAAAGATACCCCCATAAAGAAAACCTGATGTAATTTGTATTTTCAGAGTATCAGGATTTATTTTCATATCTATTTTATAGACTTGTTTAAAAATAATGCCTCAAAGGTTCACTTTATCTGCATTGTAAGATATAGCTATAATGCCCATCTCTTGCTGGGTGTTATTCCTACAGCATACAAAAAAAACCAACAAACAAAGAAAATGACCCACAGTGAATAATTTCTTTATGATTATTTATTTATAATAAAATGTGTATGCAGCCCCCTCCTGCTAAAAGCATCTCAGGGTGGGTAACAACATATTAAAACAGTTTAAAACAGTAATAATAGAATTTAAAACACTATTAAACATACAATATAAAAACAACATACCCTAACCCACCCCACCCAACCCATCTCCCTCTGGAAAAGCACGGCGGAACAGCCAGGTCTTACATTGTCTATGGAAAGGGGCGGTCGGTAATCAGGTGGAAAGGGGCAGTCGGTAATCAGGTGGACCTCCAATGGGAGGGAGTTCCACAACTGCGGTGCGGCCACAGAGAAAGACCTCCGCAAGGTTGACACCCGAGAAACCCAGGCGACCTCAAGGAGGGCACCCCCAACCGACCGCAGGGGCCCATCCAGGATCCGAAGGGTGAGGCGGTCTCACAGGTAGGCGGGGCCCAGGCCATTCAGGGCTTTAAAGGTCAACACCAACACCTTGAATTGGGCCCAGAAGACTATAGGCAGCCAGTGCAGAGAGCGAAGCACTGGTGTAATATGCTCGCATCGGCCTGTCCACATTAGGAGATGAGCTTCCGCATTCTGGACCAGCTGCAGCCTCTAAACCAGCACCAAGGGTAGCCCCACATAGAGTGCGTTACAGTAGTCCAATCTCGAGATAAGAAAAGCATGGACAATCATGGCTAGGTCAGAGCCCTAGACATACGGCGAAAGCCGACGTACCAGATGTAATTGGTGAAATGCCCCTTTCTCCACAGCCGCCACCTGGGCATCCAGGCAGAGCTTCGGGTCCAGGAGCACCCCCAGACTCTGAACCTGAGATACCAGGGCAGGACGGACCCCATCAATGATGGGAGCCACCACTCCCCTGTCCTTCCCCACGACCATCACATCTGTCTTGTTGGGATTTAACTTCAGATGGCTTGCCCTCATCCAATCCCTCACAACTTCCAAACACCAGGTAAGCACCGAGACTGCCGGGCACCATACGCCAAACTGATGACACCATACGCCAAACTCCCTAACAACCTCCCCCAAAGGCTGCATTTACACATTGAACAAGAGAGAGGACAAGATAGAACCCTGCGAGACTCCACACGTGAGGTCCCAGGGAGAAGATGAAAAATCACCCAGGACCACAGGCTGGACTCTCCCAGCCAGGAAGGAGTGTAACCACTCAAGAACGGTCTAACCAATCCCTTCCCGATCCCGCAGCCAAGTCACCAGCAACTCATGGTCAATGGTATCAAATGCAGCCAAGATATCTAATAGGATCAACAGGGTCGAATGACCCCAGTCCAACTCACGGGACAGGTCGTCGACCAAGGCCACAAGTGCAGTCTCAGTGCCATATCCAGGGCAAAAACCTGACTGCGAGGGACCGAGAAAGTTAATCCGGTCAAGATGTTCCTGCAACTATCGAGCCACCACCCGCTCAGTAACCTTCCCTAAAAAGGGAAGGTTAGAGACCGACTGATAGCTGGCCAAGATGCCAATGTCCAATTTTGGTTTCTTGAGCAGGGGTTGCACCAGCGCCTCCTTAAGGCAGTCTGGCACCCTGCCCTCCCCCAGGGAGGCGTTTACAATCCCCACCAGCAATGGCCCTAATGTCTCTCGGCTGACCTTGACCAGCCAGGATGGGCATGGGTCTAATTCACAATAAGTGGCTCAAACAGACCCCAGGGCATCCCCCACATCTGAGGGTGACACATTCTGAAATTCATCCCACAAAACAGGACAAGGTGGGGCTTCTACTGCCTCTGGTTCACCTACTGCTAAATGTTTTGCGTCAAAACTGTGGTGGATATGAGCAATTTTATCTGCAAAAAAGTCCACAAACTTATCACAGCGGGCATTCGATGACTCTCAATCTAGGTGGAGGGAGGCCAGACTGACCAGCCCCCTCACCACCCATAAAAGCTCAGCTGGGCGTGACTTAGCAGATGCAATGAGGGCAGCAGATGCAATGAGGGCAGCAAAGAAAACTTTATTTACGGCCCGCACCACCACGGCATAGGTATGTAACCAGACTCTATGCCGCAATCGGTCAACCTCAGCACGCGAGTGATGCCACTGCTGCTCTAACCGCTGCCCTTCCTGCTTCATCCACCGCAGCTCCTCCATATACCACGGGGACGTGTGTTGTCGGCGGTTTGGGAGCGGACACCTGGGAGCCACCCAGTCAATGGCCTCCACCAACATGGAATTCCACATGGTCACGAGGTCATTGAGTGAGCAGTCATCAAGATTAGAGGATACATCCCCTAGAGCAGTCTGGAACCTTCTAGGTTCCATAAGTCACCGGGGGCGAACCATCCTAATTGGTTCTGCACCCTCCCGGGGCCTGACATGCGCCAGGATACCTGCCCGGAGGAGATAATGATCCGTCCATGGCAAGGGTTCTGCTGACACCTCCCCCACTGACGGATCCCCCACCTCAAGGCTGTGAAAAACACCATGTTTAGGGTATGTCCCCCAATGTGTGTGGGACCCACAATTCTCTGAGACAGGCCCATGGTTGCCATGGCAGCCATGAACTCACACTCTGCTCCTCCAAGACTAGCGTTGGCATGGATATTGAAGTCCCTCAATTGCCCTGGGAGACCACAAGACCACCCCCGACACCAGCTCAGTCAGTGCGGATAGGGAAACTGCGGTACAGGTGTGTGCCCGGTATATCAGCAGTATCCCTAATCTGTCTCCGGCAAAATCCAACACCAAATGCAGGACCTCTATCCCCATGATGGTTTGCAGAGGAAAACTCCTCACAGACAATGTATCCTTAAAAATAATGCCTACACCACCACCACCCCCATCCCCTAGCCGAGGCTGATGCTGCCAGGATACCCAGGGTACCCAGACAGGATAACATCAGCCAATATAGGCCCTGACTCATTGTCCAGCCAGGTCTCGGTGATATGTGCAAGGTTGGCCACCTGGTCCAGGATCATCTCCAGGACCGCAGTTGACGTATTGGCCACCGACTTCACATTCAGCAGCACTAACTCAAAGCCGGGGGCCCTCTGAACCCCGATCACCTCACCACCTGCCTGGGGGCTAGGGAGCGGGACAGGAATATAACATCTGTCCCACCTCACAGCTCTAATTTGCCTCCCACAGGGACTATAATTCTCCTGGCCCAAGATGACCCCTATAGTAGCATCATTTTTGTAATTATAGTATAGACCTGCATGACAAAATCAGTTGCATGACAAAACGTGATTAGGGAAAAATCTAAGGCAGTAAGCACTGGGATTCGTGCTTTGTCTTCACAGAATGAATATGAAAGAGAGATTTTCCCTACTTAGGCCACTGGAGAAATATTCAGTGACTACCAGAGTAGGGCAACAGTCTGGAGGATCATCAAATGATGGATCTTCTGGCCTCTGTTATAACTCTGCCACCTGCTTCTTTGTGAATTGTTGTGTGGAGGGAGTGGGGTTCTACACAATGCCGTTCAATGCATATCAATCCCCACCATTCAATTTATGCATCTGGAGCTAGCCTCTTCATGCAGCAGAACCACTATCTCCCTTAACTACTCTAATGTGCCCAATCCATTGTATGACCAAAGTGGCAGTTATTGTTGTTATCTGTATATACTTTTGTGGTGTTAAAGCCAGGGCAGGCCTTAAGCAGGGCCTTTAGGGGGCCCGGTGCTCTTGACTGATCTTAGGAGTCATGAAGGGACATAAGGAGGAAGGTGTATGATATGTAGGGCCAAGGCTGTTTAGGGCTTTATAGATGAAAAGCAACACCTTGAATTGTGCCTGGAATGCTATTGGCAACCAGTGCAAACTTTTAAGCATTGGCGTAATGTTCTCCTGGTGACCCATCCCTGTCAAAACGGTGGGCCGCCACATACTGCACAAGACGCAGTCCCCAAATAGTCTTAGACTTTAAGGGCATTCCCATGTAGAACACATTGCAGTAGTCCAGCCTTGAGGTAATGAAGGTATGGATGATGGTGGACAGATCCATATCTGAAAGAAAGGGTTTTGTTAGAGGTGTGCACCAGGAACCGATGTCATTATTTGTTTTTGTTATTTAAATATTTCATTTTTGGTTTTGTAAATATTTTTTAAAAATCATTTTTCTTTTTGCTTTCATTTTCTATATCCATTGGTTTCAATTGAGAACACATTTTTGACTGTAGCATCTTTGTTTTTTAAATTGTATTTGGATTAAACTTAGAGAGATTATACCACCAATGGAAGGCATTATGTGTACCAAATTTCAGAAGGATTGGATAAAGGAATCTGATTTTATAAGCAGTTGAATTATGTTATTTTACAAAAAACTGCATATACATTCCTGGATGTAACCTCTTTGTCTTCCATCTAATGTGGATGAAACTTGGCAAGATTATACTCCTTCCCAAGTTTACTATCTATGCCAATGTTCAGAAGTACTGGATAAAGGTTCCTAGTGATATAAGCAATTAACTTATAAATGTATGTCTGACTGTAACATTTTTTTTTTCCAACCAGTGTACATGAAATTTGGCAGGGCTATATTTCACACCTTCAGGATCATATCTGCCAAATATCAGAAAGATGTGATAAAGGGTTCTCTTATGTGTCACTGTGGTATAAGATCTGTTTGTGATGCCAATTGGCCAGGAGAAATGTCAACCAAATATCCTCTTTCTGTGCTGCAACCACCCAAAATTTTCCGCCCCCCCCCCTCCACTTGTTACTGGGAAGTTGGAAGCATCTGTTTAGGAAAGAGTCAAAAGAGATTCTCTTATGTCCTCTGTCATAGTGCTGCAGGATGTGATTCTGATGATAATTGACTGGTACGCTATCATCAAAGTCCCTTCTATGCCCGCCTCAGGGTTGCCCCCTATGCCCGCCTCGAAGCCACCAAAGCCACCAATTGGTCCTGTAAAGCTGGAAGCATGCTGTAATTGGCCAGTGGATGTGTCTGTACGTCTGTTGGGTTGCTCCCCATTCTCCCACCTACATCCTCCCTCCCCCTGCCATGCCAGGTGCCTGCCTCTGACTGGCATTGCATGTGCTGCTATTTATCTGAATAATGGAATTCAAGTGTACAACTTCAATTGCTTATAAAATTGGGTCCCTTTATCAAATTATCCTGTAGTTTGTCAGAGATGACAGGGAAGGCGTGGGATACATTCTTGCCAAATGTCTTGCAAACAGGATGAAATATAAAAATGGAAATGCATTGTCAATTTAATGGCTTATAATAACAGTACCCTTTATCCAATCTTTCTGAAATTTGGCAGTATTGGTAATCATAGGTAGGGACATAAGCTTCCCAGGTTTCATGCAAATTGGGAGGAAGATAAAGAAGTTCAAGTCAGAAATGTGTATGCAGCTTTTTTTGAAAGCACAACTGCCCTCCATTGGGGTTACAATCTCCCCAGGTTTCATCAGAATTGAATAAAAAGTTATAGACAGAGAAGTATTTTTCAGTGTTTTCCCATTATTAAAAAAACCTAAAATTTGTCTTTGTTTTTGTTTTCATTATTATTATTTATAGTTTCTGTTGTTATAATACCCCAAAAAAATTTGTTTTGTTTTGTTATAATAACGAAAATGAATTGCACACCCCTAGGACTCATCCTTCTCGCCAGATGGAGTTGGTGAAAGGCATGCCTGGCCATGGCTGCAAACTGGTATTACAGATGCATATCAGGATCCCGGAGCACTCCTGGGCTGCGAACCTCAGTAATAAGGGAACGCTGGACTTACTGAATGTGGGAGCCTCCCAGGTCACAGGGCTGGCCAACCATTATTACTTCAGTCTTGTCCTGCCCCCTTCCATAAGCAGCCTGAGTAAGCACCAAGACTTCAGGGCCTGGGTCGAATGAAAAAGATAACTAGACTTGGGTTTCATCTGTGTATTGATGGCAATGCACCCCCAGTCTCACCCGGGGGCCTTCAGTACATGTTAAACAAAAGGGGAGATAAGATGGGACTCCACAAGGGGGGGGGGGCAGAGGACAAAGAGCAAATCACCCATCACTGTCTGTTGGGACTTCACTGACAGGAATGAGCAGAATCACTCAAGAGCCATATTGTGTACCCTACCCTGCCAGGTCCTGCAGTTATGTTTTCAACGAGTCAGCATTAAGTGATGGCTTTTTGAGTAGGGACTGGACAACCTGAAGGGAGGCACTGATAATCCCCATCAGCAAAGACCGCAGTCTCTCCCAGCTGGCTTTCACCAAACATGATGGTCATGGATCTAACTTACAACTGCAAGGACATCCCCCACATCGGTGGGTGACTCCAACTGAAACTGATCCAAATAAACAGAACAAGACTGAACATCAATATCCCCAAACTCTGACTTCCAACAAACTGGCAGCCCCCAAGTTGTGGTGATTATAAGCAATTCTGTCTGCAAAGTAGGTGTTAAATTCCTTACTGTGAGCAAAAGATAACGCAATCTCCAGATGGAGACAGCCCAGATTTACCAGGCTGTTCACTGCCCAGAACAACTCTGCTGGCTGAGACTTTATAGATACTATGGTAGCAGAGAGGAGAGCATTCTTCTCCACCACTAGCCATGCCATAATCCTTCAAAGCTGATCTATGGCACAATTGGTTGACTTCAGCATGAGACAAATGCCACCTACGCTCCAACCATCTTGGCTCCTGCTTCATCAACCTAATCCCCACCCCACACACACACACGTATACCAGGAGGACCTGTACTGATGCCATGGTGGATACCTGGGTGCAACTGTGTCAATGGCCTTGGTAAAAAAAAAACATTCCACTGTTCAATCAGACCATTGACAGAGTATCAACCAAAGTGGTAGTTCCCCCAAAGAGTTCTGGAATCCAATTGGCTCTATTGGACTCTGGGAGAAGACCAACGGGTAGTACTTTAGAACTCCCTTCTCCCAGAGGGTTGCTTGAGCCTGGGCTCAACTGTCTTCCAGAGGCAGTGTAAGACTTTTTTTTTTTAAAGGCATTTGGCAGGCAGGAATAGGGGGTTGGGGTGAGGTGGTGTGTGGCTTTGGGATAAGGGTGTGAGAGGGGGTTGGATTGGGAGATGGTATTAGGTGGGTTTTGGGGTTTGGTGGATTTTGTTTTGTTATTTTTTTTCTATTTTAAATGTTTTTATATATTGTAAGCGGCCCTGAGCCTCTGGGATGGGTGGCATAGAAATTTAAATAAATAAATAAATAATTTTTTAAAAAAACCTAAATGGTCCACCACTCTTACAGAGATACAGAATGGCAGGGATCCAGGTCAGCAGAAGGTAGTTATCTGACTGTCACAATGGTGTGTCCGCCAATAATTGGCGTCCCATATTCCAGAAAAGTGCAAAACATCAGGTCCAATATGTGTCTGTCTCACGTGTCAAGCCAGACATTATCTGGGATAGACAGCTAACTGGAATTGTCAGCTCCCTCTATTTGGAGTTGCAATAGGAGACGGTGGTGTCTTTGAAGTGAGACTGCATTACATGAGATAAAAAGAGGACCTAGACACAGCAGGGAAGAGCCCCTCTGGGCTTTTGTCTTTCCCCTTCTGCTTTTCCTGCTGGCCATTTGGCATTTTGGAAACTAATGTACTGGAGCTGATAAAAGGGAAAAACATTGTTTGGGACGCAATCAAGTGTGGATATAAATGAGCATTTTTTCACTGAGGAAGGTATTATTTTTGTCATTTTCATTTCTCCACTGAAGAATGAGTTAATTGGTACTTTTTCAATTTGTTTCCTAATATTTTGATATGGCTTTGTACAGATTGATATGGTGACATAAAACTATTGTTCCTAGGATTTTTTAAAATATATTTATTTATGAGAGGACTATATTGACATTTATTAATCTTATATGGTCCATATTGGATATATCCAAGATCATTTTTGTTAGGTGTTGTAATTTGTTTCTATTACTTTGATATAGTTTTGCCTATAGTCATGCTGACATTAGAAGATTGGTTTTAGGAATTTTTAATACAATTGTCTACGAGAGGATTGTATTAATCACTATTAACCTTATATGATTTATATTGAATACATTAAAACTCATTTTTGTTTCTCCGTATCTTCATTCTGTTTGTTGATAGACCCATGGTTCTCATGGAGGCCATGAAGTCCTGCTCTGACGTTGAAAGGTTGGCCTCAGTGTGATTGTTGAAGTCTCCCAAGACAATAAATCTGGGAGCCTCAGCACTAGCAGTGTGCATGTCATTTTCGTTATTACAGTAACGATAATGAAAATTGTCATTTTCATTATTGTTATTTCAATGACAAAAACTACAAATAATAATAACAAAAATAGAAATGAAAACAACATTTTATTTTTTAAATAAAGGGAAAAACTGAAAGATGTATTTCCAGCTATAACTTTTATGTTTCTTATTCACTTCTGATGAAACTTGGGGAGATTGTGCCCTCAATGGAAGGCACTATTTGTACCAAATTTTGAAATGATTAGATAAAGGAAACTGATTTTAGAAGCAATTGAAAGTTGTGATTGTAAGAAAAGCTCCATACTCATTCATGACTACAACTTCTTTATCTTCCATTCAATTTGCATGAAAACTGTGAATATTATGTCCCTACACAAGCTTAATATTTCTGCCAATTTTCAGAAATATTGGATAAAGGGTCCTGATGGTATAAGACATTAACTTGAAAATGCATTTCCAGCGTTAACATTTGTATATTCCATCCTGTTTGCAAGATATTTGGTAGGAATATATCATATACCTTCACCTGTCATCTCTGCTAAACTACAGGAAAATTTGTTAAAGAGACCCAATTTTATATGCAATTGATGTTGTCCCCTTGAAGACCATTATTCAGATAAACAGCAGCACATGCAGTGCCACAGGCAGGCACCTGGCACGGCATGGGGAGGGAGACTGTAGGAGGGAATATGTGGAGCAACCCAAAAGAATGACAGACACATTCACTGGCCAATTACTTCATGCTTCTAGCTTTATGGGACCAATGGGTGGTGGCTTCAAGGTGGGCATAGGAGGCGGGCATAAGGGACATCACTTTATCACATATTTCTGATATTTGGCAGAGATGATTGAGAATGTGTGATATACAGCCCTGCCAAATTTCATTTACACTGGTTGGACTACAAAGATGTTACAGTCAGACATATATTTATAAGTGAACTGCTTATACCACCAGGACCCTTTATCCAATCCTTCTGAAAGTTGGCAGAGATAGTAAATATGGAATGGGGTATAAGCTTGCCAAGTTTCATCTACATTAAATGTGAGTCAAAGAAATTACAGCTAAGAATGTATATGAAGATTCTTGCAAAATAAAATAATTCAACTGCTTCTAAAATTGGATTCTTTTATTCAATCTTTTTGAAATTTGGTACACATAATGCCTTCCATTGGAGGTATTTTCACCCCAAGGGGCCAACCAAATATATTGAACAACAAAGAAGTTACAGCCATAAATGTGTTTTCCATTTAAACCAATAGAAAACTAAAACAAAAGCAAAAACGAAAACAACAATTTGATATTTATGAAAACGGCAGATTTAAATTTAAAAAATGAAAAGGGACCCTGGTGCACACCTCTACTCAACACAACCTCTGAGACCAACTCATCCAGATCAGTTAGGGAGTCTGTTGCGCAGCAGGGGAGTCGGTATAACCACAGAATCCCTGTTCTATCCCAGGACTTGAACACGAGGTGAACACACACTGTGTTGGCCAGGTTAGGCAGTAGGTACCTTTGATAGGTAACATTTTTCTTACAGATCACCTCCACTTCACACCTTGGACCTCCAATCCGAGGCTTATGCTATATGGAGAACCCAGCTGGCACCAGCTGAACCAATACAGGTACAGCTGCATCATCCAGCCAGGCAGTTAGGGGTGGCCCCCCAGGGCCCCGCTCCTGAGGGGGGTCCGCGGTAAGGCTGGCCCTGAGTGCAGGGTCCTCGGGAGCCGGCACGCTGCGTCTGACAGGTAGTGGGGAGGGCAGCAGGAGTGAGGGAGAAGCGGAGGCCCCGCCTCTCCCATACTCCGTGCCGTCCCCCCTCCGCTGCCTGTCACAGTCGGTCAGGGGAAATGAAGAAGAGAGAGGCAGAGACTCCGCCTCCCCCTCATTTCCCCTGGCCGAAACTGCCCCCGCAACTGCCTGACTTAGACTGCAACAGACTGAGCCAGGCAGCAGAGGGGGCCCGGCCAACCAGTGTCATGATGTAAGGGAGAGGCAGGGCCTTTGCCTTCTTCTCCCTCACTTCCGGCAGAAGTTATGGAGAAAGAGAGGCCCCGCCTCTCCCTCATGCAGCTGGCCCCCTCCATGGCCTGGTCGGGGCCCAGGCCACCTCTGGCCTCAGGCTGGAGTTGGCGGCAGCGGCCCGAGCCCAGAAAGAGGAGCGACAGATGGCACGAGAGCGGCGACAGCGGGACAGGTAGGTAAGCTTGGGGATCGGGGGAGGGGAGTGCCCTTTTGCCCATCCATGATCCCAGGCCCAGGTAACACCCCAAGCTCGGCAGGGAGTGCCCCCCCTGAGCCAGGGAGTGCCGCTAGGCCTGGCGGACGCCAGCAACACAACCACCACTGGTGCCTTAAGTTAGTAGGGGGCCCACATTCTTTCCCCGTCTAGGGCCCCGCTTTAACTAAGGTCCGCCCTGCAGCCAGGTCTAAGTAATGCATGCAATACATATGTCCCTTTATGACCCCTAAGATCAGCCAAGAGTGTCATCTTGCAAGTTTCATCATTGACCCAGGTCTATACTAGGGCTGAAACTCGATTCTTGAATTCTCACTTTTCTCAGCGAGAATCAGAGTTCTTCACTCGTTCTTGAAAATGAGAACAAACCAAGAAACTGCCTGTATTGTGAGAAAAGCAAGAATCTCAAGAGAGCCCTCCCATCCCCTGCACTTGAAAAATAACAAAAAGGGGCCTTTTACAGCCCTCCTTCCTCCCTCTCCCCTGTCATGTACTCCCCTGTCTGCTCCAGATGCTTCGTCTTTCACCACTCCAGTTCTCTGCAGGGGAGCAGGGGATGCAAGGAGAAGGCAAAATAAATAATTAAATACAATCACTGTGCATGCATAAATGACCACCAGGGCAATTCTGCGCATGCTCAACCCTTTTCCAAAATGTGTCAGCACCAACACCATTTTGGAAAGGGGGAGCCAGTCTGCACATTCTCAAACGGTGCCAAGCATGCACAGAATGACTTCCCTTTTCCAAAATGGCACTGACACACCTGGTGCCATTTTGGAAAAGGACTGTGCATGCACAGAATGGCCCAGTGGCTCTTTCACACATTCACAGTGGGGTTTTGTTTGTTCATTTGTTTGTTTTGTGAGATCTCTCACAAGATCTCATACTGGGCCCAAAAGTTCTTTAAGTTCTTGGGCCTAGCATGACATATTGTGAAATATCTCATGAGAACAAAAGGGCTTCTAGTTTATATGATCTGATCTCACAGAGAGGCATTCTGGGTGGCTGCTCCACAGCATTGGAACTCTCTTCATTTGGAGGTTCATCTAAGCCCTACCTTGGGCATCTTCCAAAGGCAGCATAAGATGTATTTATTCGGCCAGGCTTTCAACGGGTAGGGAGAGATTTTTGGTTAGGGGTGGAGTTGGGTGGGTGGGTGTCTTTTATCGTTTTGTGGGTGGGTGCCTTTTATTGTTTTATGGGTGCTATCTTTATGCAATGTCTTTATGTAGGCCGCCCTTAGTTGTCGGGGATAGGGCACGGTAGAAATGCAATAAAATAAATAAAATAAATAATAAATGGCCTGGTCCCTACCGCAGGGAGATCAGTCCTGTCAGTCTCAGGAGAGAGAGAGAGAGAGAGAGAGAGAGAGAGAGAGAGAGGAAACCTATGATACTTTGTTTTTGAAAACAAACACCAAAGTGACTGTTGCTATGATGCTATGAAGGGTGGGATTATGAGGGCCCCATATTTTATTTTCAGCCTGAGCCCAGTTCTAAGGGTGTTTTTAAATGAGATGCCACCAAACATGGCCACCCTGTAACAACTCATGTGAATGACCATTTGAAGGTGGTATTTGGGGAATGCCTGCTCCTATGTGCCATGCATCACCCTATCGGCCACTCATGGGGGCACTGCTGAAAAATCCATAGTACCCTGTGCAAGGCAAGACAGGAAAGGGTGTGGCAATGGGCACCCACATATTTATGGCCTATATGAATTGGGGTGGCCACTAGAGGTGTGCACCTGGAACCCATGTCATTTTTTGTTTTCATTTTTCATTATTAAAAACTGTCATTTTTGTTGTTGTTAATGAAATTTTGTTATTCATTATTGGTAGCCCCGGGAAGGGCAAGGCAAATTTTAAGAGATTTTAATTTTGGTTAATTTTGGTTAAGTGTCAGGTTTACTCTGCTTAAACCTGACATTTATATCATGGAATTCTGTTATTTTAATTATATTATTCTTTTTGTAATTGAAATTTGATACTCAGAAGGCGAAAGTTTATACTTTTAGGCCATGTAGTGCAAGTGGCTAATATGTTTTCCTTTGTGAGATTTGTATTTTGTATTGTGTATTTTATCTTTGTTATGAGCTATGGTCAAGACAATAAATACTACTATTCATTATTGGTGTCATTAGAGGTATCGATTTTGAATGATAATGAAGATTTTTTTTGGTATAGTTTCCGTTATAGGCTGCCACCAGTAGCAGAAGTGCCAGCAGACACCTGCCCCAGACTTCTCAGAAGCTGAACTCCTTCCTCCCTTTCTGATTATAATGCAGTAGTAATAAGTGCACCATGAAAATATGAAAAATTACTAATATGTATGTCTAACCTAAACCAAATAACCGGACAGGGGGAGACAAACAGGGGAAGCGGAAAGGAAAAAAAAACTTTAGGGTATTATCTATATCTGTAATCTATAGCTATCAAATCTGTATACGTAAACCTATATCTATCTATCGCTGTATTTACACGGATGGCGCTGTGGACCCAATGGGTGGAGGTGGATGGAGTTGGGTGGGTGAGCACACCCACCAAACACCCATGGGTGCCGAGCAGGGAGACATTTACATGGACACCACTGTGGGGGGTTGTGGGACAGAAGGGGAGGGGCCGGCACACACCCATTGGGCACACACACACCCATGGCCACACAGAGCAAACACCCCTGATGTTTACACAGACTGCCCATACACGAAACAGAGGGGAACCACGTCTAGTACAGTGACATTGCAACGTGGCTGAGAGAGGGCAAATGAAGCTGTGGCACATAGCACCACCTCAACACTGCCAGACCCTGAACGGTCATGGTAGGAGAGAGCCGGAATGACAAGAGATACAAAGAAGCAGCCCAAGTCAAGCCCTGAGACACAGGCCAGACAGCCAGTCACCACGGACCCCCCGGAACCCACACCACACCCGCACAACACAGTGCACACAACCACACAGGGAAACCCAGCACAATGAGAGAGAAAGGGGATCCCAACTGGGGGAGGGGGGCCGGGACCGAGCACAATCACCAAGAAGAACAGGCAAACCCCAACATGGGTGGGAAGACATCAACCCCCCCCCAGCACGATCCACTGCCCACACACCCCCCAAACCCAGGAACAGACCAGGAACAGGACAGCTGTGGTGATGGCAGCAGGCACCAAAGAGCAAGCCAGAGTCAGGATTGGAAGGCACAGAGTGGACAGGCGTGACCCAAAAAACACAAGCCGGCTGCAATGCAGCGGCAGTCCAACAAGCACAGGGAAAGGATTCACAGGGCTCATGATGAGCCCCACACCATGATGGGGAGAGGGGGGGACACGGGAAACCACACAAACAGTGGAGGGGGCATGACCCAGAGCACAGGCTACCAAGGGGCCAAGCCAAAGAGGACCCACAGATATAAAACACAACTACAGGGAGGGAACACAGAGCAAAGGAGCCATACCCTGCTGGACAACCACTCCACACCAACCAGATATGGCCCGCAGAGAGGGGCCAACAGAGGAGAACACGGAAACCAGGAGGAACCAAGAAAACACAACTTTATTCAGAAACCAACTAGAGCAACAGGCTCAGGTCAAACAGCAAATGCCCAGACTGAGTGACTCCAAGGTGGGGTGCTGGGGCAGATCCGTGCCCTCAGGGTCTGCTAGCCCAGAACCGGCTCCAGCGATCTGTCTGGGCACGGTGCAAGAGGTGTGCATGCTGCAGCACATACAGGAGAAGCTGCACCACCTCCACCTGCTCCCTGGTCCTCTCATTAATTATCACCTGCACTAAAGGAGAGAAGGAGAGGCAGATCACCAGTAGGGCAGCCCACAGGCCGCAACATCCAGGGAGCCCACACATGCGTGGGGGGGGGCACAGACACACACACAGGGGTAACTCGTGGATCTCGTGGTAAACCTGGACCCCAACACAGAGCTCAGCAGCCACATGCTGGAGCTGACCGGCCATCTCCCCACAGCCACAGCACCATCAGGAACACAATCACAGTAGCTAGAAGGGAAGAGGAAGTGGCAGATGGGAACAGGGAGCCATCAACGACAGGGGGGAGCCCCATGGTCACCATCTAAAAGCTCACAACAGCCCAACCATTCCCACCGGGCCCTCCCAGCCACCGCTTCAGTGGCGGATCCCAAGGGAGTGCACAGGGAGGTGGATCGCACCCAGATGGCCTCCCAGACCCATTGTCAGGAGCCCTCCAGGCATGGCACCCCTCTGTGACTGTAAGAGTAGGAATGGGGGACTGATAGGGGGTGGTAGACACCGCGTACCACAGGGTCAGAACCAGAGCGAGGCCCAGACAATAGGAGCAGACAGTAGTGCATGGAGAGACAAATAATTCCGAACATTCTATTTGCTTTTTTGACCTCTGCGGCACACTGGGCTGAGGATTTCAGTGTATTATCCACAATCACTCCCAGATCCTTTTCCTGGGTGGTAACTCCTAGCTTAGTACCCAGCATTGTGTACTCATAATTTGGATTATTTTTCCCAATGTGCATCAATTCGCACGTGTCCACATTAAATCTCATCTGCCATTTAGATGCCCATGCACCAAGTCTTGTAAGATCTTGCTGAAGCTTTTCACAATCTGCTCATGTTCTGACTACTCTGAATAACTTAGTGTCATCTGCAGATTTGATCACCTCACTCTTAACACTCTTTTCCAGATCATTAATGAATACACTGAAAAGAACTGGTCCCAGTGCAGATCCTTGGGGCACACCACTTTTTACATCCCTCCATTGTGAAAACTGGCCACTCTTTGCTTCCTATCCTGATGGCCTCAGAACCTTGACAGGAGTGGCAGCTTATGGGTGACGTGGATGGACAGCCCTCCCTGCCTGGAATGTAGGCCCCAGAACCCTGACCGTGGGCTGGAGTAGCTGCTTCTTGATGCAGTGGAATGACAGCCTGTGGAGTTTGGGATGTGGTGATGGGCTCGGGCTACTGCCTGCTGCCACCCTGCTGGCACAGCCGCTACCACCTCTGCCACGTGCCCCATTGCCCGCCTAACAGACATCAGACTGGCCTCTCCTGCTTCCCTTCTCCATATCTTCCAACCCAAAGAATGCACTTGGGAATTTAATAAATATTTTTTATTTATTTATTCAAATTTGTAATCTAATATTATATATATCTACACTAACTCTAACTGCTATTAACTATTCTAAAATCTATGGAACTAAATGGAATATTATATCTACAAAGACCTAGTCCTACAAACACACTATAAAATATTAAAACTGAATCACTACACACTATATCTATCTCTATAACTAAGCTAACTCCTACATTATCTATCTATCTATCTATCTATCTATCTATCTATCTATCTACAGGGATGAGGGGGAAACACAGACAGGTCACAACAAACAACACAGGGAGGGGTACAAAACTGAAATGAAACCTAAATCAATCTAATCCTACTCTAAATAAATCAAAAAACAGGGGAAGGCAATCAGGGATGGAATATATAGTTGGAGGAGGAAAGGATTCATTGGAGGGTCGGGAGAAAGAACACAGGGAGAGGTAAAAAATAAAAATAACACCTAAATCTATCTAATCTAATCTAAATAAATGAAACTATGTAGGTAAATGTGTGGGAATGGGTGAAATAGGGGGAGGTGAATTGGAGGAGGATGGCAATGGACTGGGAGGAACACAAACTGCTGGGAGAGGGACACTTCTGTAAACACCTGCTGACAGGATCAGTGGCTAGCTCAGAAGGATTCAGATGGGGGGAGGGCAATGACTTTTGTTATGTGCTGCACCCGCCTTACCACAGACCCTATTGGCTCCGTGCAGCCTAGCCCATGGCCAATCACAGACTGCGAAGCCAGTGGGCGGAGGAAAAGAGGGATGGTGATTGGCTGCTAGTTCAAGCCTCTCCTCAGCTGCCCCCCCCCCACTCCCTGGGCTTTCCAGCTCTGTTTTTCCTGCCCGAACGCCGCCGAATGTGGATGAACTGTTCTCCCGCTTCCACGTTTGGTTGAGCCATTCGGTTCGGCCGCCCAAACGGGCTGAGTTTGGGCTGAACACCTAACGTCCGAACCGCGTTCACACACCCCTACTTTTTCATCCATTTTTATTTCCTTTGTTGTTCGCTGTCATATTTTAATTACTAAAAAGAATGAAGCTTCATTCGTTTTTAAAATTAAAAAAATTAAAAGGAATTGCACACCTCTAGCAGTGATTTGTTCACTAGTTACATGAACTTAGATAGGTGAAGATTTGTAGGGTTTATTTTTTTCCAAAACCTTCAAGTAGAGTTTGCCAGCAAAAAATTGGTGTGATTTCACATACTTGTGAGAACAGTACTTTTTTGAGAACCTGCCTTGCAAATGTATGCTCTGTGCAAGGATTTTCTAAGGGATCATTTAAATGAGAAAAGTCTGTATGCAAGTGTGACTAATGGGTACTGGACTCCGTTAGGCTGTAGCTAAATAACCTCCAGGACATTCCGGGACTTGCCAAACCTTGAGAAATAGGACACCTCAATTAGTTAAAATAAATGCAATGCGACAATTGGATTGATGGGAGTAACTACTATACTGGGTCACTGGTTTCATGCCATCTGCTGTTTTTCACTTTGCTTTAGAAGACTGGATTTTCACCTACCATGTTGTTACTGTCACACTTGAATTCACTGTACATATTGCTGCAAAGGAATCATGCAAAATAGCTGATGAATACAGAGCAATTCCATTGTATCGATATTGAAATTTAAGAGGTTACATTTTTCTGTATTGATGTTGACCTTTGGGAGTAAACAAGTGTGTCTATCAAAGTGGACAGTGTGTTACATCTAGTTAATGGTCTACATTCAGAGCTATGTGTACCATGGACAGTTTGTTGTTCAAGATAAAATAGTATCAGATTGACAATAACAATACAAAATGTCATCGCACTTTGTGTGTCTGTAACTGAGGATGACTGAAAATTTCTCTTCCTAGACCTTTTTTTCCAGTGGTAGGTGTTAAGCATGCATCAGGTGTCCTCAGAATGATTAACTTGCTTTCTAAAGGTATGTCAGGAAATTGGATTTTTAACAGTGTTTGAACATGAAACAGAAATGGCCATGTTAGGAAAAAGTAAGTCTTTGAATGGACATGAGGGACAAAACTCAATTGCAGCTAATGTTGCCTACCAGGTAAAATAAACTCCCACAGAACAAGTTAGCCCTCATTCTGCCTTGCGGATTTAACTAGTTCAACCACCTAATTGTTAGTTTTCTTTAATTTTATATCTGGCTGATCTTTTCCCTCCTTACTGGGCTTATTTTAAGTGAGACATCTCGACTAGATGTTTTTTGTTTGGTTGCAATGCTGAGAAAAACAGTAAATATATAAACTGTATATATATATATTGGATCGTACTGGAGATCATCTACAAGACTGACTACATTCTTTAAGTATCTCTTAAGGCCTATTTTTCACAATGTCCTCTATAGGTTCTATGGAATGACATCCTTTTCTGGTCAAGTTGGTGTAGTTCACCACAGGCTGTAGTACAGACTTTGCTTAGGGTTCCCTTCACTGGTAGTCTGTCTTTATTAAGACACACCTGCTGGTTCAAGAAATAATATGCAACAGGAAAATGAAACCCTTAGACATAGAAGTCCTATCTTAGTGTATTATTTTGTTCCCCCCACTCCAGGTAATTTCTCAATTTCTGCCAGATCTTGTTCCTGTGATGTGGAGTCCCATTCCTAAGCAAGTTCCTTTGCTTACCTAGCTCCTTCCACTCTCTGGGTGTTTTTAAGCAGGATGCTACCATGCATGGCCACCCAGGAGCCACTCATCTGAATGCCCATCTGAAGGTGGAGCAGGGGAATATGCGCTCCTGTGAACCATGCAGCACCCACTCCCAGACATTCATGGAGCACTATTGAGAAATCTGGAAGGCTCTATGTGGGGCAAACCCAAAAGGTCCATGGTAATGGGTGGCCATGCCTGGATGAACTGGGGTGACCAGCCATGTTAGCAGACCAGTCTGCTGCTCATAGGCATGGTGGGTGGTGAACACAGCCTTTGCACATCACAGGAACTGGCTGTGAGCTCTGGGGAGCCTGAGTTCCCCAGCGCTGGATATGTCCGTTCCAAAGGCCAGCCCAGCACACTTACTCCACCCACATGGTCCATGGCAGGGGAAGTGTGAGGTGGATAGTGCAGTAGTTACGCTGGGAGCTGTTCATTAGAATAATTTCCCATGCTGTCCACCCGAGTGGCTGCTCCGCAGCTGTGCCACTCAGTGGTCATGGAAACCACCACTCCACCCTTGCTCATTTGAAAACACCCTCTGTTATGCTGAAGGTAGCTGCCTCTTCTGCCAGTAATTCATCTATCCATTCCTTTTTCCACAGACATTTTCTGCCATTACATAGACTTTTCCTGGAAGTTAACATCTCAAAGGGCCACAAGTGTTAGTGGTCAGGGTGCTAGTGGGCTTTGACCATAAACCTGCAGCAACTTACATCACCTTGCCACAACCTGATCATTTGAGGTGATACACAACTTCAGAACTCAGTATTTAAATAATTTGCAGTGTCATTGAAATAGGGATCTGTCCTCCTATGGGTGTTTTTAGACAAGCTCCTTGTGGCAGGACTGTGCCATAAGATGGGGCTTGCCATGAAAGTGGTACTAAAATGGCCACCACAGGAAGTGGCTACGTTTGGGGCATGGCTTCAGCTATAAGAGAAGAGGCCAGCCCAGGAAGAAGATAGTCTGCCTTGAACACCTCTGCAGTTGACTCCTGTCTATTTATTTATATTTTTATTTATTTTCTAGATTTTTACCCCGCCCCTCCTAAAAACAGCTCGGGGCGGCTTCCAGCAATAAAATAATACATATAATATATATATAAAACAATTTAAAACATATCAAAAATATAGTTCAAAGTATGAAAACAGGGCCCAGGAACTCACTAAAACAATAAATAGGGTAGGGGAGATAAAACCCTCTAACCCCCCCTCCCCCAAGTCCTGGGCGAACAGCCAGGTTTTACAACTTCACCGGAATATCAACAGGCTTGGGGCCACTTCCTCCGGAAGGGAGTTCCAAAGGTGCGGCCCAGCCACTGAGAATGTCCTCTCCATTGTGGCCCCACGCTTAACGCGGGGGACCTCCAGGAAGGCACCCACGGAAGACCGAAGGAGCCGCTCTGGTGCGAGGAGGGCGAGACGGTCCCTGAGGTGCAAGGGGCCCAGACCATGAAGGGCCTTATAGATCAATACCAAAACCTTGAACCTAGTTCGGCATGCTATTGGCAACCAGTGCAGAGTCCGGAGCACAGGTGTAATGTGCTCCCGATGGCCCGTCCCCGAAAGGAGCCGGGCTGCCGCATTCTGCACTAGCTGCAGCCGCTGAACGCCCCACATAGAGCGCGTTGAGGAGGAGGACACATCTCCTGGAGAGGCTGACCTGGATCCTGAAGGAAGGAGCCTGAGGAGCCTGATGCAAAGAGCCAAGGAGTGAGTTGGGAAACAGCTAGCCAAGAACTGTGATTGTGGCTAGACTCTGGATATGGACTGTTGACTGGTCAGAGGCTGACTGGATTGTATAAATAAACTGTTATAGAGCTGGACAAAGAGTGATACTCTTCCTTGGGCCTAATATCCTGACAACACTTACCCCAAAGTAAAGTGGGCATCTGCTACACTCCTCCTCACCCATCACCTACCCATCATACATTTTGCAGGGCCGCATTGGCACCCTATACAGTGCTGCAACATGCATGATGAGTGGGAGATCAGTGGGTAATGGGTGGGGAGGTGCTTGTCTAAAAGCACCCTATGAGTGTGAACTGTGAACACCAGAGAGTACATAGGAGTGGTACAAAGTAGATTAGGGGGCTGGGGGAGAAAATTTATACCAACTGGACCAGACCTATAGCAAGCTTCAAAACATTTATTTTTCCAAATTAAAGGACTACAGATTGTATTCCATTGTTTTCCCCTCTTCCTGCTTTCTCCAGTCACTATTCCGCAACCACCATTCTTCAAAAGATTCTATTCCCATTTCATGTGTTGGTTTTATACGCACAGTTTCTTGTACATGCCTACATAATAAAGTGAACTGTAAAACTATTGGCACCATTTTTTATAAATGTTTCTTATGATTATGGGAAAAGCATTAACTCTCCTCTATGTCCTCCTCTCCTCTCTTATGTCCTTATTTACTTGGTATTGTTGTTGACTTTTATCCAAGATTAATTAGATAAAGTTATTAGTTCTTCACTAACCTGGCTTTATCACTACTGCTAAAAAGGCCAAACACATCCTTGGAACAATATTGCTACACTAATACTGCTCTCTAAATGACACAACTGTTAAAGTTTTCTATTATGATGGCATTAGCATTGGATTCTACAGCCTACACATCCTACTTTATATTGATTCCAGCCTTTATTGAAAGGAAAAGGTTGAGGATTGTACACAGCATAAAGCAAGATAAATAACCAAACAGCAGCAGCAGCAACAGTGCCAAATCAACTTCTTTAAAAAATGCTGTCTGCAAGAGTTTATTATTCTCCTTGAATGCAATTAATGAACTTGAGCATTAACGAAGAAGGGTTGGCATCTTTATGTAGGAATTACATTCCATTTCAACAGAGGAATACCAGTTTCTAGGCTCATGCAATCAGGGATGTGGCTACCATGAATCGAGGGGTTCAGTTGAGCCCAGACCTTGGACACAAGGGATGCCCCTTTGCAAGTAGCCTAAGTGGGCACTGGGCAGAGGAGGGAGCTGAGCCAACACTCTGTCCCAACCCACTTTCAATGTTTTCTAGTGGCATCCAGTTCACTTATGAAGGGCCCTTCAAAGAAGGAAGTCTTCAGAGTGGGCACATGTGGCGTGCTGCTGACCCTGTGACTGCGCAAGCTTAAAACTTCCTTCCTTGTGGGATTGCTGCCAGCATAGGAGGCCTGCTGGGAGCCAGGGCACCCTGCCACTACCATTGCCAGAGGAGGCCAAGGCTGTCTAGGAACACCTTTGAGAATGCAGGGAGATTCTGCAGGGAAACCTATAGGGAGATTCTGTTCCCTTGCTCTGGGAGGGGCTTATAATTGGGAAATGAAGCCAGCCCATCCCAGTCTTTTTCTCCCACTGCACACAATATTGGTTAAAGTAGTGACCGCCATATGTAAAGAGTTTAGACATTCTCCAGTTACTTTTTTATATATATATATAATGAAGGTGGTAATAGTTTTCCAAACTAGATAATATGACTTCCAGGGCTAAAACACTACCCTAATCTGCCAGACATCTGTTGTGACAATATCGTACTATGGACTAATATGCACACACAATCGAATGCAATATTATTTTATTTTATCTATCTATCTATCTATCTATCTATCTATCTATCTATCTATCACCATTAAAATAATAATATATCTCCTCTCCCTCTGACTGTAGCCCTGCCTGTTAAATGCCTGGCTGAATAAACAGGTCTGATACTGCCTCCAGAAGACACTTAAACTAGGCTTAGGTGAACCTCAGGAGGAAGAGAATTCCAAAGCTGTGGAGCAGCCCCCGAGAATGCCTCTCTGCATGCCCGGGTCATATAGACCTAGGTCGGAGATGGAACCTTCAAGAGCTGTTCTTAGAGACTGTGGAGGAACATAAGGAGGAAGTCAGTCCTTTAGATAAGTAGGGTCCAGGCTATTTAGGGCTTATAGGTCAAAACCAGAACCTTGAATTGTTCCCAGAACTCTACTGGCAGCCAGTGCAGATCCTGAAGCACCAGTGTTTTGTGTTCCCGGTGACCCACCCCTGTCAAAAGGTGGGCCGCTGAACTCTGCACAAGCTGAAGCCTCCGAACATTCTTTAAAGGCAGCCCCATGTAGAGCACATTGCTGTTGCCTAACCTTGAGGTAATGAAAGCATGGATGACAGTGGCCAGATCCCTATTTGAAAGAAAGGGAAGCAGCCTTCTCACTAGATGGAGTTGATGAAAGGCACTGGTGACTACAGCCATGACCTGTTGTTCCAGATGCAGCTCACCCCAGGACTACAAAGATGAGTAACCAGGGAAGGCTGTACCCCATCAATGATAGATGGCCCACTCCCCCCACCCCCAAGTCACACAGCCAGCCAACCAACATCACTTTAGTCTTGTCTGGATTCAGCTTCAGTTCCTGCACTAAGGAACTTAGTTCAAGAACCGAACTTAGTTCCTGCACTAAGACTGTAGGAACTGGGTAGGATGAAAAAGAGATAAATAGATTTGAGCATTGTCTGCATATCGATGGCAACACACCCCAAATCTATACACATTCTCACCCAGTGACATTATATACATATTGAACAGGACAGGAGACAGAATGGAACCCTGTGGAACCTCAGAGGAGAGGACGATGAACAATCGCCAATCACCACCTGCTGAAATCTCCCAGACAGGAATGAGTGGAACCATTCAAGAGCCGTCCTGTGAACTCCTGCCATATTCAACAGTTATGTCATCAACACCTCATGATCAACTGTATCCAGACACCACCAAAAGTTCTAATAGGATCATCAGGATACAATTTCCCCTGTCAGTCTCTCAGCCAGATCTCATCTCTCTGACATAGATCGTCAGCCTAGGACCCAAGCGCAATCTCAGTACTATATCCAGGATGAAAGCCAGACTGACATTGGTCCAGGAATCTGATAGCATCAAGATGCTCCTGACGTGAGACAGGGAGATAGTGGTTATGTATGAATGAATGAATATTTATTTGAATGCTTGACCATAGGTCTTGACATTTACACAAAACAAAGAAATACAAATAAATGCAAATGACTAAAAATACATAAATAAAAATAAGTATAGATAAAGAAAAAAATTTCTCCTATAATACACATAGTACAAACAAAATCTCATAAAATCCATACAACCAAAGGGAGCAAAGGTTATGTATGTATATGTCCCCTCCGCGTTCGCCGTGGTGGGGGTATGGCAGCGCACCCCCCCTTCCTTAGACAAAGAGGGTGAGGAGGGAAGGACAGCTGCAAAACAGACTGTGGGGGGGGCGGGGACCGAAGGTTGCCTAGCAACCTAATTACAGGTTTCCGGGACTCTCGCGAGAGCCAGGACTCCCGGGCACCTTTTTAGCCTCCCTGTTCACGTGCCTCATTCGTCTGGGCGTGGAGCAGGGAGAAGGACATGCAGCAAGGTGGCATGGCGGGAAGCAGGCTGCTTGCCTCGGGAACCGCCTTCAGGTCTTCGCTGCTGGGGAGTAACAGGGAAGACCTCGCCCCCCAAGTTCAGGCAGGGCTTCCTCCTCCAGCTGATTGGGAGAGGAGCGGCCCCAAAGGGCACATGGAAACCCCCCCCCATCAGAACTGAGGCAGAGAGAATTGCCCCAGGCCTGATCCTGGGAATCTGCCCCAGTGGGCTTGCAAGCCCCCCCAATCCGGGCATAACACCATCCGGGCCTAAGACATGAGGGACTCCCACAGGGGGCTTGTGGAGCCTTACCCACCCCTCATCTGAATTGCTAGGGGCTAAATGTAGGGACCACAAGGAAGCAAGTCAATTGGGAGGCTTGCACCCAGGGGGGATTCGGGTGTGCCCCCCCCCTCCTGCCTGGAGGGAATTGCCCCAAGGCCTGATCCTGCGAGACCTGCCCCGGAGGGCATGCTGAGCTGCCCCCATCCAGGCATAAGACACCTGGGCCAAGTCATGAGAGGCTCCCCCAGAGGACTTGTGGAGCCTCCCCTCCCCTCATCTGGCATGGGGACTTTTCAGGGACCTACAAGGAGGGAAGTTGATTGGGCAGCTTGCGCCCAAGGTGGGATTGTGGTGCTTCCCCCCCCCCCCCCCATCAGATTAATCTCAGAAGGGGACAAGAGCAGAGGGTTGGATCAGGGGGGGAGGAGACGAGTCTGTATGGCACCCCACAAGCGCAAAGGCCAAAGGAAAGCCCCAGCCATGAGGATCACAAAGGCTCCCTCCAGAGGGGCCAAGGTCAAAGTGAAACAGCAGGGCAGGGTCACACAGGAGGCTGTCCTACAAGCCATGCAGGCCCAGTTAGCTGGTTATCAGGCCCACATAGAGGAGCTGGAGGGTGGCCGCAGACAAGTGGCTGAGCACGAGAATGGTGATGCGGGGGAGTGCAGGCATGCGGGCACAGTGAGCAAAGCACCAGTTTGCTCTACCCCAGGCAGCGGGGAGGGCCTATGACACCAGGGATGTGGGCACNTGTGGAGCCTCCCCTCCCCTCATCTGGCATGGGGGTGAATCAAATCTCCCCCGGAAGGGAAATTGATAGGGAGGCTTGCGCCTCCTGAGGGCTGGTGGCAGCTCCCCCCCCCACCGGCATCAGATTAATCTCAGAAGGGGACAAGAGCAGAGGGTTGGATCAGGGGGGGAGGAGACGAGTCTGTATGGCACCCCACAAGCGCAAAGGCCAAAGGAAAGCCCCAGCCATGAGGATCACAAAGGCTCCCTCCAGAGGGGCCAAGGTCAAAGTGAAACAGCAGGGCAGGGTCACACAGGAGGCTGTCCTACAAGCCATGCAGGCCCAGTTAGCTGGTTATCAGGCCCACATAGAGGAGCTGGAGGGTGGCCGCAGACAAGTGGCTGAGCACGAGAATGGTGATGCGGGGGAGTGCAGGCATGCGGGCACAGTGAGCAAAGCACCAGTTTGCTCTACCCCAGGCAGCGGGGAGGGCCTATGACACCAGGGATGTGGGCACCGTCAGGCCCTGCCATCTCATTACAGGGACGAAGAACCTGAGACCAGCAGACAGAGGGAGGAATTCTCGACCAGGTACCAGGCACAACTCAAGGTGCTCCAAGAAGGGATGCAGGCACTGACTGAGAGCCTGGAAGCGTCCCAGCGCAGGCAGTGGGGGCTGGTGTAGTATCCCAAGGCCCCGGTAAAGCTTGAACCTGTTGAAGGTGAGCAGGTCGATGAGTGTTGGTGGGAGGGGGATGGTGAGCAATGGGGGACAGGGTTCAATAGATACCAAGAGGAAGAAAGTCTCACAGTACTGTGCACGTACGGGGACCGGGTAAGGAGCCAGCATCCCACATGTTGGGAATGGGGCGGGTGGTCACTCGGGAGGGTGGGGCTCACATTTCCAGGCTTGTGGCTGCGGGCACTGCCCAGCTCACAGGTACAAGGCAGCGGTACAGGTGTGGGGGACGGATCAGTGCTGCATGGGTTGGGCCTTGCAGTGCTGTGGCCATAAAGAGGAGCCCCGCCCTTTGTCAGGGGGTTTACGCAGATCTGTCAGCCCCGATAGGGGAGCATCCACTCCAGGCCAATAAAGAGAAGAGCTGGAGCGGCAAATATATTGATATATTCACCCTCCTTTTCAGCGACCCCATACCCGACCCCAACAATAAGGAAGAGAGGAAAGAAAAAGAGATTTAAAAGGCTGAAAGCTGAGCGCACCTGGTCCAACTGGGCAGCTGCCTACACAATTTATATGGGGGTGAAACTGGTTATGTTCTCAGAGAGAGGACTGGAAATGATCAAATACTCAGATATCGTGCGCCGAGCCTTCGACACAGGAGGACCCGGAGCTTGGCTGCACTACGATGAATCATTCCAACGTAGAGCAGCCAACAATTTGCGCCTGAGGTGGGATATGCATGTCCACCATATTTGCTGGAATGTATCAGCTTCTCCAGGTATGTCCCGCATTCAGATAGCGGGCATGTGCTGTCCCATATCAGGAACATACACCAAATTGAAGCGGGACATAGCGATAAAGTAAGACAGCCACCAGTAGGGCCAACATGCTGGGACTTCAACAATGGGGGCAGATGTTTTCAGTCCCAATGTAAATTTAAGCATGTGTGCACACAGTGTGCAGGCGACCACGCCGCCCATGCGTGCACTAGATTTCGGCAGTATGGAGTTAGAAACGGGGCGGGCAGGCAAAAGGCAGGGTCCCACCAGCCAAGGGGGTACCAACCAACCAGTGTGGAAGGGCGCCAACCCCAGTATGGCATAAGGCTTTGCGAGTGGTGACCTGCGACTACCCCGATCAAGTGACCACCAATTATTCTGTGGAAGGATTTAGGAAGGGTTTTAGGATCCCGACGGAGGGCCCCCGCTACCATTTGGGTGCAAAAAACTTGAAATCAGTGACGGGGAACGAGCAACTAGTCCAGCAAAAAATGGATAAGGAAGTCAAGGAAGGTAGGATTTAGGGCCCGTTCGATGAGTTGCCTATCCCCACTCTCAGCATATCCCCCCTGGGCATAGTGCCAAAAAAGTCCCCAGGGGAGTTTCACATGATTCTCCACTTGTCCCACCCGAAAGGTGAGTCCATGAATGATGCAATCCCTCCTGATCTCTGCTCAGTAAGGTACGCATCATTTGACTCTGCGTCAAAATGGTGCGCTTCTGCAGAAGGGGGACCCTCCTCGTGAAGTGTGACATCAAGTCTGCGTTCCGATTCCTGCCAATGCATCCCAAGGACTTTGAGCTCCTTGGCATGCAGTTCTAGGGCAAGTTTTACTTTGACAAGGCAATGCCCATGGGATGTTCCATCTCATGTGTGGTCTTTGAGAAGTTCAGCACCATCCTCGAATTGATCATGCGCCAACACATGGGGCGGAGATCGATCATGCATTGCATAGACAATTTCCTCTTCTCAGGAAGGGCAGGGACCTTGGAATGTGCGCTGACGATGCGCGTGTTCCAGGAAGTAACCAAAGAGCTGGGAGTACTGTTGGCACCAGAAAAGTCCGAGGACTCAACAACTAGGCTGACTTATTTAGGCATAGAGCTGGACACTGTACGCTCTCTGTCCAGATTGCTGGAGGACAAGTTCCAAGCCTTCAGAGATTGATAGCGGTGGCTGCAGCAGCCCCTAAGATAATGGTTAAACAGTTGCAGTCCCTCTTGGGTAGTCTAAATTTTGCCTGCCGAGTCATCGCACCAGGGAGGGCATTCATGTCTTGCTTATATGCCCACATCGGAAGCGACCGTCCCCCGCATCACCACATCAGGGTGACGAAGGTGATGCAGGAGGATTTGGCAACCTGAGAGGCCTTCCTCCAGGCCTATAATGGGGTGAGTTTTTGGCGGCGGCGACTCCTATTGGAGGCAGAGCTGCAAATACACTCCAACGCTGCAGGAGGCCACAGTTTTGGGGTTTACTTATGAGGAAAATCATGCACGGCCCCATGGCCAGAGGCATGGGAAATATAAGGACTAACCCGTGATTTGACATTCCTGAAGTTCTTCCCTATAGTGGTGACAGTAGAGCTGTGTGAGGAGGAATTTGCCAATAGAAGGGTCTTGTTCTGGTGTGATTACATGGCTGTAGTACACGTTGTCAACAAGCTGTCGTCAAAATTGGAAAGGGTTATGAAGCTGGTTCGGCACTTTGTACTCAAGTGCATGCGGGCAAATATTTTGTTCATGGCCAGGCACGTGCCCGTGATTAATAACGGCATAGCCGACACCCTTTCTCGATTTCAGATGGACTGTTTTCACCAGCTGGTACCAGATGCCAGGGAAGACCCCAATTCATTCCCGATTGACATGTGGAGCCTTGGATTCTAGAATTATATTAGGCAGTGCAGTGATAACTCACGCCCAGAACCAGGCAGGCGTATGAAAAGACGTTCAGCAAATTCCAGGAATAGAGGTCACAGAAAGGTTGTGAAATAGGATTCCCATTCCTGAGGGACACAAATGCGGTTTGCGGTGCAGATCAGGTGGCGAGGTTTGGTACCAGGGACAATTGCAGGAAAAATATAGGCCATTCCCTTTATGAACCATTTAGCAGGCCACCCCTCACCCAACAACGGCTTTTTTATGAGCCGTTTAAAGAAGAGTTGGGCCAGAAGTCCCAAACACCGGACGCTAGGGCCCCTATTACCCCCCAGCTGCTGAGTAGCATAAGCCGGGCATTACAGCGAGGTAATGCTTTTTACTGCAGTAATTCGAGTAGCACTATTCAGGGCCTTCAGGATCAATGAGATAGTCCCTTACTCCAGGGCGGACAGATCGGGTACAGCCCTCCAAATCCACGATTTGGCCTGGCAGGGAGGAACCCTCTTGTTACACCTATGAAGGTCAAAGACCGACCAAAGGGGAAGGGGCCGGTTAATTAGGCTTTGCCCCTCGGGATACATTTGAATTTGCCCGGTGGGAGCAATGAGAAATTACTTAGCGTCCCACCCAAAGGGGGCGTGTCCCTTTTTCGTTCACGAGGATGGGACCCCACTGACATGATATCAATTTTGGCCAGTCCTCAATATGTGTGTGAAAGAAGTTGGCCTTGACTCAGATTGCTATAGCGCACACTCCTTTTGGATAGGAGCGACATCAGTTGCTGCAAGCATGGGACTGCCTGGGGAGCAAATACAACGGATAGGGAGATGGCGGTCAGGTGCATACCACACGTACATTAGGAACACCGAACCAAGAGTGTGTAGGCAAACGGGGATACCAAAAGCAACAGCTTACCTCTGGTTTCTTTTGCAGACATGTCAGCTCTGTGGGGACGGAAGGTGGTATGAATCGTTCGTCACAGCATCGTACATTGGGCGGGAAAGATGGCATGCAACGGGTGGGGTACCCAGCTGGGCCTAAGTGACCGGGCAGATGTAATTTGGCTAGGTAGGCATGGAATGTTGTGGGAGCAATTGCTCCCAACGCTGACTTCGGCAAAAGAAAGATTCCTGGCACTGGCGGTGCTTATAATACATTTAGGGGAGAATAACCTGCCTAGATTTATGGGTCTGTGGCTGACAAAAAGAGTGAAGGCCGACTTGCAAACAGTTCAGGAAAGATTCCAAGGGTGTACATTAGTATGGTCGTAAATTCTGCAGAGGAGAGTGTGGGCTAATGCCCAGTGCCCGGGGAGGCTAGAACGGGCTAGGAAAAGGGCAAATAGTGAAATTGGGAACTGGTTGCAAAGAACAGGAGGGTCGGTCATACGTCACGCAGATATTAATCATGATAGGGACGAGCTATTCAGAAGTGATGGTGTCCATCTATCAGATGCGGGTTGCATCTTGTACCTCGTGGTCCTAAAACGACAGTTAATGGAGAACGTGGAAAGTTAAGTTTTTTGGCGGTGAACCAGCCAAGCAAAGCTGGCGGTTCTGGTGGCAGTGGGCTGAGTTCAGGCCAATTGTTAGAAGTTGAAGTTGACAGTATAGCATGAGTAAGAACATCTCTTTAAGAGATGAGCATAGGCCATGCATAGCTGCACAGTGCAGCCACTGTATGGTCAGCCCAAGGGTGAGAGGCGAGCGGCCGAACCCGCTGGGCGGACCATGTACCAAACAGTAGGTTACGGTGTCCTCACCCTTGTTGGTTAAACCCCCGCCCCCTAAGGAATTGGGGGTAGGTACGAGCAACCTGCTCTGGCCCAGGGGGAAACCCAGTGGTCAGGGCAGGGGGTAAGTTAAGAAGTTGGGTAAGCACAGGAGGATTCGCCTCAGGTTTAACCCGAAAACGTGAGAAAGAAGGGCTCTGGGCAGACAGGATAGTGCCTGGCGCGGGATGGGAACATCCTGTGGTTGGGTTAACAGTTAAGAATAGTCAAAAAGCTAGGACCCCAGTTCAAAGGGGGAAGTGGGAGGGCTGCCCCGTCCCCCTTTTTGGTTATCATTAAAGAGTGTGGTCGTTTAAACCCACACATGGTGTCCTCGTCTTCTTTGGAGGGTGCGGCGACAAATGTATGTATGCATGTATGTATGTATGTAATAGAATATGTGTAATGCAGGGATGGTTTATAACAATCAGAGACTCGGGACTACAACTCCCAGAACTCTTTGCCCTGTAAGAGCTATCAATTGCTGGAGAGAGAAACCCATGACATTAGACTGCATGTCCCAGAAGGCAAGCAGGGGGAGAGAAAAACCAGGGAGAAAGGACAGACTCTATTTTGTTTTATTTATTTATTTTGGGATATTTTTTATCACCCTCCTGCAAAATAGCAGCTAAGCAGCTCAGGGCAGCATTTTGGCTGATAGTGTGAGTGTCTTTGCTTCAGGGAGAGAGTGGGAGTCAGCTTTGCAGACTGGATCCCAGCTGAACCAGCCTTTCAGCCAGAGCCAGTAACAAGAGGGACAGAGACAGCAGTTGGGCGTGAGAGCAACAGCATGGTGCTGGGGAAGCAGGATGGAGCCAGGACCAGGACACTGTTCTTTCCACCCTGCAAGCCTACTGTGGAGTGAGTAAGAGCATCTGTGTCCTGTGACTGCCTCTATAACTGCTTGAACTAGCTGCTTAGAAATCCTAACAGGGGAAACTGAAACTCTCGGTCTCCATCTCAGGTGGATAGGTATGGCCGTGAGACCCAGGTGAAGTCCCTGGGCTTTAGAGGCCCAGGCAGAGGACCTGCACATGTCTTTGCATGAGACAACAAAGAGATTATGTAGTCAAGATAGTTCCTTGAATCCTGATGATTCTGAAGGCAATAGGGTTGCTACCTATGCAAATTTTTAAGTAACATTTATAAAGCATACATGTTGCAGGGCCTAAATTGGTGTATAAGGTGCCAATGCAGGCCCTGCAACATGTATTTTTCACAAGTATTATTTTAAAATGGGCATACGTGGCAACCCAAGAATGCAAGCAGGCCAGTACAGGAGTCAATGGGTGTTCTTACACACACATTTCTCCTTAATGTTTGCTGTTACAACATGAACTCTCTGTGTGTCTACATCACTCACCCAGATGTTAAACATCCAGCTCTTTGAACTTCTGCATAGAACTTTGCCCAGAACTTTTCTGTGTAAAAAGTTCTCCTGATAAACTGCTTTGCTCCAGGCAGCTGTGGTCACTTGGTTTCCATGGCAGCCCCTCACATCTACAGCTGCGGCTATTTTAGGCTGCCTCAGGGCAGTGTGTGTGAGAGAAGAATGCATCCAGAACTTACTTGTGGACTTGTAAACCCAGAAGATTGAAAAATCTGGAACTTTAATGTGTGTGTAAAAATGCCCAATGTTCTGGGGTAAATAGTGTGGGTTATACATGTCCTGGGACTGTGTTTATTTGGCGTAATTGTGCCATATGTGACTGTCATTTTAAGTATTATTTCCCTCTTATTTTAGAAACATTTCTGTGAGGTTCATGTTGTACGTGTTTCTCCCATGTTAACGTAGTTTAAAACCTGCTTCCATGTGGATTGTTCTATTCTTCCCCTAACCTCTTTGGAATAAAACCCCTAGTTTAACCCTGCAGAGCTAGAGCTGTCTGATTATTGGGGCCCGAGTTGTTACCAACCTCGTACCCACACTTCTCCCGAGCCCCTTGGGGAGAGAGAGAGAGAGAGAGAGAGAGAGAGACATTTGCTGATACGCTTTCATCATCACCTACCCATTGTGCCTTATGCTGCCCCATCAAAAACAATTTGTTCCAGTTGTCTGATGTGTTTCAACACCACATGACTTGATCAAACCTAAAACAGCTTTTCCCCACCTTCTGGAGAGATGGTTTCTGCTTGTACCCAGCTCCATCTGTCCTCACATCTGTCTTTCTCTCCATCCAGTGATAAAATTCCAAACTGAACAAAAGCCAAAAGAGCATGACTCAGAATTAAATGAAAATACATAGTGAATTGAAATTTGCTGTAAATTAAACAGTACCCTTCCTGAATTTTGTGCATAATAATTGTTTATTGTTTTGTTCTTTATACTGAACAAATCTTTAAGTGTTTAGTCACTATGTTATTTCTGCACTTAAAATAAAGCTAGACGTTTATTTAAAGGTAGTTTACAACTACATATACATTTACAGGCAGGGAAATCACAATGGCAATTTTCACACAAAAGGCCCGGATCCATTTCTCAGAGTTTCACTGCATGGAGATGGGTGGAGGCGTCCGTGGGAACGCTGTGGAGGATGAGTGGGGGTGCGTGCGCGCTCCTGTGCTACACCCATCTCCACCCATCACCCACGCATGGAGCAGTGGGCTCCAATGCTGGTTCCTCTGTGGGTGGAGATGGGTGTGGGTCTGTGGGAACAGCAGCACACCGAACCATTTGAAAAGGGCCGATAATTTGTGCAGCAGGTGCAGCCACGCTGGGGCCTATGCAGCAGGGCCTGCATTAATTTAGAACTCATATGAACGTTGAAGTGGGTTGTCTGAGCAGGGAGCTGATTCTGTTTTCTGCATAAGGGCCCATTTCTACCTAGCTATCCCCCTGTTTGTAGATGGGTCTGTGCAAGTATTGTATTCCATATAATGGGGATGAGGTATTAAAGGTCTTTCTGTTCAGTTGCCCTAACTCCACATCACATTTGCAGTTGGCTTCTGTCCTTATTTTTGTCTTTATGATCAGTTGCATAGTCTCTAGGAAATAAGCAACAAAACTAGGGACAAGAAAGTAACAAACAATACAGTATTGCACCTTTAATTACCATTTTTTTGTCTCTTGGACACAGGGCTATGGGTTTTGCATTTTGGGCTGTAGAAAGCGTGAGTCAACAATATACAGATAGAGAGGTTAGTCTTTCATGAAGAGAAATGCTTTTGGACTTTTAAACTAACTTCAGTAGAACCTTTGGAATTAAATGAGGATATGAACTTTAGTGCCTTTCTTTGTTGAATGGATGATGAGGTTTTGCATTTGGATTAGTTCATGAATAACTACAGCTGTGCTTGGTTAGCATTTCTCTTCAGAGGTGATATAAGCCGTTTGGTTACTGTTCAGCTTTCCAGGTAGCTGCTTTACCTTGGGATGAATGAGCTAGTCGCTTCTTTTGGCTGATCTGGGGTGGGGTGCGGTGCTTGTTTGGGTTTTTGGCTTTTTTCCGTCTCCCTCACTCTTTTGTTCTTTCTCCTTGTTTGCCAACCGTTTATACTGACCGGCAATTACACAAGCTTTCTTTTGTGTAAGACTTTTTGGTATGTCAAGATTTTCTTTTATAGATCACTTTTTAAGGACAACTTTTTTGTGAAGCTAGAATCTGTACAGCTCTTCACCTCTTCTTTTTTGGGAACATTTTGGAAAAGATCTGGACATATGTTTCAGTGAGTGGTCTAATTATTTTTTAGTTTATATTTGTAATGTTTCATGCTTTTATTATTATACAAGTGCTAAGGATATATATAGACACTCATGTTCTTGTTTATTTCAGATATTAGTCAGTAGATACTCATTGAGTGTGGTTGGTAGGTGAATTTTCACCCTTTATAAGTAGGGTTGCCATTCCTCCCCTTTAATCCAGGACGCTTATCAAAAATACATGGTGCAGGGCTGCATTGGTTCCTGGATTAAAGGGAAGGTATGACAACCCTATTTATAAGTAATATAGTCCAGACCATGGGGATCAGCAAGAGGTAGAAACATTTATTCTTTAAAAGTAACTTTTTATCCATACATAATTTACACATCATATCATTAATTCTTGCATAGATAAAAAAAAAATCATTCCTCTAGAGAGTTTATTTTCTAGAACCTATAATACAAGTATATAATCTGATGATCTTATTTATGGTGCCAGATCTACATACCCATTATACTCCTGAAGAAGGGTGCATACCCTGAAACACATAGGGCTGGGTTATATATTGTTTGTTTATACAATGTTCTGAGATATATTGTTGTACATTTTTAATAAATGTACAGTGTTTGATCTATATTTTTGTTCAGCATATTTTTAGTAGCTTGTTGGGTTTGTTGTTTCACAATCTCTAGGCCATGTTTATGTGTTTTGTGTAATCTTTACTGCAATAGTAATGTATTATATCATTCTTAAATAGAATCTTTAAAAATTAGAGGTGAATTCAAAGTCCCTTTGAAAATCAAAAGAATCCGTAAACTACACATGGAATTAACTTTCATTTCTAGGAAGATAGTTGGGGGTTAATCATGCAACAGCAACAAGAGCCATATTGTGCAAAAAAACAAGGTTTGTTTCTAGGACAACTTTAATATTTAGCATCTTTAAAAGTTACATGCTCAACAGACTATGGGTATTGTCAGACGTTACGAGATCACGCTCAACCACAGACAATACCCTGTGGTGGGGAATGGTTCCGTAATATCTGTTTGATGCCCGCCAGATGTTCACCACAGTGAACCTCCGGCAGGAATCAAAATAACCATGCTTTCGAAGATGGTCTGGGGACCATCTCCGAAAGCGTGGTCAAAGTGATTCCCGCCAGGGGTGAACACCTGGTGGGAATCACTTTTTGTCCCCAATAGACATGACGTTACCATGCTCAACCACGGTGGGATTCACCGTGGTTGAGCGTGGTAACGTCTCCACTGGCCTCTGACCACATCCTGGAATTGGCGGCCATGCTCGCTGCTGATTCCGGGTTGTGGTCAATACTCCAGTGGGTGGCGGGTGTCGTGGCCGCATTGGCCACTGTGTCCGCCCATCTCCTGGAGGGCGGGCGGCCTCGGAAGTGTGAGGAGGCAGAGCTATGTGGCCGAGCGTTGCACCGCGCAGCTCCGCCCCCCCCCCGATTCCCCGCTGGGAACCCCGGCACGTCTGCTGGCTGTGACGGTCAGATTCCGGTGGGGAATCAAAAGGGTGATTCCGTGACGGGGCCAAAGCCGCCCCATCACGTCTAAAATCACCCTATGACTGCTGTCCTCAAATCACTTACTCAGGAATATTCAATGGACTTGGTCTAGGTAATTCTAAGAGATAGGTTTATAAATAGCTATTAGTCAAATTAGCCAGGCCATGAAACTTCTAAATGCCAGGTTTGAGGTTAGCAGTCTCTTTCTAATTTATCAATTTTTACAACATCTTTGCTGTGAGGTAGGGTATTTTCAGACATTAAGAGATCACAGTCAACCACACTGAACCATGGTCAATCCTGTGGTGGGGCCAAAGCACCCTGAACCTCTGTTTTGGGGGCGCCAGATGTTCACCACAGTCAATCCCCACCTGGGGTCAAAGATAACCACGCTGCTGGAGCTCCGGCCCAGACCATCTCTGAAAGCGTGGTCAATGTGATTCCCAATGGGAAACAAAAAAAAGTAGCATCTGAATGGCAACCACCGGCTGGAATCAACCAAAATGATTTGCAGCCGGGGACAAAGCACGCAGCGTTGCTGCCAGGCAACCAGCAACAACACAGGCCGGGAAGGGCGATTTAAAGGGCACACAGCAGCAGGGGGACATGGTGGGATGGAGCGAGGCGGAAGGGAGAGGAGAGCGGTGGGAGAGAGAGCAAGGGAGGAGGAGGTGGTGGAGGCGCAGGCGGAGGAGGAGGTGGTTGTGCTGCACCTGGAGGCGGTGGAGGGACAGCAGCAGCTGCAGCAGCAGCCAGGATGAGTTGACCTGGCGCCCGCTGCCAGCCTGGGGGATGAGCCACCCTGGAAATGGGTAAGGGGCCGAAGGGGGAGAGGTGACATGGAGGCCCCAAGGCGAGTGGATGGGCCGGCGGGGGGGGAAAGGGGGAGGGACTCAGGGATGTGGCAACATGGTAAGCAACCACCACCACCCCTTATGATCCGCAGACATGGACATGGGCCCGGGAGCCCGAGGCCCCGGAGTAGAGGGCCGGAGGAGGAGCAGGAGGGGGAGGACCAAGACCCGGAGGGTGCGCATGGGAGAAGACAATACAATTGAGGGGGGCAATGGGGGCACAGGGAAACCCAAAACTTTATCCGGATCTGGGGGACCCTGAAGCACCAGCTGGAGCTGGCAGTCAACCATGTGTTAAAGTAGATCATGTGGGAACTGGAGACGACAGGGCATCGCAGGACAGTGGCCCAGTGCAGGTCTAAGGTCAAGGAGATCAAGAGGGGGTACAAGGCCATCAAGGCCATCAACCAGCAGTCCAGGCACGGGGCCCGGACCGCCCCCTACTACAATGCCCTGGACCGCATCCTTCACATGAAGGGGTCCATAGTCGCCCCACGCCTCGTGGGGAGTGCCATGGTCCAGGGAAGGGAACAGGCTGAGGTACCCCCTCCCCTTGCTACCACCGGAGAAGACCCCGGCTCCAGGAGCCCTGCCCCCCAAGAGGAGCGCCCCGGGACCTTGGGGACAAGAATGCCCCCCTCGCGTGCCAGCCCCGAGAGCCCCCAGCCATGGTCCCTAGCGGGAGGATCCGAGGCCAGCACCCTGGTCACCATCAGCCGGTGGACAAACGGGGCCTTAGACACACCGAGGGGCCAGCTTCAGAGGACTCCGAGTCCGACATAGAGGGTAAGCTGGCAGGTGGGACGGGACCTGGACCAGGGGGGATGGCCCGAGGGGGGGAAGGGGGCACACGGGCCTTGGGGCTGCCCTCAGCAACCTCCCCCAGCACGCTGGGCCACAAAGAAGGGGCCCGGGGCCACCGGGGAACAAGGACCACTGAACCCCACCCACCCCTCCCCATATCCGCACAGGGCACGGCACACCCTGGCATCTGAAACAGCCTGGTGAGGGGAACGGAGGTGAGCAGCCCCAGGAGCAACCTGAGGCCCCAGGTGAGGCAACATGACAAGGGGGGGGAGGCACGGGGAGCACGGGTGGGGAAACAGGACCCTGGGGTGGGGCCAGCCACAGGGAGCGGCCACCCACCCCAGATGGCAGGGGCTTAGGGCCCCCCACCCACAGCATGGAAGGGGGTGGGCATCTGGGGTGACTAATCATCCCCTACCATGCACCCCAACAGGGCGATCCGCTGTGGAGCAGCAAGGTGGATCCATGCCCCCTGGCCCAATGGATGCGGGAGCACCGGGCATGGGTACAGCACCACAGGGAGGAGCAGGCGGAGGACATTGTCCACTCCACCACGGAGCAGGGAAAGAGAATGATCAAGGCCATTGACTGCATGGAGGCGGCCACCGAAAGGGCCGTGCAGCAGGCAGAGGCCAGGAACTGGAGGCTGCAGGTGGAGGTGCACCTCGAAAGGAGGTGGGTGCTCCGGGAGCACAGCAGGCAGGTGGAGGTGTTCGGGCAGCTGGAACAGGCCATAGACCAGATGGTCAGGGAGCACTCCTCTAAGATGGACTGGTCCCATGACATAGGCACCTCGCGGCTCATACATGCGGGTACTATGAGTGCCTATGTCATGGCAGCCACCCATCTTCGAAACCTACCTTCCTCAGACCCCATGCTGGGACCCACAGCGCTCCCACCACCGCCCCAGCCACCGGCATGCTCGCTGGAGCCGCGCTTCCACCTACTGGTCCTTGTAGGCCTCAGGAGGGAGCTGCCAGCCAGGGGGGCCCCTCCGGCCCTGGGTATGGCTGCCCTGCCACCACAGTCCGACCCTCAGGACACCGAGGTCTCCTAGGACACAGTTGGGGACACAGACAGTGGGGGGGGGAAGGGAGCCCCCAGAGCTCCACGGCAACCACAGGGCGACTGAGGGGGAGGCTTATGAGAAGGGGGGAAAGGGGTAGAGCGGTCTGAGGGGGAGAGCACAGCACAGGTAGGTAAGTGGTGGTGGTGGGGACACATATCTGTGTGCAGAAATAAAGGTATGGGCACAACTATTGCCTCCTTTGGTATTTCATGGGCCCGGGCCAGTGGGTGGGCAGGTGGTTGTACAGGGGTGCACCCAGGGCATTGGTGGGGGCCCCAGGGAGGTGGAGACGGGGTGTGAGCCTTATGTCTCAGACTCTCGGCTGATCCACTTCGCTAGGGTGGCGCAGATGCGCTTTGCATATCTGTACTCCTGTGGCTTCTCAGCATTCACAAAGAGAGGCATGGGGCCTGGAGGGTGCTGGGGCACAGGGTAAGTGAGGGCATCCCCCTTGGTCTCGCACATGTTGTGAGCAAACAGAAGGCACTGATCACGAGGGAGGAGGTCTCCACCGTGTAGTCAAGCTGGCCTGTGAGGCTCCTCCAGCGCTTCTTGAGGGCCCCGAAGGCCCTCTCAACCACGGTACTGCTTGCACGCAGGCGAGTATTGTACCTTCACTGGGTTCCTTGCGACCGAGTACGCCTTCATCAGCCAGCAGGTAAGTGGGTAGTCTGGGTCTCCCAGGATGCAGGGGAGCATCATCACCCCCTCTATCTAGGTCATCCCCATGTCCATGAGGTCTCCGTGGTACATCCGGGCATAGAAGGAGGAGATGGTCATGATCCAGGCATCGTGACTGTGACCAGAGTGGTCCGTGAAAATGTCTATGAACCAACCCCGATGGTCCATGACCGCCTGCAGCTGCAGGGAGAGGTACCTGTGTCTGATGACATATTCCGAGACCTCCCCAGTGGATGGGTGCAGGATCTCTATGTATGTGCTGTTCACGGCGCCCATGCAGTTGGGGAACCCCCCAAACGCAAAGCCAGCCATCACGGCCTTCTGGCCTACCAGCTGGATCACTCAGTCCAGGAACACACCCTCCACCACCTCGCAGACGTCCAGCAGGATCACGGCGATGGTGCTCACCCCAATGCCAAAGTGCTGCGAGACGGAGCGGCAGGAGTCAGGTGTTGCAAGGGCCCAGACCCCAATGGCTATCTGCTGGATCATGGGTATAGGGGCCCACATGGGGGTGGCCTGCCACTTCATCCAGGGTGTTAGCAACTCTGTGAGCCGCAGGAGGATGCGCATGTCCATCGGAAAGTCTGATCTCCAGGCAGTCTCGTCCCATTGGGCAAGGGCCCTGGCTCACCACCCATGTGCCTGCTCCATGACCCGTACCCGCCGGTCTATGGACATTGTGAGCAGGGATGCTCACCCCATGGTCTCCCTCCACCACTGGAGCCAGCCATCCGCCTCACAGAGTGCCACAGCCCGACTCCGGGCGCGGAGGAGTCCCAGTCGGGATGCCCCGGACACCTGCTGGGACCTGAGGCAGGCCAGGGAGTTCCTGCACCTGTGGTGGGCTCTCCGGGCCCTTGCAGTGCTCCTGGCCATTCACACATGCACCTGGACAGTCAGGTGCACCTCTGCGGCCTGGATGCACAGGAGGTCTGTGTGGGAGCGGTACCACTCCGAACACATGATGAGGTGCATCCCACAGGCACACAACCGCCCAACTCCATGCTGACGGGTGACCTGTGTGGGTTGGGGCCGCACCTGGTGTAGATTGGGACTGGTGTAGCCCCGCCCCTTTGGTTGCCAACCGGCCTCGCGGCCCCGTGTTGCTCTGGGCGGCCCCCAGACTGGCAGGCCCACCTCTTACAGGGCCAGTGGGCAGGGGAGGCCACGGGCAGCCCACTGCCCGCACATGCCTTCTCGGCAGGGGTCATTGCGCTTGGTCCTGCCCTCAGGCGGACATGTGCGGGCAGCAGCTGCATTCCTGCTGTCATCACCTCCCACCTCTCTGTATCAGCTGACTGCTGTCATAGGCGCCCTGATTAGTGTGTAGGCTGTCATGTCTGTGTGCTCTGTTCCAGCAGCTGAGCTGGGTCCGCACCCCACGCCTCGCTCTGTATCCGTACAATGTTGCGGCCTGTGCCCTTATCGCTTGGCCTTGGAGCTCCCTGGCTTCCTCTCCCATCCCTCCAGGGATTGTGGGGGCCCCCTTTCATTGTGTTTAGTCTCGGGTCCTCGCTGAACCATGGCTGGCAGCACTTCCGCCAGGTTCGCGGGCCCCAGTACCCCAGGTGCCCTGCGTAGCTATACCTTGTGCAAGACTATGGCCCTGTGTGACCTGTGGTATTCTCCGGCCGTGCAATTGCTCCTGAGCTGCCTGGACAGCGTCATAGGTGCCTACGAGAGTATGAGCTCTGGGCTTTGGTACTATGGCCATGTCGCGAGGGCCCATGATTGTCGGCTGCATGCGGAGGCGCTGGGCCTGTGTCCCTTTCCCGATGGGTGCATCCCGGAGATTAGGTGCTTGCATTTGGGGTGGTCGGCTGCGGAGACTGTGTCCACCCTCTCTGTGTGCAGCCATTCTGGCTACACGGCCTGCCTGTCGGAGGGGGGCCCTGCCCTGACTGTGTCCTTCTTTGGTTGTGTTCACAGGGCCCGAGGTTACCTGCAGTTCCACCAGGCGATTTATCACCGCCTGTTGGAGCTGGGTCACCTTCCGTGGCCCCCACCTGCAGACTATGGCCTGTCTGAGCCCTCTGAAGCAGAGGTGGTGGCGCTAGCTGGTGTGTAGTCCCGATCACATGTGCAGGTGGGGCTCTACATGCAGGATCCCTTTGAGGTGTACTGCCTGGTCGCCCACCACATGTCTGCACTGGGGTACCATTGGGGAATGCTTCAGTGGCACCACTTGGTCCACCTGGTGGGCCACCTGGCCCCGGGACCTTTCGTGGCCCCCTGCAGCTGGCTGTCAGGCCCCCCTGTGCCTTCCTGGCCCTGGTGTGTGCTCCCGCCTCCACCCTGGCACCGTGAGTCACTTCCCCTTCCCTCCCTGCTGTTACTGGCTTGCTGCTGTTCTGGCTGTGTCTTGGGGTTCCGCTGCCCCTGCCTGTGGCTCTGGACCCCGTCTGTGGGCCTCCTCTGTCCACCTCTGCAACTGGAGTTCCCCTCCGTGCCTGCCTTCTCCTGTGACTGTGTTCTGAACTGTGTCGACACCCAGTGGCCTGTGTGCTGCCGTCCTTCATGCTCTGGCCTCACTCCCTTCTGTGCCTGCTCCACCCCCTGGGTGCCTGTGGAGTTCTGGGTCCCCTGGAATGGGGCTCCGGGTGCCTTCCCGGGGTGGGTGTGTGTGTTGCTGGGCCAGATGCCCTGCTCCTCATCTCCGTCACACCACCATCCCATCCATCGCACCCTGGCCAGCGCGTGGGATCCCTGTCAGCCTCCTGGACCATTTCCAGTCTGCTCCCCGGTCTGTGGGGCCTCCCACTGTGACTGTGCTGTGCCCCTGGGGTTCCCCCCATTCCAGGACTTCCTGTGTTGCTGTGGGGGTGCCTGTGCGGGCTGTGGTGTTGTGGGGGTTCTGTTTGCTGTTCCCCTTGTCCTGCCCTGGGCCGGCTCCCCCCGCTCCCTGTTCCAATCCCCCCTTCCTCCCCCCCCTGTGCCCGATGTGCCATGTGTGTTGTCTGTTCCGCTGTATGCCCCCTTCCCTTCCTTTGCCATGTGGGTGTGTCTGTGCCCGGGCATGTATTTGTGCTGTGTGTTCCGCTGTGTGCTCGTTTTCCCTGTGCCTGTTGTGTGCACTGCCCCGGTGGCTCTCCTCCCTCTTCCACCTCCCTTCCCGTTTCCCTTGTGTGGGTGTTCCCTTTTGGTGCTTTTGGCTTCGTTTGCCCTCAGCCGGCCATGTCTGTGTCCCACCCCTCGCCGGTGTCTTCAGGGTGTTTTGACCATGGCTGGGAATCGGCATCACGTCTATTGCGTTGCCCCAGCCCGCGATCTGCTGGGCCGATTCCCTGCCGTTGTTCTGATCCCGTCACGTCTTTTCAGTACCTTCTTTGACCGCGGGGGGTGGTTGGGCAGCTCGCCACCGCTGGGAATCCACTGTGGTGACTCAGGACCGCATAGCATCTGAAATCACCCGTAGATGAATGTTATACTTATTCAACAGATGGAAAAAGTTACAAAGGGCAAAAACTAGAGATGTGCACAGTAAGTCTCTTGTTTTCATTATTAATTTTGATTTCATTATTAAAATGTCATTCATTTTTTGTTTTTTTATTTTGTTTACTTTTTGACTTTTATTTTTGATTTCCATTGGTTTCAATCGGAAACACATTTTTTGCTGTACCTTTTCGCTTTCATATTATTTTGATTAAACTGAGCAGGATCATACCTCCAGTGAAGGGCATTATTTGAGCCAAATTTTTGAAAGATTAGATAAAGGGATCTGACCTCTATAAGCAGTTACAACATGTTGTTTTGAGATAATTTGTGTACACATTCCTGGCTGTAACATCTTTGTGTCCCAGCCAATTTGCATGAAACTTGACAAGATTATACCCCTCCCCAAGATTACTACCTCTGCTATGTTTCAGAAGGATGGAATAAAGGGTCCTGATGTTGTTAGCAATTTACGTGTAAATGTATTCTGGCTGTAACATCTTTGTATTCCAGCCAGTTTACATTAAGGAAAAGGAAAAATTATTATTATTATTATTTTATTTTATTGTATTATAAGCATTTATATAGCACCAACGATGTACCTGGTGCTTTACAAAAAATAAGATAGACACGATCCCTGCCCGAGAGCTTACAATCTTAATTATATGATAGATAGATAATAGAGATAGTGGATATAGCTCTTGAGTTTTCCTTTTCTCTTCTCCTGTCTGTCTCCCTCTGTCCATATATTATATAGATATTTGTGTGTGTGTGTGTGTATATATATATATATATATATATATATATATATATATATACATTAATATATATTAGATATTTATATACTAGGCTATTTTATTATATATGTTAGGATTATAGGATAGGAATATTATACATAGGTCAGGTTTTAGCTTAGATTCTGTGTGCATGTGTAATATATATGTGTGTGTATGTATGTATGTATGTATGTATGTTGTGTGTGTGTGTATATATATATATATGTATGTATAAAAAAAATTGTCTGTATACCAATACCAAAAATAAAATCTTTGTTTGAAATCAATACCAATATCAATAATGAGAACGATAATGAAAAATGACATTTTGTTATTAACAAAAACAAAGACACATTTTAATAACGAAAACTATAACGAAAAATGGAAAAGAACATGGCACTGGTGCATGCACCCTAGAGGAATGTATAACAATCAATTGTTTTTGTAACTTTCATAAGACTTAATAGAACATTTTGTTTTTGATCCAGCAAAATGCTTGAGTATTTGTTTAGCTTTTACACTGTCAGTGTAGTGTCCAGATTTAGTGGGTGCCTGGATGAGTGGGGGAGAGTAGTTCAGTTGATACCTTTTAATCCACATACTTCCCTGTATAGCCTAAAATCTTGCACACTCAGTATTTGGTCCAATTAAAGGTACTTTTATTTCCATCTATTACATTTGGGACCAACATAGTAACTACCTGAGAGAGAGAGAGAGAATACAATGGATGAGGGGGACATGCAAGGGACAGTGGGTGCAATCCTGCTGCCGGCTTAGGCCAGCAGAAGGTGCAGTGGTGATCTGGGTGGCCGGCTTCTCAGGTGCGCATGCGCCGCAAGCAGCACAGGGCAACAGTGCAACCCATATTTATTCTGTATCTTATTAATGTGTTAGGGTTTATGTAATTTTATATTATGTTTATTTTAGCAGGTTTTTAGAGGTTTGTTAGCCACCCTGAGCTGCTTTTGCAAGATGGGGTGGGGTATAAATTGTTTAAATAAATAAATAAATTCTGCACTGACACACACCCCTGGAGCTCACACACCCAGCAGCCTGGGGAATGAAGCAGGTACAGCTTCTGCTCCATCCCCCAGACTGCAGGCTGTGTGCGCTCAGGGGGTTGCATTGGACGGGATGCACTGTTGCCCAATGTGGTTTGCTGTACTGCCGGAGAGTGGGAGCACCTGAGTGCCTCCAGTCTTTCACTGCACCTCGTATAGGCGCAGTTTACAGGGGCCACAGGATTTCACCCTATGGGTTCAGTCAATGCCAAAACTCTCATTGATTTCAACAGAGTGAGGATCGCAACCAGAGTTGTTTTGTAGGGGTGTGCACCAGGGGACCATGTCATCTTTGTTTTCAATGTCTTTATTTAAATGTCATTTTTGTTTTCATAAATATCAAATTGTCGTTTTTGTTTTTGCTTTCGTTTTCCACTGTTTTCAATGGAAAACACATTTATGGCCAACATTTTTGTTTTTTATGTTTGGATGACTTTTGACATGCTTATACCTCCAATGGAAGGCATTAAGTGTACCATGTTTTTAAAAATATTGGATAAAGGACTCCAATTTTATAGCAGTTGAATTATATTGTTTTTCAAAAAACTTCATATAAATTCTTAGGTGTAACCTCTTTGCCTCATGTTTAATGTAGATAAAACTTGGCAGGTTTATACCCCTTCCCATATTTATTATCTCTTCCAACTTTCAGAAGGATTGGATAAAGGGTCCTGGTGGTATAAGTGTCAGATTAATCCGATATTGGATTTATCGGTGTCGGTATATATCGTTTTTTTAACATTGCCAGTTTTGCAGATCTTTAACATTGTGACCGTTTTTAAAATGGCCATAATGTTAAAGATCCAAAAAATCGGCAATGTTAAAAAACCAATATACTGATACCGGTTAAAAAACCAATATACTGATACCGGTATTATCGGATTAATCTGATATTGACAATTATCGGCATTATCGGATTAATCCGATACCGATAGTCCCATCCCTATGAATTCACCAACAGAAATGTCAACCAAATATCCTCATTCTGTGCTGTGACTATCCCAGCATCTCTCCCTCACTTGTTATTGGAAAGTCAGAAGCATCTGATTAGGAAAGAGCCAATCGAGATTTTCTTATGTTCTCTGTTACACTGCTGCAGGATGTGATTGTGATGATGATTTGCCAGCCTGGATGTGTAAACTATGTCTCCTGATTGCTGGGATGCTATCCCAAAGTCCCAGTTATGTCCCTTCTATGCCCGCCTCAAAGCCACTACTGATTGCCTGCCTCAAAGCCACTACCGATTGGTCCTGTAAAGCTGGAAGCATGCAGTAATTGGCCAGTGAATGTGTCTGTCAGTCTTTTGGGTTGCTCCACATCCTCCCACCTACAGTCTCCCTCCCCCTGGCATGCCAGGCGCCTGCCTTTGACTGGCAATGCACGTGCTGCTATTTATCTAAATAATTGTCTTCAAGGGGACAACTTCAATTGCTTATAAAATTGGGTCCCTTTATCAAATTATCCTGTAGTTTGGCAGAGAGGACAGAGAACATTGCCAAATCTCTTGTAAACAGGATGGAATATAAAAATGGTACACCTGGAAATATATTTTCAACTTAATGTCTTATACCATCAAGACCCTTTATCCAATCTTTCTGAAAATTGGTGGAAATGTTAAGATTATGGAGGGACATAACAGTCACAGGTTTTGTGCAAATAGGCAAAGAAGTAGTAGCCATGAAAGTGTATGGAGCTTTTCTTAAAATCACAACATTCAATTGCTTCTAAAATCGGTGCCCTTTATCTAATCATTTCAAACATTTGTACACATAATGCCCTCCATTGGGGGGGGAAATCTCCCTAATTTCCATCAAATTTGAATAAGAAACAAAAACGTTATAGCCAGAAATATGTTTTTCATTTTTCCCTTTATTTAAAAAACATATCATTTTGTTTCTATTTTCATTATTATTATTTGTCATTTTTGTTTTTTGTAATAACAATAATGAAAATGACAATTTTCATTATTGTTATTGTAATAATGACAATGACACGCACAGTCCTATGAAGCGTCTATAGGCAAGTATATGCCAACTTTCATGCTTTACAGACCACACTGGGCAGATAAAAAGTCAGTAATGGTAAAACCATTGACTTCTATAGGACTACTCATATGTTTAATTAGGTACAAAAATAACCAGTAAGGGAAGAGTTCTGTCTGTGTAATTCAAAAGCTGGTACAAACTCTCAAGAACTTGGTCCAATAAAAGTTAACTCTTGTGCATGTGTTATACTTTGCAACCAACACAACTAAAGGACTACAAACAACATTGTTTGATCATCATTGATGAAGAAAAGTTTGTCAATCGGAGTTATGGTAGTGTAAAGAAAAGAACGCCCCCACTGCTTTCAGCAGAGGGTGGATTTGTGGCTGCCTGCCCCCAAATCAGTCTTGGGTGATGGTGATGGGGCGAGTGGGTTCACCCTTCTCTCTTCCTCCATTGTACTGCATGGTAAGGAGCTTCTCCCACTCAAGCCCCCCCCCCCCTTGATGCACGCTATTATTGAAGTCTGGCTGTTTTCTTCTGGTTAATTGTGTTAGTTCAGCTGCTGTGGATGTTGGCTGGTCACTATTTTCAGAACCGATAAGGAATTTTCCCAACTGCTTAACTACCTGTTAGGACTGAAGCGGCCACAGCTATTACTGTGCCGCCATTCCATTCCGAGAACTCGGCTCTTAATGTGTCTTACCACCAACTTCCCCTCGATATTTCCACAATTCTGCATTACCTGCTGCCAGTATCTGCAGATGCAACATGTCTGCAGTTTGTGAACACAAGTGGTTTTATGCCGCCTTCCACCACTGAGCGCGAGTCTCTAATGCACCGTGCTGCTGAATAATAGATCATTGGATGAATGAACTTAGGCTGACTCTGACTACCTGCTTCAGAGTCCACTGCAGGGGTGTAGCCACCATGGCGTGGGGCAGGGGGCGCATTTGCCCCCATGCCCTGCCCTGGGAGGGGGCCAGTCTCTCTTGCACCACCGGCACCACCTTTTTAAATAGCTCAGTTGTAGCCCCACAGTGCTGCTACGTGGGTGGGGGAATTGTACCCCTCTGTCCCCTCCTTCGCAACGAATGTTACTGCCTTGTAAACAAAGTTCTTCTTTGAGTGACTTCGTCCATTCTCACAAATGGGAGAGTGCCAAGTCTAGAAAGAGGTGATGGGGGAATTTTCTAACAAAATGACACTCCACGCAGGTTGGATTTACAGTCTGGGAGGGGGGTAGCAGGCAGGGGGCAGCCTGCTCCGGGGGGTCCATTCAGCTGGGGGAGGGTTGGTTGTTCAGTGCTGTCTCTGTTAGAAGGATGGACAGATCCTCCCTCTTCCCTTTGTGATCACGGCATAGAGAGAACTGGGGATGCAGAGCAGCTACAAAGAGGCAGAGAGCCATCCCAACAAAGGGGAAGAATTTGTCCTTGGTACCCTAACACACAAGAGAATTCACAAAATTTATTTTATTTACTTTATTTTATAGATTTATACCCCCGCCCCTCCTGCAAAAGCAGCCTGCAAAATCATCATAACAATATAAATATAAATTATTAAAACAGGGCTTAAAACATTATAAATACTGCATCAGGTGGGGGAGCTAAAACCTCTCACCCTACCCTCGCACCCTCCCCGAAGGCCTGGGTGAACAGCCAGGTTTTGCAATTTCACCGAAATGTCAATAGGCTGGGGGTCAGGTGAGCTTCCTTCAGAAGGGAGTTACAAAGGCGCGACATGGCCACCGAAAATGCCCTCTCCATTGTGGCCCCCCGCTTAACACGGGGGACCTCCAAGAAGGCACCCCCGGTGGACCGAAAGAGCTGCGCTGGGACACGGAGGGCGAGGCGGTCCCTGAGGTACGAGGGGCCCAGACCATAAAGGGCTTTATATATCAACACTAAAACCTTGAACCTGGCTTGGCATGCTATCGGCAACCAGTGCAGGGCTCGGAGCACAGGTGTAATATGCTCCCAACAGCCCGTCCCCATCAGGAGACGAGCCGCCGCATTCTTCACTAGCTGCAGCCTCCGAACCAGGAATAAGGGAAGCCCCACGTAGAGCACGTTACAGTAGTCTAGCCTCGAGGTGACGAAAGCATGGATGAGGAAGGCCAGGTCCGGACCGGAGAGGAACGGATGCAGCCTATGCACCAGATACCGCTGGCGGAAGGCAGCCTTAGCGACTGCCTCCACTTGCCGCTCCAGGCGGAGGTCAGCGTCCAATATCGCCCCCAGACTCTGGACCTGCTGAGCTATAGGAGGGCGAACCCCCCCGAACCAGGGGGGCCACTACATCCCTCGCTCTCCCCACCAACATCACCTCCGTCTTATCGGGGTTGAGCTTCAGTCTGCTCTGCCGCATCCATTCCGCCACGGCCTCCAAACATTGGGATAGCAACGAGACAGCAGGGTCTGGGTCAGTTGAAAAAGAGAGGTACAGCTAAGTATTATCAGCATACTGGTGACACCGCACCCTGAACCCTCTCACGACCTCTCCCAAGGGCTGCATATACACACTAAATAATAACGGAGACAGGCTGGAACCCTGCGGAATGCCGCATGATAAGGCGCGGGGGCACGATGTCTCATCCCCCAAGAGAAATGAGCGAAACCATTCAAGAACGGTCCCATCCAGACCCCCCAGGTCACGCAACCATCTCAATAGCAGCCCATGGTCCACGGTGTCAAAAGTGGCTGAGAGATCTAGCAGGATGAGAAATGTTGAACATCCTGCATCCATCTCCTGGCGGAGGTCATCCACCATGGCCACCAACGCCGTCTCAGTGCCATAGCCGGGGCGGAACCCAGATTGAAAACGGTCAAGGAAACCGATGCTATCCAGATGCCTCTGGAGCTGGAGTGCCACCGCCCGCTCAATAACCTTCCCTAAAAAGGGAAGGTTAGAGACAGGTCGGTAACTGGCGAGCGCATCCACTTCCAGCGATGTTTTTTTCAGCAGGGGGTGTACCATAGCCTCCTTGAGGCAGGGCAACAGTCTCCCCTTCTGCAAGGACGCGTTCACTACCCTTGCCAGCACCGTCCCCAACATCTCCCTGGAAGCTTTCACTAACCAGGACAGGCACGGATCAAGTTCACAACAAGTGGCCCTCACAGACCCCAGAGCATCCGCCGCATCAGCTGGCGTCACTTCCTGAAACTCCCCCCACAAAGCTGGACCAGACGGGGCCTCTGTCCCCTTGCGCTCTTCCCCTACTGCCCCTAATCCAATGTCAAAGTCGGTCTGAATCCGAGCAATCTTGTCTGCAAAGTAGTTGACAAACTCCTCACAGCGGGCTTGGGACAAGTCCCCATCCAGGCGGAGGGAGGCCGGACTGACCAGCCCCCGCACCACCCAGAACAGCTCGGCCAGGCGTGACTTCGCAGATGCTATGATGACAGCAAGGAACTCCTTCCTTGCTGTCCTCACAGCCTCAACATAGGACCACAGATGGGCCCTATGGAGAAGACGGTCGGAGTCAGATCGCGTCCGACGCCAGCGTCGCTCTAGCCTCCTGCCTACACGCTTCATACACCGCAGCCCCTCAGTAAACCAAGGGGCCCTGCGGTGACAAGACCGAGGCAGAGGGCGTCTCGGAGCCACCCTGTCAATGGCCTCCTCCAGCAAGCTGTTCCAACGCTGGACCAGCTCATCCACAGAGTGACCATCCAGGTCCAAGGTTAACTCCCTCAGGACCTCTTGGAACTGCTGGGGTTCCATCAGCCTCTGAGGGCGGACCATTCTAACTGGTCCTTTCCCTTTCTGGAGGGGATGCGCTAGAAGACTGGCTTGAAGGAGATAATGGTCCGTCCATGACAAGGGCACTGTTGTAACCTCCCCCACAATCAGACCCCCCCGCCTCAAGGCCAGAGCCGAAGATCAGGTTGAGGGTGTGCCCCCCCCACGTGGGTCAGGCAGATAACCTCCTGGGGCAGATCCATGGCGGCCATGAATTCCCGCTCCACCCCGACAAGGCAGGCATCGGCATGAATGTTGAAGTCCCCCAGAACCAAAGTCCTAAAGGAGCCCAACACCACCTCTGAGGCCAGCTCTGCTAGAGCGGTAAGGGATGCCGCCGGGCAGGAAGGGGCCCGGTATACCAGCAGCACCCCTACCTTTCCCCCAGCCAAATAAAACACCACGTGAAGGGCCTCAGTACCCAACATCTCCTGAACTGGATACCTCCAAACAGGCCACTCCTCTCTAAAAACAATAGCTACACCACCTCCCCGTCCGTCTGTGTGGGGCTGATGCTGCACGGCATACCTGGCCAGAACAAGATCCACAAAAGTTGGCCTGGTCAGATCGTCCAGCCAGGTTTCCGTGATACGTGCGAGGTCCATGGCCCTGTCCGAGATTAAATCCCGGACAATTGGGGCCTTGTTCACAATGGACCTCGCATTTAACAGCAACAGCCCCCCACGTATGGACCTTGGACCCAGCTCCTCCCTCTTCCTCAGCTGGGGGATGGCAACCTGCACCTTCCTTAGGTACCTCGGTCCCCTAGGGCTGCGTGCCATCCAACCCCAAGGACCATACCATCCCCACCCCAATATGACCCCAGTGGCCGCGCCCTTTCCTCCGTCCACCTGATCCTGGCCCCTCAAACCTGGCTGCTTGCCCAGTAGCCTTCCCCCCATCCCTCCAAAACCTCCCCCCCACCCCCCAGCCATCCTGCTGCCACCAGGGGCCAGTAGGGGCCATACCCCCCCTCTTCACCCCTCGCCCTCCTACACCCCCCACCCTACTTCCCTAGCCCTGCACAAAAAAGGCCACCAAAACAAACATCCCCACCGCCACCCCCTGTGGCCCCGAAGCACACCAAAGCACCTGTGGTTCACGGCCTGTGGCAGAGCCGGGGCTTCCCTCTCCATTCCCTGGATCAACATCAGGAGCCAGGTGCTCACACACTGCTGCTGGGGTCGGGGATCCCTGCACCCTAAGTGGGACAGAGACTAGTGCACAAGGAGGGACAACAAACAGGGCAGCACCCAGAGTCAGGGGAGGCTAGTGGCTTTTTAGTTTGGAGGGGCAGTAAGGCCGGCGAGCCGGTGGGTGGAGCCAGGGCAATGGTAGGCGGAGTCAGGGCACAACCCAGCAGCAAGGAGTTCCCAGGTTGAACATCAGAAGATGGAAGAAAACACAGTAGTCTAAAATGCACTTCAAGCTTAAAATGAATAACATATAAACCCCAGGCACAGGGAAACAGTGGCACAACCCAGAAGCACATCAAGCTTAAAATGAATAACGTATAAACCCCAAGCACAGGAAAACACTGGCAAAACCCAGCAGCAAGGAGTTCCCACAGATGGAATAAAACACAGTCTAAAATGCACATCAAGCTTCAAATGAATAACATATAAACCCCAAGCACAGGAAAACACTGGCA